>VZRH01007070.1:360983-437189 GCA_013397555.1 Urocynchramus pylzowi | reverse complement strand
CCAAGAGGTATTAAAAAAAAAAAAAGAAAAAAAAAAAAAAAAAAAAAAAAAAGAAGAAGAAGAAAGGAAAAAAAAAAAGATAAAAAACCCAAAAAACAGTAGAACAAGCAAATTATACAACATTAATAAGTCAAACATATTCAGTATATTCCTTTCTTACTGTCAGACCAAGCTACTGAAAATCTGGCAGCTAACTTTCACAGCCAAATTATAATGAAATTAAAAAAAAAATAAAAAGCCTTTATCCTGGTAATGGATATTAATTGATAGAATAGCTAATTTAGTGGAAATTATTAGCCTATAAAAGTGTGCAGAGAAGCAAGACCAAACTTAGCCTAGCTAAAGAGCAGTAGCAGCGTTGCATTTTTTTGATTTTCCTAGTCTGAGATCGTGTTCACATTTGCCCATTTAGGAATGATCATTTTTGTTTGTAATCTGCACTCTACTGACAGAGTTAAGCTTAATTCTGTGTATTTTATCCATTTCAAAGTTCCTTAAGATTTTCATTCACTATAAACATTTTTTTATTTGACTCAAAGACACTATACAACTATTAAGCTCCACTTATCAGATCTCCAAGCAAGGACAGACTTAGATACTCGAATCTAGAAAAGTGGAGTTGAAATGGGAGACATTAATTTATCTTATCAAAGAATATATATATCTGCAATATGATGGAGAGAGACAAGAAAAAGGGCTCTGTACACAACCTTAACAGAAGAACAACATTTGCTTACTCCTTGAAACAGTGATTTGACAAACAATAACAAAGCTACAAAGTTTAAAACCACCAGTGGAGGTCAGGGAACTTAGAAACCCAAAGCTTTCCTTAGTCTTCGCTCCACATTCCCTTTCATGGACACTCTCACCATTTCTTCTCCATTTCTCTCTGCTCCTGTCAGTAGCCAGTTTCTGTGCTCTGCTGTAACAAGAGCTCTGTTAATTGTCCTCCAGTGCCTGCCTGTTCAGCATTGCTGCCCCTTGATTGGTGCCCCCCAGTGTTGTACCCTCAAAGCAATTAGCCAGTCTGCTAATTTCACTTTCCTCTGAGGAATGTGTTTTATGGAGGAGAATCACTGACTCCTACCACACAAGATGTGGCAGCTTTGCTGCATCCCTAACCAGCATCACCACCTGCTCCACCAGTGCTGTGCAGCTCCATGTGAAGAGATATTAAGAGCTGGTGTAAAGTACTGCCAAAGCAATTTGGACCAAGCCCAGTTTTCAGGCCTTAACATTTCCTGCAAATATCTCCTCTTTCTGAAAATCTGAAAGTCCAGATTTTGGGCTGCTCTAACTTCTGCTTTGCTACAGAGAACTGCATGTGCTGCTTGGAAACTGGGGTGGTGAGACCCAAAAAGGCATGTGGATGACAGCACCAGATATGGTGTGAGAATTGACCAGATACCACTTCTCCCATGTACTCAAGTTCTGTACACCCTGAGCTGTTAACAGAAAAGAGGGACTGACTACACCTTCATATTCTTTGGTCTATCACCACCCCATTCAGAACACATCTGGAAGATAATTTTTCCAAGACATCAAACACACAGCACATCAACACTGTGGAAGACTCCCCTTTTCAGTTTGTTCTGCAGCATTCAGGCCCAGGACATCAGATTTCTCACCCCAAGACTACTTCTGTTCATGAGGAGTTTTTCCCTCTCATTCTTTAAGCCACAAACCTCATAAGCACCGTACAATTTTCTGCAGCCTCTGCAGTACTGTAATTGGAAATTATACCTCAAAAACCAATTCTGGGACTCACAAGTGTCAAGTCTTGGTGTGGAAGCATTAGCTCATTAACACACCACTGTATTGAATCACTACCACAGACTGCAGCAATAACCAATTGCACTCTTTTCAGCTGCAACTCCAAACTGACTGGAATTTCTGCCTTTCCTTTAATCTGGTTATTTACTTAAGATGGACTGACTTTTCCTTATGTTTCATTGAAATTCTCTGAGCTAATACCAGTGTCAAGGATAATCAAGCCTTTACCTGAGTCATATATTCTAGTTCACATTCTGAAAATAACAATAGTGCATCAGGACAGCCATTAATGCTGCACATTTTGTAGACACCTACCCCCTCCCTCCTTTCTCTCCACCCATTGCATACAAACACACACACTCCATAAAAGCACAGATTTAGCATGTCTTTTACTGTTAATTAAACCAATGAGACAACAAGTAACCAAAAGGGGGGAAAATTCCGAGAGACTAAAATAATTAAGCAGTCTACCTAATGAAAAAAGAGACACCATAAAGTTGCCACAGTGTGGCAGCTACAGGACAGTGACACACAGCACACAATCTCTTCCAATAAGCCAGGCTCAAACTTCTCTGAAAATGCACAGAGCACACAGTCAGGTATTGAAGCTCAGATAATAACCTTTAAAGACAAGTTACACTCAAAACCAATACATTTCAGATGTATTTTTGGAAATCTAATAGATTTTTTTCCTTTGCTGGACAGCCCCATGAAGTTTGGGGTTATTTTCTGCTTCTCATCATGACTGCTTTCCTTGGTAAATCCAGTTTGAAATTTCACAATGAGATGCCTGCTCCTCACCTGGTGATTCCCCTCAGTAAGTGCCAATTCATCAAAACTGAAGCAAGCAGAAACATACCAATGGAAAATACGTAACACACATTCCTTCCATTGATATTGCAATCACAGATTAAGGACACTAATCCAGCCAAATTACATGCATGTGAGAAAGCCATTTAAATTCAATTTTTCTTACTTAAAATGTGTAAAAAAATTACTGATTCCTTCATTAGCAAGTTTCTTAAATATGCTAATGAGCATAACTACATGAAAGATTTAGGTAAATGTTAAAAATTTGCCATGTGTTTTAATGCACTGAATCATGGATTTCAGAATGAATCAAATACTCCCATGTGACAGGGAAGGGACACATTCCTTGTTTTACTACACTCCTTGTTAACAGTTTAATATACTGTGTAAAACATAGCACTTAGCTCTAGAGCTTTCAGACCAATATTAACACAGTTTTCCAGAACATAAAAAAATATTTTCAGCAACAAACCAGGAAATTGAGTCCTTTGTCAGTAATGTCTCTACACAGAAAAAAAATCCCAGACTTTTAACTAAGATATTTTATGACTTCTGTTGGTACACATCCATTTCAAATAGCAAAAGAACTAAAACTGAGTGTTTAAATGAGCATCTTTTAGAAGGATAAGTCTCTGCAATGAATAAGACCACATCTAGATCCCCATGAAAAATAAACTGCTGTACCTGTCAAGCATGACAAATGAAGTGATCTGCCTCATGGAACTGCTCTGCACCACCCCCAAAGAGAGATCTGCAACACAACTGCTGAAACCACACTCCACTACAAGTTTTTGAGATCCCCAGACATAAGGAATGACTCAGAAAAGAAAGAGAAACACACAATGAAAGAGAAAGAAAAACAAATAATCTGAGTATCTGAGCATATGAACTTAGCCAGCCCTGCAACAGAATCCCAAAAACACCAACAGCTTGATTCAAGCTCCCCTGGAGTCAATGGAGAAGCTCCCTTTGCCTCCAACAGTCTCCAATTTAGGCTTGTACTGAATTTTCTGCTCCCCAAGGTTTGTGTCATTCCTAAGCACTAATTTGGAGAACACCTGTCCAAGACCCACAAACTACACAAGTTAAATAAAAAGTGCAGTTTAAGTAGGAATTCATGCTCCTTGTGTGACTTCTCACATAAGCCACATCTAGAAAAGTCTGAAAAGGCCCTCGCAGAATTTCAAACTTCTTCCAACCATGTTTTTCAGCTGATGCCACTATATTTGCAATAAGTGATTCAAAGTGCCCAGGCACAGACATTTGCATACACCACCTCAGGCAACAGCAGCTGGTGAGCATTTCAGTCACACTGCTGATTTCTATTTAAAAAAATCTGACAGCAAAGGGGTTTGTTATACATTTATTTAATCAATCAATAGTGGGCATTCAGATACTGAAGCTGTCAAACAGAAGACATAAATAGAAGTGTAACTGCACTTCATTATAAGGTCTCATCAGACTTATTGATGCTATTTGAATGAGTGAATGCACTTCCCTCAGTATCCTGGTAACAGCAGTTCAAAAACATATCTTTTAATTTGAGACAACCTTTTCCTACACAGAAAGATTTCACCTTGAAAAAGGTAATGAATTTAAAAATAGATTCTGCCATACTGTTTCAGAAAGGTACAGTAAGCTCTTAGGTGTTTACAGCTTTTTAAATTCTGGATGCTTTTCCTGTTACAGTATGTCCATCACAATGGGAGACTCATCCTTACCCTGAAAGCTTTGTCTGGGATTGCACAATAAGTTCAGTAGATCCAATACAACACACACACAGTGATACATTTTGAGGATTTAGCAACAACTCTGGAAAAAAGAGCTGATGAGGTCTGGAACTTTCCACAAATAAGAGGTCTTAATACTTCCTTCAAACCCAAACAAAAAATAGTTAAATTATTTTTAATCATCATGCAGTATTTTATTTAATAAGTTGATATAAACACCAAATTAAAATCTGTGCCAATGAATTAAATTGAAACAAATGAAAATGCTTTGATGAAGAAAAGTTGGATAAATCGTGCACTGCAAATATTTAGACTGAAAAGTTAAAAGCAAGCAATAGATTTTGGTGGGCTATTAAAGGTTTAATTAGTTATCTAGTCAAAAAGTATACAATACTAAAACCATATGTAATTCTGAAAAAAATTAAGGAAAATGTAAAAGTCAGTAGCATTTTCATTAAAAACAAATCCTTCCCATATAAACAGAATTAAACATTTATAACTAAACCGCACAACACAGTATTTCCATCTGCACCAGTGGCACTGATACAAGTGTTGAGAAATGTTGTCTCACTCTGTATATAAAAAAAGAAAAAAAAAATTAAAAGAAACTAGTGTAAACCTTGAGTGCTGACTATCTAATTAATATAAGAATTGGACTTCAAATGCCTAGGGAGAGGTCTAATTTTGGAGATAGTTGTTTTCAAATGGAACTGCTTGGCCTTGAGGAGCTGGCACAAGTTGAGCTTGTCAAATGCTCCAGCAGGAGATGGTGCCTCCTGCCTCCATTCAGTGTCTCTCATTTCTTCAAAAATGAGAATTCCAGAGTTATAATATGTCCCAACCCATTGTCCCTCTACATCAGCTCACAGAGGCAAAGTTGCAGGATAGAAGCAGCCTCCTAGATCACATGGACAGCTTCTATAATGACAAGGAAGGGTCTTTCAAATGGCAGGGCTTTTGGTGCTTATATAAACACTGTCCCTTAATACCCACAATCTGTTGGCACTGATCAAAAACTTGATTAGATACAAGTGCTGTTACCAGAAGGCTAAGGGTGAGGCAAATAAAAATAAAAGTAAAAAGTCCTTCAAATTACTTGTATCTTTACTTCTGAATTTTTTCTTGCTGGACTTCTCCACCAGTGGTTTAGAATCTCCATATGTTAACATTCTTGAGGAGGGAGGACATGTACTAAGAAAACTGCATTTATCAAACTAATGGCAGACCATTTTCAAGTTTAATGCATATCTGTTTATGCTTGTTAAAATAATTACCTGGTCTTCTTATCACTTAATTGATCATTTACTCCTCAACAGAAACATAGAGTTATGAAAGCCAACACTAAGAAAAAGTCTCAGAAGATAACCCATCTTTTTTTCATGCCTTAAATTGCTCTCTGAGCAAAACAGATCAGAATACCACCATTAAGGGAACAAATTTTGCTACCTCCATCTTATTGAGAGATTTCTTGCATGTTTTTCTTTAGCAGTAACTACCCACATTATAGAGTGATTCAGTAAGACAACTTCTAGTGGTTTTTGTACTAAAGACCTTTTGTTTAGCACAAATACTCTGCTTTGGTCACAAGCAAAGCATTAGACTTAATCCAAAGTGATTCACAAAAAGAATGAAGGAGTTGAACTACAAGCTTTGCTTTTTCATCCTTTATAGCTTCATTTCTGACCTCTGTTCACTGGAGAGAAAATCCATGTTAGAAGGAAGTGAGTGAAAGGATGAACTGCCAAGGCACAAACAGAATCCAAAGGCAACAGCCCTGTGCTCTCCTCAGGAAGAGCAGAGGCCACAGCCAGAAGGAGAGGTGTGCTGCTGAGCTTTGTGTGGCTCTTCAGATCAGCTGTCAACTGGGGCATGCTGCCAGGAGCTCCATCTCAACATTTGAGATGTGTGACAGAAAAATAGTAGTAACTGGATTTGGCTAAGGCAAGCAAGGCTCCCAAACTGTACATGTATACCTGAGATGTACAACAGGCTGGTCTCACACTCCTCTGCCCAAATACCCACACAGGGGGAAGAAGAAACCATCATTTAACTCATGCGAATTATTTCTGATTTTTCTGTCTCTTGAATGTAGACAATCTATCCTTTGTTTCAGAGGGAAGTAGTCATAAAACAAACACAATTTAACACAGAAATATATATATATATGTGTGTGTGTATGTTGCTTTTTGGCTTTGTTTTGTTGGGGGTTTTTTTGTTCTTTCCAATGTCTTCCAAAAAGAATGGGAAACATTAGTCCCTTCTGTAGCTATTGGAAATGATCCATAACAGCCATGAACTGCTAAAAAAAGTAATTGCCTAAAAAAACTACCAGATTTAGCAAGACCTGATTTTGGGTAGTTGGCCTTGGCTATCCACAATTCACAGGTAATTCTTTCTGTGCTCACAGGCTTTGCAACACAAAACTACACAGCTGATCTATAATCCTCATTTCTGCCTTCCATATATCCTCTATATCCTCATCTACCATATATCTTCATTCATCCACTACCAGCAAAATAACTGCCTGTAAAAGATCTGCCTCTTTTTGCAGATGAAAAACAGCCTAAATCACACTCTTGTTCACAGCATTTTACTTCAGGATACAGAACTTTAAAAAAAAAAGCTTTTATGACTACCACATCTGGAGTATGGCAGGGGAGGAAACCAATGGTAATACTGGGAAATTTCCTTTCCAGATCTCTTGGAATAAAACTCCTATATTCCCACTGAATCAGCTACTGTAAATGAGCCATCCCTTCACTCTAGACTGTAATTCTCTGGCAGGTTCCTGTACCCATTGAAAAATATTCAGATTATTAGCTTTTCTTTGAATAAAACGTCCTGGAATTGAAATCCATCACGTCACTTATGTATAATAGAAACATGTTCAAAGGGAAACACCACCTGTTCCTAGCAGATGGTAAATTAGCATTGAAAAGGATCACCTGTACTGGAAACCCCATTCACTAATTCTACCACCAAGAGGTAAATCAGCAATGTATGTCACAACAAAGCCTGTCTGATTTAGCACTTTTACTCCAGGAGCACGCCTGTAGTGCACACCACTATTTGTCCATTCTCTTACACTGATGCCCATTCATCAAATTCCCAAGAGTGCCAAGCCTGCAGCATGGCAAAACGAGCTTGGCTGTAAGCCACTGCATTTACACATATTAATGACCCTTGCTGAGGAACTTCAGTACCTGACACACTAACCCGCTTCAGGATTTCCTTATCAATACCTGTAGTTATTTTTCTTGTCACCTGTTTTCCTTTGTTCTTTCAAGGAAACTTCCAGAATCAAAATTGAGATTGATGCAATTGCTGCTCTCATGCTTGATCTTCATCTGTAACGCCATCTGACAGTCATGTCTGCAACAAAAATTGAAAGTAACCATGAACAATGTAAACATCATCAATCTTTAATGAGGTCTTAATATGTGAAGCTTGTACTTGTCTGTGAGGCAGAGACCATAACCCTTTTCCACCAATCTCCAGCCCAGACTGAGTTAAAATACTCCAAATTTTTTTCATTTCTATCAAAGCTGCAAGAAGGAAGGGAAGATTCTTCTGTGCTTAAGGCACTTTTGCTTTATTAAAAGGCTTTCTAATGTGAAAAACGCTCACACAGTCACTCTTGCAGCTGCTACATTACCATTATTTTCACCACTCCAAGCACAAAATGAGATTATGAAGGGGGTTCAAGAGCTGGATTTAAATCAAATTCTGCAGCTTCTGAACGTGTGTTAATGTAATATTGTGGGATTTGGAGGTACGGACCTCAATATTTTAATCTACAGCTTTCTCAAACATCTGGGTCATTGGCAATGTCACTGGTGCTTTTATTCTAACTAAATCAAAGGGATAATCAGAAATATAATCCCTGACCAGTTAGTTGCCTGCAAGTCACCCAAAATACACTTACAGCAATCAATCTGTCTTGCTATGGAAGGCCTTGGTAGAGCAGCTTGTATTAACCCTTACAAAATATTGAATACACTATTAAGAGTAGAAGCTGATGTTTTCATGAATGACTGAATGACTTTGTAACAACAAGGACTAGAGATCAAAAAACAGAAGCCAGCCTCAAACTGCCACAAAAACACCAGCCAAGACTGCATTCTGTAAAGGCAGAGAATTTTTTTAAAAACCAAATATGATTGCACATCTGATTCCAGGACTGATATGAAGGGCTGAGCCTGGCTTTGCCAAGATGCAGCAACCAGGGCTGAAATGCCAGCTGTGGCTATAAAACAGCCTTGTGCTGGCCACCTGCAGGCTGAACATGTCCCAGGTACAAACCCTGTATGTGGGATCACTCTGCAAAGCATCCTAACAGTGAGCAGGCAGCAGGAACAGAGCTCTCTGCTTAGAGGAGTTCTTCCTGCCTTGCTTTGATAATGTCCTTTTAACAAAGAATACTTCTGCATTATTATTGGGGGGAAGGGGCTTTCCTACCTGTTTAGGAAGATTTACCAGCAGTATCACTGGGTTCTACATTCAGAGACAGGCACGGAGTGGGAAAAGCACATCAGTTCAATTAGAATTGAGCTTTGTGACTGACCATGAGATGAATCACTCAACCACTGCAGACCTGGGTTTTGTGCAAATACTTCTAAAAGAAGCAGGCACACCATATCGATGCAAAAAAAAGTTGACTTCCTAATGTCAGCTAAACAAAAAAACCCTGATAATTTCAATGAACACACAAAAATCCTTCCTTGACCTATCTCAAAAGCACACCAAGTATGTTCCAAAGAGTAAGCAAGTACTTCTGGTTCCTTCCTCCCTTTTACTACACCTGGTTTTCATCCACTGCTCTGCTCCAGAGCCTGGTAACATCTTCCACTTCAGGGTCTTGGCAAAGGCTGCCCCACTGAGCATACTATTCTAAGATCAAGTACACTGCCATATAAACAGTGTTATCATGTTTTATGCTCTTATCTCAATTTTTTATATCAGCCTAGACTCAGTGGTTTTTATGGTCCCTATAGTACAATGAGGTTCCTATAGAAACATTCACGTTTTAACATGAAGTTAAAATTGATTCAATACTGTATTTGTACAAATGGTACTTTCTGGTATGCATTCTTTTGCATTAGTCCACATTATATTTCACCAATAAGATTCTATTGTGGTTTATTTTTAACATTCCCAGTGAAACTGAAGTAGAGCTAACACCTTAGAATTCATATTGTATAAGGGACTCACACTGATATGGTTTTCAAGACCTCACTCTCTTCAGACTGAAATGATATTAGCAATTACAGTTGACATAATTGGCCATTCTAATATTCTTTTATTATCAAAATGACATTAATCTAAAATCTGAAGCATTCCAACCCACATAATTTTATACAAATCTCTGCATTGCCATGGTCTCTCCCATGAACCAGGTGAGACAAGGTTAGAAGTGCCAAAATGCTGAGTGCCCAAAATAATAGAAATCAAAACAAAACTATCTCTAGAAGGAGGGAAACAAACTAAACCCTCCTCTTTCAGTTGGGTCTAATAAGAAACATGAAAATTAACTATAACAGTGATACATAAAAACTATAAAATTATGCAAGCGGTCCTATAGAAACACCATAGATCATTAGTACAGCTCCTATACAACAGGTTGTTAATTGTTGCTCTCATCATTTACCACCTTTTAACATTGCAGGTACCAATGAACTGCTTGGATTTTAGAATGTGATTCCATTCCTACAGAATCAAAGTGGTCTGGCAAAAACCTCCTGAATGTTTTTTGTCTTCTTTTCCTTGGGTTTATGGCAAAGGCCATCAAACCCTTGATGTTAAAATTTCTGCACAGATCACTGTTCTTCCTATTAAAAATTTGAAATTTAAGCCATATGCACCCCTTTCTTTCACAAAGCAGGAATAAGACCGCTGGAAATTAAAATCTCAATATTCCACTTATCTCATTTTAACCTTAATAGCAAGGTTTCTCTCCTATCTACCTTTGATTGGCTTCATGTGATACAAATCAAACAGAACTTACTAAAAAATCTCTTGCCAATTCAATAGGCCCCTTGTTACCTACTAACTGAGCACATTGTTGCAGCTAAATGTTTAAATAAGAAATTGTTCAATATTTGAACAATCTGAAGATACCAATCCAGAAAGAAGTCCTACAACAACAGGCAGTATTTTTTTTGAGAGAGATTGATTGCCCTTCTGTTCAAATTGTTAGCATTTTCTCATGAACTGTTTTAACAATGGACTTGCAAAGCCTAGACCACAATTTGAAATGCATTGCACCCTTTACTTTAAGAGAAAATCCTTGAAGTTTTGCCTTTTGCAAAGTTGGTCTAGAGAAACTTTTCAGCATGCACTTCACTGTCTCACAGTCATTGCTAATGAGCCATTTTGTCCAGATCAATTCCAAAAGAGTTATTCAGGAGACACAGAAGAGCACTGTTCCTTCCACTGGCACACCTTGAAAGTTTGGGGTTTCTTTTATTTTTGGAGAAAAACTAAGTTATTTAATCACTCTATGTTATCAGAGACTAATTATGGTTATTAGCTGTCCCTTCCACTTCTGAAGGGCATTAAGGGAAACACTTCCCCAGCTGACCACTGTGGTCATCAAGGCACTAAGTGAAAGTAGAAACTTATCTTCCTAAAGGCACTAACGTAAATGGAAAATTAAAGTCAACATTAAATGCATGGCATGTTAGGGAAATTGAAAGATTCTCCTTTTCAAAGAATTGCAGAAGTTGAAAGGACCCCTGGAGTGCATTCATTTTAACCAACACCTGTGCTCAGATCATGGAACCTTAAAGGCTTGATACAGGCTCTGAAGTTCATCCAGTCCCAACCCCCTGACATGAGAAGGAACAACTTCCACTGTCCCAGGTTGATCAAGGCCTTCTCCAACCCAGCCCTGAACACTTCCAGTGTTGGGGCATCCACAACTTCCCTAGGCAACCTGTTCCAGTGTCTTACCACCCTCACAGTAAAGAATTTCTTCCTGCAACTTATTGTCCCTTAGCCCAGCAGCCTCGTGCTGACTGGTGAACACCTGACCCTCACCTCTGTTCAGCCCTACATCTGCCATCCTCTGAACTGTCTCTATTATTCTCTAATAGTCTGAATACAGAAAATTACAAACCTGTATTCATTTTCTCTCAATGTGAACAAATTTAATTTCCTTTATGCATAACCCAGCACTCACATATGAATGAAATATCTCTATAAAGAACTAGAGATTTCAGTTTAGACGCCTTATGTCCACCCACCACCAGAATGATGAGCAGTACAACCTGTACATCTATACTCTGTCACACAGATAATTTCATCTCTAGACATTTCTGTATTGTAATTTTCATTTCCAGAATCCTGCTTATCAGCCTGCCCAATATTTCAAATAAAAGATTTCTTGTATTAAAGATATGCAAAGTTTTTTTAAAAAAAATAATAAAAATGAGAGGGGAGTTATCCCAATAGGTCTCTTTTGTGTAACACAATGCAAGTGTAACTCTGGAATGCCTTCCACCTACTCCATCACAGGTTTGAGTGGCAGCTGCTGCAGTAAAACAATAGCAGCTATGCAGAGGCTGATGCCAGGCAATGGCTTGACACCAACGAACCACAGTTCAGCACAGTTCCATTGTGCTCAAAATCTGACTGAAGTGGTAATATTTGAATATTGGAATGACAGTTGAAATGCTTTTATCTCCTTCTGTGATTGTGTTTCTACATAACTTTACTACGTTACCTAAGTTGAAATTGACCATCCTACAGTGTTGTAATAAAGAAGGGAGGTTTGCACAATGGCTTTCCTTGCATTGTAAATCTCTTCAATGCAGATTTTCAAACACACATACACACCCCAAGTGGGCCTCTTTATTCAAACTGATGTTTAATGCCTTTTATTGCTTAGCTTTCTGAGACCCCAGAAGGCAGCAGTACTTTCAGATCATGGACTTGACTGGGCAGAAACCATGTGCATTTAGAGAAAAGAAAACCTAGCAAGACCTGTTACACCTCTACGTGAGGTCCCCCTCTAAATCTCTGTAGCATCATTAATTGAGTCTCTTAAGATTAAAACTTTAAAGACATCTGTCTGTATGTGTACATATATCTATTGTCCCAAGTAGCAAAGAAATTATGCATCTACTATATAAATAGTCAGCATTCAGTAGGAAGAGAGCACTAAATAAAAAAAAAAAAAAAAAAAAAAAAAAAAAAAAAAAAAATTAAAAATGTAGGTTTATCTACAATGCTCCTGTTGAATTTAGATCTGATTAGAGTTATCTGTTTATGTTTTCATAGTAAAGCTAATCTGGAATATTGAGTTACACAAGTCTCAATTGCTACTTAATAATTGTAATTATGATGAAAAATCAACCAAAGTTACAGTGGTTTGACTTTGCTGAAGAACTCTATATTTTGGTGGAAAAAGGCTTTTTCCTCTAATTTCTCAAATTCAATATTTTTTTTTTTTTTTTAGCTTTTCCATGTATTGTTTTTTCCTTCATTTTACATTTTTAAGGTCAAATGATTAGCTTTTTCTCCAGCCTTGAGGGTTGATTTTATTTTTAAACATAGCAGTTCTATTCTGCCAACTCAGTGACAACAGGGCTTTGACTTTATGACCTTCAAAACACCTGGCACAAATTAAACCACGCAGCTTTCCCTGATAAAGGTAATTAAGAAAGGAACCTATATGCTCAAAGGAATTGAGATCCTAAGCTACCACCAAAACTAAAGGAATTTTAAAAGTAGGTAGGATTTAGCAATTCTGGGCCCACTTATCCTTTTAATCACTGCTGAAGATAGAAGAAATTAAGTCATTTACCTGATTACTGATGTCAGCCAGTGCTAGAATTACGACTCAGGTCTCCTGGCATTCCTTCCAAACACGCTGCATTTCAATGCTACTTTTTCATCTCATTTCTAAAAAAATTTATGCATATTAAAATAGTTGAAGAAACTCATAGCCATGCTCTGTTTGATACAAGATCCCCAGAAGGATAAATTATGATATACATAATATATGACATTGTATAAGGCTGCATCAAGATTTTTAAAGCTTGAGCTAGCAGGGAGGCACAGCTTGGCTAGGTCCTGTTAGAGCTACTAGGATCTAACTATTAGGCCAATAAAAATCTAAGCCTCAAACATAACTTTTGGTTGCCTCAGATCTCCCACGTTCACTAACCATCAGATCTGGCTGCAGGTTCCATTGAGAATTTATACTAAATACTCAGTATTTACTGAACAATTTACCCTGGTTTAGTACTAAAAAAAGTTGCAGAAAAGAGACCATGAAGGGAAGATTTAGTTATTGGTGCTATTTTTCATTCCTACTTTTTAGAAAAAAAACCCAAGAACTATTCCTAGAAACTTTCAAGGGTACATACTGTAAAAGAAAAAGGCGAGCAATCTGCTGTGAAGTGCTTGCTTTACAAGCTCGTAAAATTATTGCCAATATTTCAATGACCTGGAAAACAAAACTTTTACTGATATGGACATTCCTAATAGCAGCAAAACCAACACTGCTGTCTGGGTTTGTAAGAAGCAATCTGGTACCACACCAGGCTCTATTCCCCACACCACAAGACTGAGCTCCATGTGCTATATCTTGTCACATACATTTGGAATGCACCATATGGCAAAAGCAGCTTAGTTGTGGGGCTGGACTGCCCTTTTCTTCTCTCACACGCAGACACATTTTTCTCTTCTTTTTCCCTGTTATTTGTAGAAAGACATTACAATCCTCACACCCCTGCATTCTTCACAGCAAGAATCCTGTCTGCTTGCAAACGTCAACTGGTCTGTTAGCACAAAGAGGAAAAATGCAATACCATCTGACTGGTTAAATAAATAAATGCCTTTGCCACAATTCTAAGTCATCCATTCCATGTGAAACTGCAGAGACCATCCTTCTCCTTGATTTATGATACCCTGTTAGCCACAGAATTACTTAGTAAAATCAGTTTAGCTTGATGTAAAATTCTGTCTCTTCACAAAGAGAAAAAAATAACGTAAGCTCCACAAAAAAGAAGACATTAATTTAGGAATAGTTGAGCTATCATTGACTTATCAAAATAAAGCTAGAGACATAAATCAATTCTACCGCCTGGACAAAGATAAATCAATAAAGCTCAGAAAGACATTATTGATTCTGAAGCCATCACTCAAAGGCTCTTCATTTGATTCCTCAGCCATCTGTTTAATTGAAATGATAATTCTGATAACTTCTGGTGAGCCCTCGGCATGTTGACTTTGATACAATGTTATTCAATCAAATACAGATGGCTATGACCTCCTGTCAGTGGGAACCCTAAATGTGTTATCCACATGGATTAGCTTGGATAGATAAATTTTGTTTTAAACAAGATGCTTTTGTCTAAACTTTTTCTTACATGACCCTGAGCAGGTGAGTCTTTTGTTTAAGTCATCCTCTAGCTCCAGCTAATTTCATCCCTTCAACCCATCAGTAGTTGAAGAGCAAACTAAACAGTTAGAAAGAGTGTTTGGCATTCATCCTTCAAATAACCTTCCTATCTTAATTTCTGCACAGGGAATCATTTATTTGTATCTGCTTCTTGGGTTGTACCTATTCAGTGTAAAGGCAGAAGCAGAGAAGCTGTGAAAAGTGTATCCAGTAGAGTCATTTTGGTGGTTTTATGGATTTGTAACCCAACCCAAAATCTAACCAAATGAAAAATACTGTTCATCTGCAAGCTAAGGTGGTGGTGCATTAGGATGTGTGCATTAATTCTATAAACCTAAGAAAAAGCACTACACAAAGTTATGCAGTGAGTCTACGGTGAGAATCTATAACCAATATTAAATTATTTCCTCACTTTAGAGAGGCTCCTTGTCAAGTACTGAAATAAAGACTCAGGTGTTTTTCTATGACAACATACAAGGGAGTTATTTTCTGCTTTGCTCAAAAAGCAAGACAGAGCTCCTGGTGCACTATAGAATCGTACTGCTCCATCATTAAGCAAAATGCACTCTACTGCACTGCAGAAAGAAAGCAGCAACATACCGTACACCCCTCTCCTGGTGCCATAATTAGACAGCAGAACAAAAATGCACATCAGAATCTGAGGGCATCGATTGAAAATTTTTAAGCTGTCAAGTGCATTTGGCATGAGCTTTCCCCACCAAAGTTAACTTTCTCCTAAACTAGAAGAGCTCGAAGGCATAAAATAATACACACCATAATTAAGACAGAAAGGTCAAAATTTGCAATTCTACTGCTTTTTTTTTATCATATTGTAAGTACAGAATAAAAATCAGGGCTGCACTAGCCTGAAAACCAGAGAAAAAAAACATATAATAAATCTAAAGGAGTTAACATCATAATACTTACGCTTCATTTACATATTACACCAGCACTTGGAAATACAGAATGATGTAAAGCAACACTAAGTTCTAGATTAATGGAATATATGCAGAAACATAATATTTGACAGTGCAAATGATATCCTATTTCCAAATGAGGGATCTAACCTAAGTAAAAACTAAAGTATTGCATGTCCAGCTATAAACTGCTGTGTAGCACAAAATTGTACTCTGGCAGCACCCTTCTAAAAGGACTGGAATTTGTGCTGTCGTTACTATGGTACAGCAGAACTAAGTGGGGAAAGTTTCTCAAATATAGACATTTGCTTAAAGAAATGGCTTCCTAGTATGAAGTATGAAGAAAGACAGTGATGATCCCTGGAAGCAGCTGCCTTCCCTTCTCCAGGAGGACTCATCTCAGACAGCACTTAGCTCTGCCTTCAACGGGTCAGCGCCTGCCTGAGCAGGCTTGGAGAGAACAACCTGAACTCTCCTGTGCTTCAGATTATCCATGAAGCATGACAGCACCTGCTGTCTGCCAAACAATGAATTCCTTGTATCTGGACTGGGAAACCCAGAAAACTGTGAAGCAGAAAGCTGTATGGAGTAAGGGAAATTGTGGATCCCTCCACAACGGGCAAGAGAACACTTTTGACCAAAAGTCAGCTTCAGACTTTTATTTGGTTGTAGTCTTGTCATTCCTGCTCAAGAGGAAGTTATGATGAAATTACAGCCCTGCTTTCTCCCAGATCATTGCTGTGGACAACATATTCCTTCCAGGAAACATGAAGGAAAGAATCCACACACACCTTAGGCCTTCCACTTCCGTAAGAGCAGTAAATTGGCTCCAAGATAACGAGCTCATTACATAATTTCTCCCTTTCCATACCCATCAAAGAGTCAGAAGGTACCAAACTTCCAAACTTCCACACTATTCCTTAGAAGAGAACTGAAAGAGGGTTTGTTTTTTCCCTGCAGGAAAAGGGCACTAGCCTGTTGGCAGGAGTTTTAGTCTGCACTGGAGCCAGCTATCATATACTGTTGAACTAATCTTACTTTCTTATGACTTTGTCCACTGTACAGCCCCATGTCAGCATAAATGGGAAATTATACTTTCTGCAATGATCCTACATTTTAACAGCATTTCCTGGTAGCAGCAAATAGAGTTAGAGAAGAATTTGCTTAGAGAAGCAGGGACTGAAAAAACCTGCATGCTTTTTCACCCCCATTTTCAGTCTCTGTAACTGAAGTAACAACATTTCAGTGTATAATGCTGGCCCAGCACACCAATAAATTTTGTAGCTAGAGGGTAGATGATAACTTAGTAACATAGCAGAAACTATTTGCAATACAGCTACTTCTTATTAACATCAATTAATATGCTAGTTACAACAAGCAATACACTTTACTTATAGAGCTAAAATAACTAAACCAAGTCATGTAAGGAGACATTTTTCTAGCAAAGAAAATATCCCTGAGGAATTTTTAATTTCAATCCTAATTTATGTGTCTATCATGATGAAAACACTTGAAAGAAGTTATTTTTCCATATATGAAGCCTATCAGCTGTCTATTACTGCCACAGTTTATGATTTTTAATACTGCTATAGTTCATCAGGGAATAAAGTGTCTCAAATATGGGAAGGGGACAGAGAACACTATATAATCAGTATTCTAAGTAAGTACCATTGTGTTAAATGGCCTTCTCACTCTCTTTGGTATAGAAAATTGAATTTGAAAAGCAAATACAGAGGCAGAGAGTAGCAAAAAATTGTTCTGCCTAGAATACAGAATGCAATCATATCCAATTAAAGTCAATAAATATAATTTGCTGGTGCAAACCTAGGAAAGAACAATTTGTACAACAAATATTTTGATAAATAATTTTTTATATAAATTTACCTTTTTGCTTAGCTATTGATTACCATTACAGAGCAGAAAATATTGACATGTGCATGAAACCATAACGAGCTAAAATCAAGTTTCAGATAGAGTATCTCTGGTTTGTGTCCGTGCTTAGAATTAAACAGAAATGCTCAGGTTCTGCAATAGATTCTGTAACTGGCTCTACCATGGAGCTGTCAAGGTTGACTAACCATCCAAGACATCATTCTCGTGTAATCTCCCTGAGAAGCCGTGACAGTGCAGAGATGCCAGTCTGTGAAGGGGATTTACCTCCCAGCCAGGTTCTGCTGATTACCAGGCTTCTGGGCCACCCTGGCTTCACATACAAGAAAACAAAATCACAGTAGAAACTTTAAATCACACCAGCTCATTGGCAGAGATTGAGGGATCAAGTTTTCTTACTGCCAAAATCCTGAGCTTTACTCCAGTTTCCCTTTGCACCAGTGCCTGGGGGCTGTTCATTCTCTCAGGGACCTACAATTCAAAATGAAGGTCATAATGTACTATTTAAATTATACTATTGTATATTTGTACGGACAATCCAGATTCTCTGCCAATTCACCTGGGGGAAGAGAGCATCTTTTCATTTGCTATTAAGAGCAAGTTCACTACAAAATACTTTGAGACTACTAAACTAAAAATGAGTAAATTGATACAAGTTCTAAGAATCAAAAAAACACTGTTGATAAGCTGAGAATAAATTTTTATAAAGATCTCATAAAAATCATTCTTATGTCTGTTTTACAAACATTTTGAAGAAGCATTATGAACATTCATCCAAGAATGTTGTTTCAAGGCAAAGTAATATTTTAACTGTAAAAAAACCCTTCATTTTCTAATTCGTGTGACCAGATGAACAGCTAAAACGTCTAGCACCAGGCTAGTCTTTATAGGCTTGGGGAAAAAAAAAAATTAAAAAAAAAAAAAACCACACACACAAAATAAATTAAAACTAATAAAACCACAAAGGCAAAAAACCAGAAGACATTACAGAAGTGGTGACTGTTAGAGGAACACACTGCTGTACTGTTTAGGGTAAATGTGTTCAAAACTTGATTTACAAAAAACATTCTGATTCTGTAAGTCTGATCCTCTCTGTGAAGCACAATATTCTCCAGACCTACACACGGGTCCTTCTCTTCTTTCCAGCTCTTCTGTCCAGCAGGCCTGGTGAAGGAGTTAGTAAGGATTTTTGGCACCCTTTGGGAAAGGGTGCTATCAGAACAACAGAGGCCTACAATTAATTTAATGTATAAACTAAAGCACAATGGGTTCTCATCCCATACATCTGCCAAATAAACCTTCCACCCCAACAAACATTTTGGCTGAGCCAGATATTTCTCCTGGATTATCCCGTGCTGGTTTCACATCAACAGAGGAATCTGAGGTATTGCACTGCTAACAGAGCTGGAAATCATTGAGACACAGAGAGGCTTGGGCTGGAAGGGACATTTAGTACAACGCCCCTGCAATGAGCAGGGACATGAGCAGCTAGGTCAAATTGGTCAGAGACAAGTGACCCATTCCCATTGAAGTCACAGATTCTGAAGTTCCACCCCGACCACATTGGTAAAGAATTGCTAGGGAGATTTGTGCTGTTTTTCTAAGCAGACCTACAGAAACCTAAATCTATCCCTTCAGCTGCCTGATGAGTCTATTTGGCAGGTCACAACATTTAAATAAAGGCTTGGTGGTTTAAGCTGTGCTTCACTGTGAACTTTCAGAGATGCAGTAACCAAGGGATAACCCCAGGCATTCACAAAACCTTGGATAGTTTACCATTCTACTTAAATTAAATATTCATTTATTCAAGTCTTAAGCTTTAGGAAAGTTCTTATTAACAAGAACAAACAGTGCAAGTACAAAATTGTACTAAGAAGTACTGATAAGACAGGGGCATTTACAGCTCTGTATCTCATTTAAATATGACCATTTCATGACCAAACTCTGGGGTTTAGTTGTGTCTTGGAGAACAGGTTCCCTATTATACTTAGGTAAGGCAAATGTCTGCCAATACAAAAATATGAGTTTTCAGGAACACATTCATTTCACTGATGCGTATGGAATTACAGTTCTCTAAGAATCCTTGAATTCCAGGCTGATATAATTACAGGATTGGAGGAAATAGCTTATAAATACTGTAAAAAAAATCATTGTTTATTTAAAAGTTTTACTTACTAATTCAGAAAATATGGATAATATTGTACACCTCAGGTGATCAGACACACCACATCTTACAGCAAAAGACAAAAGAGGAATTGCTGTGGGCTTAATACCCTGCAGTGGCACACAGAGCCCAGCTCAGTTCCTGCAATAAAACAGACCTCTGACAGGTTACTGAATCTCACAGCAGGAGAGTAATTGGGGAATTGGCTAGCTAGAAAACAATTCCATTGGTGGGGGAGGCAGGTGGAATAGTGATCATTTAGCTGTCCTTTTGCTCTATCAAGACAGAACTCAGTTAATTTCAAAGGCCAGAAAGACACACCCATGTGCCCCTCAACAGCCCAAGGCTTTGGCACTCGGGCTCATGTGGAAGATGGAAGTTTAAGTAATGGCAGATTTGAGCCCTGAAACTTGAGCTTAGCTTGTGTCACATCTTAATTACAAAATTCTGGGTTCTTCTGGCTCTCCCTTACCCAACACCAGCATCCCACCTTGATAGTGAGACACAGATTTGTTTCAACAAAGCAATGAGAAAACACCAGGAGAAACCTTCTGTAATCAGTCACTGTGCCTTTGCCTGGTGTCTCTCTGAGGGCCCTCAGATGCCACAAGAGTACAAACAGAAAAAGATGCTCAACTTCTTGGAAGCATTACAAAATTTTAATTCCAAAGAACATTGTAAATATAAACACAGTAGATGTAATTAGGATGAGCCTATGCAGGATTTTCCAACTGAACAAGTCAAATCCTTTGATTCTTTTACAAAATACATACAATTTAATGACAGCTATGCTGGGCTACATTAATTATCAGAAAGTACAAAACATGATACAAGATGGTTCCTACATGATTTTTAAGCCTCAACATCTGTGACTTCTCAAAAATGTAAGGCCTCCCATTGAGTTCTTTTACAACTGTTTATTCAACAGCAAGAGTCTTTTGGGATTCAAAAACTGGTTTTAGGACTGGGTTTTAAATTTTTGTCCCTTTACAAGATTATTTCCCACTTAATCTCAGAGAACCACAGCTCTCAGTGAGGAAATCAAAATTCAACTCAGAAGCTTTGTCTAATTCTTTGTCAAATACTGATTGAAGTACTCTTGATCCCCATACCTCTCATATTTAGGATTATGCTGTCCATACCCATAAATAGACAGAGGTTGACCAAATCATGCTTCCTGATGCTCCCCAGACCTCTTCAGGGAGAACCTTGATATAAAACATGCTGGTCACAAGTGGTAGAAGAGACATTGGCTTTAAAACTCAGTGTCTCCTGAGGGAATATACAGGTTCCAAGTGCCCAGATTTTCAATTAGTAGCTGCCCAACATCAAGTGCAGTTGTTGTAAGCAGTGAATAAGCAGCATAAAATATAGTAATCAAATATATTTTATGTCCCGATACATTTTCAAGGCTAAGCCTAGCAAAGGACATACAAATGTGACACGTGAAAGTTCCTCCTTGGAAAGCAATGTCCTAGAAGTAGAAAACTGCACAGAAGGCTGTTGTGTGGTTTATTTGGGGGTTAGTTTAGGGTTTGGAGGTTTAAGTTCTTTTGGAACATTTGTAAGGTATGCAGTATTGAACATGCTGGAAAGCCCACCTTACTGGGAAATTTTCTCCTTTTTTCTTGGTAAGAAAAATAGAAAGTTGGTTCATTCTTTTGAAGAAGCCTCAGAACTTTGCAAATGATGAATTTATGCTTGGAGAAACCCAAACAATTTCCCAGAAAACAAAAGCTGAATGTGCACATGTGACACTGGCTCATCTCTTCTAATATTTTGTTTATTTCCATAATTATACACCATTTTTCAAACAGCACAACATGATCTGAGCCTTTCAATATTCTTAGATAAGAGCATAGTGTCTACTGCTGGGTACTGTGCTGCTTATTCAAGACAAACTGAATTCTTTACAGCTGTTTGAACAAAACGACCATGGAGATCAGCTTTCACCTACACAAAACGAAAAGGACGAAAATTTGCAGCCTTTTGTCACCTACCTAATTTTGAAGCCAAGTTAACTGCATTTTAAATGAAGGTGGCTCTGATGCTAGCTGAAAAAACTTTCACTCTGTGACTCTTAATTATTAAAATAAATAGCTTAAAGAAAAAGAGATCTTCTCATACAAAGAATTTAACTTATTTTAAATGTTCTGGACTATTATTATAATGTAAGTGATATAAAAATACAGGATTTGGAAAAAAAAATACAAGATGTGGCATCTTGATTTCTATAAAAAGGATATAACATTATACCCTCTATTGTTTAATTTTGCCTAGTCTTAGTGTTTGATAGTGTAATATGCAACTTTAAATTTTCATGGCAAGAGAAATTTGTGGAATTTTCTTTTTCTCCATTTGAGGCAAGGCCTGACACTTGTGTACTGGAAGGCTTCTGGGAAGTAGGCAATGGCCCAGGACTGCACTGCCAAGGACATCCTGGGGAGAATTCAGACAGAATAGAGAGGCTGTGCCAGTCAGGGATGCTTGGCAGGGCTGCCCATAGTTCCACGATCATGATGTTCTGCAGCAGCCCCCCAGCACATTTAGCCTGCAGCCCTGGTTAATAAACAAAGGCTCTGAAGCAAATGGTAACTGTGATTCTTTCCATTTTCCATTCCAGGAGCACTCAACTGAAGAATTCAAGAGCCTTAATACCAGCATAAGCCATTTCACCTCAGCACCCCCAGGCTTCTGCAAGGCCTAGTCCTTCTCTCCCTTTCTCCCTCCCCTTATTTCCTTCTAATGCTCCACAACCACTGCTCCCTCATTCCCACCACAACACTTAATGGTCCCCTTTCCTCAGCTCAGCCCCACGTTTTGTTTTTGTCCACATAACCCTGACAAAGACCAGAGCCTTCAGAGGCATCTGCCTACCTCTCTAAAGGACAGGACAGAAGGAAATATGTTATACATAATAAAACATTCAAATTTACTTTTCATAACTGCCCCTTTGTTATTCTTGTTTCAATCCATTTGCAATTGATACATGTGAAATATTTAAATCAATATGTTTATGGAAAGAAATACAAAAACAAGATCCTTCCATAACACAAATCAGCTCGAGGTTAATTTCTGCAAATAAACTTCGCATGTGGCCTCCTCACATTACAACATCTGGGAAAAAACTCTTTTCTAAGCTCTTCTGGATGTCCTGATCATTGTTAAATATGCCTCTTCCTCCCACCATGCCCCTCTTGTAAGTCCTTAAAAATTCTATTTGCTAAATTTTCCTTTTCTATGGTCTGACGAACATTAGTCAAGGTGGATTATAGATTACTTTATTCCCTTCTTTTTAAGAGACTTTTCTGTTGGCACTTGACTGATGTAATAATGTTACTAGTCTTAAAGCTTTAAGCCTCTAGAAAATACTTTAAAAAGAAACATCAACTTTCAAAAAGTTGTATTTAATAAAAAATAAAAAAGGAAAGAAGGGACTATCTGAAGGGCTAAATTGAATGCTGAGATACAACCCATCCTCTGAGAAGCTACAAAGCTGGTGTCAATCAAACAAGAGAAGGCAGAATGGGAAAAAATCCATCCAGAATGTTAGTGAAAACACCTCTACTGCAATGAGAAAATATGGCAACCACAATTATTGTCCAAGTCTGGAAGGAACAAGTTTTCTCATGCTCACACTCCTGAGGATTAAAGTGCTGATGGGTTTGTCTGTGAAGTGCTGTCACTGCTGTGCCCTGCTAAAGTGGCAGTGCCTTTCTGCTGGATTTGCAGTTATTAGCACTTAGCAGTAAATGGCCCAGGTGGTTAATCTTTGCCTTTCATTATGGTCTGTGTGATGTGACAAGAAGGAATGTTATCATAATTTAAAAAAAAAAAAACCAACAAGGATTATGTAATGATAGGGTCTTTGAAGGCCTTGAGAAATCTCTTTATAATGAAAAAACTTCCAAAGGCTCCTAAAATCTGCTCCACCTATAGAGCCACCACTCAAGATGGTAAGATATGGCATCCTGGACTTATAAAGAACTTTAGATGAGTTATAAGTAACAGAAAAAAAATACATTGATCATCCTTCAGTTTATATGTTATGATGGATGATTTTGTGTGTCAGTCCAAGAACATTAGCCAGCTATTAGGAACAGTGAAACCCAAATCCTTAGTTCCCACTCTTTATAGCTTTAAACTCTATTAAAAATAGACACACAGTGATTAGAAATTAACTCAAGATGCTTCAAACCACTCATTGTCATGTGATGGTAAATTGAATTAGTCTCAGTTTTGAGTTCATTTTTGCTGTTTTACCCTGGAACAATATTATTGCCAATGGGGGTGGCTCTGATCTGCAGGTTGGGAAACCAGTCACAGAACCACACACTGGGATGACTTACAGAAGTATTCTTGACCTTTGAATTGGTGATGTCCCTAGTTTTCACTGAGAGCCTTCAAAAGTACAGATCCAAATTGGCAAAAAGTAACTCAGTGTTCTTAACTCTACCAAATCAGGCAATTTCTCCCCAGAAAAAAAAATAAAATAAAACAGCCACTTGAAGTCTAAAGCATTACTGCTAAGTCTGGCAATTTTTGAAACATGAGTAATTCCAGAGAAGGAAGAAAACAGAAGGAGAGGAAGAAAGCAACCAAAAAAGTTTTGGAAGGCAAACAAATGGAGAATGAACAAATAAATTTTGATGCAGGCTAACATGATCCCTCAGCAAAATAATGGAAAAGCTTTCAATAGATACATATTAAAAATAAGTAAAGATTAACAATGACAGCCAACACAGCTTTATAGCCCCCTTTATTGGTCAGACCTACCTTTTCTTCATGAGAACACAGCATGAACGTTAATTTAACGATATATAAAGATATTGTAGCTACCCTAAAGTGCTTCACAACTTTCAGATAAAATTAGTGGGACGTGTAACGGTAATTTCTACTAAGCTTCCAATAAAATCAAATTCACTTATTTCTGAGAGTATGTTGGGGATTAAGAGGAGGTGAACCTAACAAAGAAAAAACAACTAATTAGTAATATACCATCCCATAAGAGTGTTTAGTCAGTCAGTTAAATCTGAGTCCTTCACTAATCCATCTGAACAACTCTCCCACTATCGTACATTCAGTAGTCTTGACTCATTTCTTTCCTTTCCCAAGAAAAATTTGTCAAAATTTGCCAAAAGCTGTCAACTTTGTCATATTACTGGGGGGTCTTTCAATAGTGTCTATAAGTCCATTTTCATTTTTTACTTTAGGAACTTTCTTTTCACATTTTATCACGCTGAGATTGATCTATGACTGATGAAAAAAATTCTTTTGAAATTTCAGTGATTTTTTTCTTTATTCTGCTTAAAAGGCATCACTCCACATCAAGTATGTGTGTAACACAGTATTCCAATGTCTCCCATATGGTTTTATAATTAGCCTACTCTACCAGAATGAGCAAAATATATTGCAGGTTTTCAGTTGCTAAAGAATCTGCTGTCATCAGAAGTTAGGCTAAGCTCTGATGATCTCCTCTTTGCTGGCCAATAGTGCTTACAAATTAAAATTTAAGCTGTATTTAAGATCTGATGAGACTTCTGACTATTTGGTTCTTCCACTGAGAGTTTTATTTTCTAAATTTCCTTTACTCTTTTCAGCACATCATTCAGAGATTAATCAAGGAAATTTGGTAGGCAGGGTAGGGAAAAAAAGGTAGGGATCAAATTAACTTGTCAAAATATTTTCTTGCTGTACGAGTCCTGAAAATCTTTTTCAGGTAGTTGCAATTATGTAAGTCATGACAAAACAAAAATTTTTAGCAGTTCTCAAAGTTTAGCACAGATGTGTCTTCTGCACTTAAAACTAACAAACATTAAACAGCAACAAGTCCAAAGCCAGACTCTGGGTTCTCACGTTCCTGACATGCAGACGTGTGACTGCATGTGCTGTGACTGCGGCTCAAATCCTGCAGCAAGAACCTGCCAGACCACCACAACTCTAACAGGTCAAATCTGGAAATAAGAACCCAAATATTCAAAGATGTGGGAAAAACAAATCTAAGCTCATTGGTAGAATAAATGTTTGTATTGATAGAGATATGCAGCAGAACACTCTTATCATTAAACCTGTAATTCTATCACATAATAAGTTTACCCTAATTGAGAATTCCTTTGATACTAGGAATTGTTCTATATGGAAACAATTAAGCTACTAGCTGGAGTAATTTAAGGCAGTCCTGAGACTAATCTCAGCAGCATCAAGGACTACAAGACTGTTCTTGCTCAAAAGTACATTAAGTCTATTTGAAATATTTGAAAGTTTAGCCTACAAATGACTTCTATATGCACTAAGAATCTCCAAGAAGAAAAGAGTTAGTTATTTTTGCCCAAGTCACTATACTGATAACTGTGTTTTATTAGTAGTAATATACCACAATCATTTGTGATCTGTCCAAACAGCTTTTTAACTGAGAGGAGGAATGTTAGATGGGACACAAGGCTGCTCTATTGACTGCTGAATCTTTGCTTTCCTCTTACAGCTTCCAGAATCTATAGAAAAAGCATGGAATGAACTGGGAAAAAGACCGTTGTAATGAGTACCATATTTAATTTATTTCTTTTTCCTCCACTACTTAAGCAGATAAATTATAAGAGTTCTCACAGACAAGAAGGTATTTTACCCACAAAAGCATCAAAATTGCTCATATTTTATCTGGAAAACAGAGTTCAGCATGAGTTAAAATATAATTTGGAATTAGTCAAGCCTTTTACTGACTTTGAAAATTGCCTAAATAATTAGATACCATCTAGTAAGTAAATAATGGATTAAAAGGTACTGCTTGTTTCCATCTTTTATGAAAACACAATTATGATGGATCCACTTCTACCAGCTTTCTCACTCTCACCTCTAACACTCAAATATTTATTATGCCAGCACACATTTCCAGCAGCACAGTTCCCTCCAGCCTGTCTCTGATGCTCAGCCTCAAGCTCACTGTCACAGAGAAGGCAGGAATGAGCAACCCAGAGAACTGAGAATTGCAGTGCAGTTAATTCTCACACCAGCCTCTCTGTGTTTGTGCTGAAAGGGTCGGATGAACTCCTGGGCCTGTAAATGTTTTGGCATCTCCAGATAAAACTGAACTTTGGTCCAAAAATAACATCCTTCCCCAAGCATTTGGACACTAATCTGTGAAGTCAAGTTGCCATCTCCTAAATGAATACATTGGCAATCCAAAGCTACCAAGAGAAAGAAGAGAAGAAATAGCATTTCAATCTTGAAGAGGGAGCTGGGCTCTAATTGCCACCCAGCTATTAAGTGATCATGGTGCCAGATCATATGGTATCCATATGTTTTCCCACAGTCAAGACAGTACAGTAATGCCAAACTTCTTTCCAAAAAGTGCTTTGAGAACTACTGATGAAAATGGCAATATAAAAGCAAAATGTTTATTATTATTACAATTATATGAAAGTAAACATAGGCCCTTAAGATATATTTGTTCCTGTTCAGGAATTTTAAATTCTTGCTGTCTACTGCCAAATCTATGCCACCTGGGTTTTGTTTTGTTTGTTAAGGAAGACTAGGTATAATAGGATTTAAAATAAGATGCTTTACACAATAAATGACAGCCACAGTATAGTGCCCAATTTATAAAGACCTAAGTTTCTGACACTTCCAGGTAACATTAAGAAGGCTTGGCACAAGAAGGAGCTATTTTTAACAGAGAGAAGCTGTTAGTCAGAAAACAGAGGGTTTGCTTTCATTGCTGGAAGTCACGCTCGCAGGTCTCTCCACTGAAGTCCTATTGCAGCAGAACACCCTCCCCAAAACACCTACACCCCACTGGAGTGCTAGGAACTCTTCCCAGTGGCTCCAAAGAGGGAGCCAGCAATCACTTGTATGAGTTAAGCAGTGAGTACTTTTTGATGGGAAGATTAACCCCCTTGGATCAATTATTAGCACCATCTCACACAAGAACCCATTTACAAAACCTTCTGCCTCTCCCAGAGAGCTGCCAAAACCAGCCACTGAGTCTGGGGGCCTAAATCAAGATGGGGGGCCTGGTACACAAATGTGTTCAAAGCTTCCAAAACAAAGATTATTTGACAGTTTCTCTTTAGAGATTTTGATAATGTGTGAACATTTCTGCAAGAAAAAGATCTGTTTTAAATATATGCCGCCAGTCACATTCTTTTCCTTCACCATTCTGCTGTGGCTGTGGTTTAAGACAAGTTGGTTTGGGAGCCTAGTTCAAATCACCTCTGGTTTAGAGAAATCTAGAAAAAATACTAATTTTTCAAAGTCAAAAGTGCTATACAGATTTGAAATTACTAAGATGAGAATCCAGTCAGTTTGCTTATTTCTATAAGATCAAAGAGGATGAAGTGAACACAATTCCAGTGTGGAAATACAGAGAAAGTCTGAAAGGAAATAAAGAAGCAGCAACAAAACTGATGATTCCTAACTTCAGGAAATAAGATATAAGGAAGGACTGAAAACAATCTAAAAGCTGAAATTAAGAGAACCAACATCTCTGTCCAACAATACTTTGCAAAATAACCAGAGAATTTAATATAGCTGGGTTGTTTAGACAGCAAATCTATTGTTCAGTGCTAAATTCAGGGTAATTTGATCCCCAAACGAACATGACTCTATTGTGGCAGCTGATGCATTTCAATTAACTCGTTCATTTTTCTCCCTGAACAATAATTCACAGGAAAGTGAAGATGTTGGTATCTTCCCAGCTTACCTCTGCTTCATGCAGTAAAAAAGTGTCTGAATTATTCATAAATGATCCTCAAATCATTTGTCTAGAAAACCTCTTTATTCTGAGTTATGATTTCTTAGAATATAGCAAAAAGCATAGCCACTAATTCCAGATCTTCTTAAACCACATAAGCATATAGAGTGATGAACACAAAAATTTTAGTTTAATCACCTCTGCAAGAAAATAATCTTAATTCCAACTGAGATTTCAAAAGGTCTTCCATTCATTTTCACAATTCTTTTCCTGCTAAGGGAAGATACTGTGTTCCTGGGGAATTTTCATCTAAATGCCCCCCTTCCCACCTTCTCCTCACAGACTAATAATTTTTAAAAGGAACAAAAATTTGGGGTATTTAGCAAAACAGCAGCTAATGCTGCCCAGACAAAGCAAGGCCACATAAAACTTAACAGAATGGTGATGGAGATACTGGCCCAAGACAATAAAAACACTGTTCCATTCTGAGAAAAATCTTAAGGTTTCCATTATGCAATGAAACTTTGTCAAAACAAGAACATGTGTGGCCTCATAAACACGGAAGGCCGTGAGTCTGCTCTGCCCAATTCTTGGCAAGGTCTCTGTGCAGAAGACTGAGTGACTGAGTTACTCTGGCTGTCCCACATCCGAGGACAGTCCCCTACCAATAAGTTGTAAAATATGAGTCAGTCTCTTCCTACAAAACACGAGTCAAAGGGAACTAAGCTGAAATGAAAATATCTCTGTAAGATTTCTTCTGCTGTAAGAATCTTGATTAGATCTCAGTTTTTACACAGAACACAAAGAAATTTCTGTAGTTTTTACATCCAAAAAAAAAAAAAATGGCAAAACCATGTTAAAATGGCACCACACTCAAAATGGTCCAGAAGTTTATGTATTCCCTTAGGATTTGTAAAACATTAACCCTTTGAAAGGGAAGAACACACAGGGCACGATGTCCTCGGGGATCAGTAATTGTTTATACCACAGTAACAGGAAACATCTTCCTTATGCACAAGGACTGCAGTGGTGAATTAAGGAGTTTATTTTTTACTTATTTTAAACTAAATTCTTCAGATCTGTGCCTCAGCCAAGACTCACATGAGTGTTTCTGTCTTGGAAGGAGGAAGGAGCACGAGAAAAGAAGCAAGCAAGCACTGAGATGAGAGTCTGGCAACAAAAGATGTCTACCTGCATTTTTGTACTGATCCCATTTTTTTCAAGGGTTGATCTTAGCCGCTCACAGGATAACTGCCTCATTTTTTGAATAACCCTCTAGCTACCTCAATAATTGCAGTCAATCCCTTATGAATGCAGAAATGCTGGATCAGAAACTGCATTTGTAAAATGGATTATCACAGAGAACTTTAGGGGGAAATGCCAAATAAATGCCCTTATAATTGTTGCAGGCAACTACTTTTAATTCTTTGTACCATTATGTGAATCCTTTAGCTCTGTAAAGACACTGACTACCCATGGCTGTTGCATCTCAAACTTTCTTAAAAAGACACCCCAAACCTTTCAAAATCTGTTCAAAAGGAAATGTGATTCTGGACACACCTGGTGATCCAGGTCAAGGTGATATAAAAGTGAGAAGTCTCCACATCAACTTCCATATTCTGTAATGTGGGCTTTCTTTGTGGGTGATTCTTTCAAGTGCTGTTAAGACTTCAGAGTCACCAGAAGAATTTGGGCTGGAGAGCTGGCTGCAGGCACACCTTCATGCCACACTGCCCTCTGAAGAGGGCACAGGACACTAAGAGAACTTTCCCCTATAATCCTGCCACACAAAATGCTTAAGACATCTCATCCATTTAACAGGAAGGCCTTCCAATAAGAGTGCGCAGGCACACACAAAATTGTCGCTGAAGGATTAAAACCTAAGCTCCTGCTGCTTCTCACCTTCTCTAACAGAAGTCCTAAGCTGATATTCCCTAGGCAAAGCTATGGATAGCCCATATGACCTTTGGACCTTGGCACACCACCTTACAACAGTGACACTGGCTGTTTCACAGTCCCACTTCCAGTACAGAGATAGGTGACACATCTCATAGGTGGCACTTTGTCCCTCACACCCATCCTCCATCATTCCTCTCATGCCTGAAGGCAGAACTACAGCTCTCCTACCCATCGCTCATGTACGTGTTCCATCTCTTCAGAACACTTTTGTTTCTATTAAACTTCAAGTCTTTGAACTCCTCCCACTGCTTTTCCACCCCTTCAGCAGAGCAGAAAAAACACACAGTGTTCCACAAGTTATAAACAGATTCATAAGAGAACTCTTGACTTGATGTGGTGGAAGTACTCAGACTTAGTAGAATTTTTTCTTGCAGAAGAAACACACCCTTTCCTAAGCTCCCTCTAAGTGAGACACTGCCTAATGTACAATCATTTTTCAGGAATAAAAAATTGTGTGTTTTCATTTTAAATGTTACCTTAAGGCTCTTAGCAGCTCGCTTAACTTCCAAATTGCAAACACATCGCTTCTTTCACAGGAGAAGCTTCTCAGAACTGTTTTGTGATGACTTTTGTGAGCAATCAGCAGCACAACATGCTGCTATAAATCCAGGGATAGAGCTTTCAGTTCACCTGAAATAACAAATAAAACAGAAGTAAAGGTACAGCAATAACAAATTCCAGAGATATGATTCCTGTGTGTTTCCAGTTTGTAGAACAGAAGATACAGAACTCAGCATGAGCACAGCTATGACTGTCTCTAACCCATCATAGCTGTGCTCTCTTCCCATGCTAAAGCTTTACTCATATCCACAGAAATTAAAAAAAAAAAACCAAGTCTGTGTCTCCATATCTAAGGATTTAACCTAGTTATGGCACAATCTACTATTGCATTTCAGCTGAGGAGAAACAATACTGTCATTGTAGCAGAAATAACACCTCAGTCCCGCAACCTGAAAACGTGCATTCCAAAGCGGGTATTGCACTCCAAGAGATGGGGAGAGAGCGGATGTAACAGTGGAAATGAGCACATTTATGAAGCTTCTGCTGCTTTCTGTAGGAAAAGCTGGAATACCAGCTGCAGTACTTCAGGAATTTTCTCCTACTGAAAGGACTTGTTTTGTTGTTGTGGAGTTTGGGTTGAATGGGTTGCTTTCAGTTTGGGGTCTGGGGTTTTTTTCCTCAGAAAGCAGTATTCTCATGGTTATTACTCAGAAAACAGAATATGAAACAATCTCATAAAAACATGCTGGATATCTGGTTAAAACAGTGCACTCAACCATTTGCAAGCACAGATCATTGCTGAAAAATTCCAGGTGCAAATATTATTAATGCACAAAGATTCATCAGAGTTCCCCTCTCTCCAATGATTAGAGGCAGATCTTGACTGTGGATGTAGAGGGTTTTCTTCTCTGAATAAAAATACAGAGGTTTTTTCCTAAACAACACAGAATAAAATGAAAACTAAGGAGATTAAGAGCTGAAATCTACAGAGCAGTAATTCTAGCTTTAGTCAGTGACTTGTGACTCGCAATCACAGCAGTTATTGGGAATAAAGCCATATTTTTGGATTCAAATGTTTTCCAATCATGCTGTAGCTACATTGACCCCTGTAGAAAGGGATGTGTGAGCACATGGGAAAGAAATTTCTGAGACAGCTGCCTTATAAATCAGAATGACTTCAGAAGTGCTGTATGAATGCACATAAAACTGACACCCATGTGAAAACAAGGCACATTCTTATTAGAGAGGAAACACTAACACAGAGAAAAAGACAAAATCATGGGAAAAAAAACACTACAACTTTTCTCATTGGTTTAAGTCTTTAATTGAGGGGCTAGTAGATTTTAATTAACTTTATTTTTTGCTTTTGGTACCTGTTTCTTTTCTAAGTTCTAAATAGGAACAAAGGACCTAAAATAGCAGAGTATTCTCACCCCATTTAAGAGCAGTTCCATCCACTTCTGAAAAATGAAGCGATTTGCAAAGTTAACAGAAAGGGTGACTAATGCTAAACACCTAAGAGTTCAGTGCTTCAGGGAGCTGTCCATCGCTAATTGCTACCAAAACACATTCCTCCATGGGTAAGGGCATGAGAAGCAGCAGCAATTCCCTTTCAGTTAAATACTGTACAACCAGAAAATAACTATATTTTTAAAATAGTCATATTTTATTAAAATGCACCTTCTTACTTTATTTATATGGCTTAGATCGTAAAAAGGGTTGCTCAGAAATAAAACCTGTGGCTTGTATTTATAGAATCCCCAAACAGGCAGAATCCCTAAAGTAGAATTATATATATTTTTTAAGTAACTAAGAATCAGGTTTCAGAGACATTATGGGTAGACCCTAATGCCTAATGACAGCAATTGATATCTTGAAGGGGTCCCTAACTTCAGTGAGCTATCTACAGTCAGGCGTGTGAAACACTGAACTTCTATAAAGCCTGTTTGTTGGCTGTTTTCCAGGCAACTACATATTTTGAAAATCTGTCCCCAAATTACCGAAACTCCAGGTTCATTTAGGAACAAATGGAGTGTGATTCTTAGGAAGCTAAGAAGGCTTTTCCTTCAATTGTTAAACCAAGGCTTGAACCATTATTCCTGCTCTTCCATTCCTGTGGGCATTCATACACTATTTCTTCATAGGTCTGCTTCAACAGTACAAACATTTGAAGTGCAAGCATTCTTTCATATCTAAGCATTTAAAATGTCATACAAGAGTAAATAACTGAAAATCTGCATTTAAACACAGTAAGTGAAGTATTTCTTTCAAACTCAAAAAACCTAAATATCTTTCAGTAAGTGTTATTTAGTCCCTTTTACTAGATGGTCAAGTATAAATCTGGAACAATTCACTGGTACAGACTAATTTTGCATCTACAACTGTGTAATAGCATACTTTGCTGACTAAATTATAATAATGAATTGCAATAAACCAATAAACTGTTCCTTTCTGATGCTGACAATCCCAAACATGAGTTAGCTGAAATCTTACTACACATTTACATTCACCTTTCACAGTTTAGTTTTTTTAAATGAATGATAAGCAGAAAAATACAACTTTGTTTCATATCATTCAAAATGCAGGAGGGAGGGAAGGAAAGAAGAAAACACATGAATTGTTCTACCTTTGGATAATTACTTTGAAAACACCGAAATCCTAAATGTGAAATACTTCTGATACTCCGTTTGGTCTGTAGGACAGCGAAGAGGCACCACACCTCTCCCAGTAAATTCACTATATCACAGGGGCTCTCAGTTTGCTGATCCCTGGGAAAGGTTGTTCTTGGCTGTGTTGCTGCCACGAGGCTACACATCATCGTGTTAAGCTCTTTAATACAATTTCTGGCAACAGGACTCAAGGAGATCAATAGTGCTGCTTCCTAGGCTCTAAACCTGCTTTTAGTGATTTACTGTACCATCAATGGCCAATAAACCAAAATGCTGATGCGTCATCTCTTCCACACGAGATTTGTCTCTATGTTTTCCTTTTACCCTATTGAAGAAAAAGTTTTATGAATGGAAAACATGAATTGTAAGTAATTCAACCTGTCAATCTCAAAGCAGGTAAGGAACAAAAAGGACACTCATTTCTTATGAAATGTATGCCCCTTACATTAAGAACTTCAAACCCTAACAGGCATGGGTGTAACTCAATACCCCACTGCCCCCATCAGAACCACCTTCTGACTGGGTGGTGATCATGGGTCATATTATTCTGTGTGTATGNAAAAAAAAAAAAAATACTACAAAAAATACATACGTTGTCTTAGAATTTAGTCTCACTTTTGCATTCCATAGCATAAAAATAGAAATATGATTTTTTAAAATATTAATTTTAGGAAGCACAAAACATCACATGATGTAATTTGTAAAAAAATGAAAGTTTTCTATGTAGTCATACATTTCTGGACTATTTTAACAGAATTCTGTTGAGAGAATGTAAAGCTTATGTGACAAGAAAATACTTTTGGAACATAAAGCTCCCTGCAGAATTTAACCTAATCAACTAACCAGGCAAGAATCTGACAAACAGGTTTGCTTTTAAAAAGCAATTATGGGAAGTATTGAAAAAAAAAGTCATTTTCCACCATTCTTGTTCTGCCTGCAGTGCTCTTCTGCAGAGAGGTGAGTGACAAGCAAGTCTGGTGACACTTTACATGACAGCACTTAAACCCAGTGAAGACTTCAGAACCCCTGTATGACCTGTTTATTCTTTACCAGTATTTATCCAATATGTGACTAGCTTCTAACAGTGTGGTAATAACATATCCACTTCTAATAAGGATGAACTTTGCTCTGACAAGGGGCAACTGTAAAGCTTGATTTGGTGCCTGTGGCAGCTGCCAGGTATTAACTATCTTTCAGCATGTCTTATTTTGATTATTACAAAATCACTTTGGAAAAGGTTTATATATAACAAAAAAAAACAAACAAAAAAGTCCTGGCAGGAAAATAAGTATCCCTCCAGAAACACGAGTGGGTACAATGGAATCACTCCATGAACACAAGATAGATGAGGTCTGGGATTCTTGTACTTTTTTTTTTTTCATAACGCTGGAGTATTGCTTGAATGAATGACACAGGGAGGGAGGAGAAACAGAATATCACACTGAAAGACAATAAAAGTAACCCAAATGTCCTGACTGTACCTGCAGCTGCCAGAGGATTTCACTCAGAGAAGTTGAGATAATGTGTTGTACCTTGGACAAGCCTGCACCAGTTTGCTTTGTGTCTACTAAAAAAAGATTCTTCATTCCTACAGCACATTTCTGCCTTTCATTTCTGTCTTTGCAGGCTCTTCTGCAGAGACTGCAAAAAATAATGAATGCTCCCCCAGTTTTTCTGGAAATGGGGAAGTTACTTATCTCTACTTATTCTATAAGTTAAACACTTTCCCTTAATCTTAAACAAAAACTAAGGATTGAAGTTTTCCACAATGGTAAACTCTGGCTTTATTCTGCTCCCACTGGAGAAGATTATTTTCATTGTGTTTACACAAGGCTCAGCATAAATAAATACCTTTAAAATCCAGCCCCCTGATTAGGATAGACATGAAAAGAAATGTGGGAAATGGAAGTAATCTACGGAAGCAATACATGTGAATCAATAATGCCAACCAGTATTTATGGATCTCATTATCTCAACATGTGCTTTTTAGGATCATTTTAAATTACTATTAAAAATAGCCATAGGTACATTTAAAATTAATATTTTAGAGTTCAAATGGTCTGCATTTGCCAGTGCAGATATGCATTTGTTACACAGCTCTATTAACTATAGGAACAAAAGGTATTGCAGAGTATAATAGCGTTCCACGGAAGAAGAGATTTCTACAGGAAAATGATTCAATTATTCCAAATCAATTATTACAGGAACAGCTACATAGCTCTATATCAATCTCCTTATGTGTTTCTAATTCTTTTGTCAGCTACCTGTGGATATTTAATTGGAATTAATGTAGAAAAATATATCCCACTAGGAACAAGATTCAAATAGTTTGGATCATTTATCTTGCTCTAACTTCTCTTTGTGAGACACACATGAGGGACAAGTCAAAGCCACCACTTTGTGCAAGCAGCAGCAGTCAGAAACAAGTTTTAAACATAGCTCCAGGCTCCTCTGTGGGACAGCTGGATTGGCCACAGACATCATCACCCTCTGGAAGAAACCTGCACTAAGCACAGCAGCAGAGCTCTGTGTCCAACAAATTTGACAGCCGCTATTTGATCAAGAGTCTTCAAAAAAATAGCAAAGCCCTTTCCAAAAGGAAAGCAGACTGTTCAACTCTGTCAGCAAGAGAAGTAAGGGCATTTTTCTTTAGCAGAATAGATGCAGACCATATGATTAAGAGGCATAAGGGACACCTCAGACATTAGAGTATTTCTGCCTCTGAAGCCAGCTTTGCAGGTTCCTGTCACACTCACCAGCCACAGGGACACAACATGTTAATACAAAGTCTGTACTGAGTGAAATGAGATCCTATTGTATCTGATAAGCATCTGCTAACAGACCAAAAGAAGAGCACAACAGTGAGCACTTCCTCTTTCTTTTATCAGAAGAGATTGTCCCCATGCCTCTCCCTGACCCTCCACTTCTCTGGAAGCATCAAAGGAATTATGAAATGAATTATAGACATCTGCTTCTTGGCTGAGAACACACCAAGGTCCTGCTCTACCTGCCAGCCACATACAGCATGTGGGATGGGGAAAAGAAAAAGAAGGGAAAAAAGCTTCATAGAGCAACAGCTCATCCACTTCCATTTCTCTAAAGAGATCAAATTTTATTCCTGTCGGTCCTTTTGTCAGTCTCAAGGGGTGAAAAAGAGGTCTTGATATATCTCTGGCAGGCCTCATGATGAAAAGGCTTCATGAAATCTCTCTCAGATTTAAGGTGTTCCCAGAGGGCTGTGCAGCAGAAGTTACAATTGTTTAAGAAAAGAAACAGGGAAAGGAAGATGAGGAAAAGGAATCACTAAGGAGATAAAGAAGCAGTTGAAACAAAGGCGATGTTATTCATTTGCATGCTATGCTAGAAAAATCTCAGTCTTACTCTGATATCCTGAGGTAAGAACAAAAAAACCAAAACAAAACACATAAAAAAGAGGAAGGTCTTAGGTTGCATTGTTAACATAACTGGTAACACTGAAAAAAAGCTTGTGAGAGGGGGGAGAACTACACACCAATGTGTCTCAGTGAAGCTGTGTCAATGCAAAAAATATTAGATATGAATATTTGCCTCTAACAGAGCATTTCTTGTGGTCTCATTTGCCTTCTAAAGGGGCACCTGACACTTCAAAACTAGCATCACCAATGGAATCAACAGGGTTGCAATGAAAGAGACAGGTTTTGGATGGCAATTATGATAAAAGGAGAGCCTGGCTCTCCCTCTGATATCAATAGAGCCTCAATATTTTCCAGCCCCCAGTGCCCTGGTGAGCTTAACACTGAGCTATTGCCACATGTTTGCTGGCACTGATGGCTACATCCAGTACACACACTTCCAGCCTATTTATTTTAATTTATGCTGCAACACTTATTCTCAGAAGAACAAACTTAACAACTTCATTTGCACCACACTGAAGAAATGCAAACTTCCGTGAATCTATAAAATACCATGCTGTTGTTCATATTAATGAAGTTATGAAATATTTCATTAGCACATCCTGGAGTATGAATAATTTCTCACAGAATTTCACTTGGCAGCCTCCTCCTCTCATGTGGCCCATCAAGATAGTGCATTATCTTTTAGCTTCTAGAAAATGGGACTTGCAAAGGATGATTGAAATGCCAGAGTTGTTTGTTCTAGAGGAGAGGGTGAAGGGGCTGTGTGACGATAACCTCCAAGTGTGCAAAGGGCTGGTGAGCAGACAGGAATGTGCTGCTTCCCATGTGTTTTGTGTATGAAACAGTAAGGAAAGGGATTAGACATAAGGCAAAGATTTCTAAACACAAGGACAGAAGAGCACATTGCTTCAGAAGTTTATGTAGTCTCCATCATGCATAATCTTTAAAGATCGCTTAGACAAACAACTGAAGCCGTGCACAGTTCAGTGAGAGCCTCCTTGGACTGCATTGCTTCCCAAGTTACCATCTTTTCATCAATATTCCTGTAGAATTCATACAAGTTTGTCAGATATGGCAAAAAGTAGCACTAATGGGTTTATAAATAACAGATTACATAGCATGAAGAAGTTGGAAATGCAAAAAGCAGAGAAAAGCAGCCTTGTAAAGATACAGAACCCCTCTGTGCTGGCAAGATCAGGGAATGCATTTCTGGGTGCATTCTTCATACACTCTTCAAAGTGTATGATTGCAGTGTTGTTCTCACCTTGTAGGCCACCACTGAAACAGGAATTGCAGTCACTTCTCTTTCAGACCAGTGGGTTAACACAATCTGATTTTTAGTGGGGGCATAGAAAAAGCCACAAAGGCTGCTTCTGAGAAAGGGTCCTTGAGACCTCTACTACGTCCAGCAGAGCCAATCCCTAAAGGCTCTAATGATTGACATATTGGCTGGCCCAAAAATAATGCCTCTATGATAACATATTTAAGAATGAAAAAAAGCACAGGAAGCTCTCTTTCTTGCTGCACTTGGAGGGGCNGGAGGAGGTGCTCCAAGTGTCAGAGCTGAGATTCTTCTGTAAGCTGTGGTGAGGACTACAATACAACAGTTTTAGTTTAATTCATGAAGTGTAGGGGGGGATGCAGCATTCACCCACAGCCCATGAGAAGAAGGTACTCATGCTGGAGCTTGTGTATGCTGAAAAGCTGTGATCTGGTGAGAGGCTTGAACAGAAAGAGAACCCTTACTTTCAGAGACAGAAGAAGAGCCTTGCTTTTATACTAGAACAGCTCATCCTTTAAAACAAAACCCCATAAAATAATGACCTATGAAAAGAAGTTGTGGGAAAACTGCTTTGCCCGTGGGAGAGACTTTCACATTCCAGCAGGTTCTGGGTACACTGCTACTTGTGAAAATTAGAACCACGTTGGAAAAGGGCACAGAAAACTGTCTCCCATGGAAAAGACCCCATGACATAGCAAAAGAGACTCCTTTCCCTAAGTGAACTGGGAAAAGATTTTTAGAATGGCAAACTGACTAAAAACTATATGTTTTGTCTGCCTACATTGCTGGTGGGAAGGAAAGAAGGGCTGGGGTGAGGGGAAGGAAGGTGTTCCAAAGGTTTATTTTAGTTTTCATTATCCTTCTTTTAATTCTGTTAATAAACTTTTCTGTATCCATTTTAAGTTTTGAGCCTGTTTTGTTATTAAAGTGTTTCTTTCAAATACTTAACTCAACTCATGAATTCCAATAAAATATTTTCTTTCCCCCTCCTCTGCTTAACTACAGCAGAAGAGAATGCATGAATGATTTTCGTGAGTGCATTGGCATTTTGCCAGCATCAAACCCCCAGCAACTTCGCATCCATATCACACATCCATCACCAGCTTCTCCTCTGGCTTATCATGGCCTGATTCAGGCAGTGGACAAAAACCCCTTAGTGTTACTCTACTGATACCCAAAACATGGACTGCACAGGAGGTGATAGTACGGCTCATTTTTCTTCAAAGTATCTGTTGTTGCAGAATTACAAAACTCTTAGGTATATGTGCATAACCACAGTCCTTATTTCCCTTTGAAACAGTCTAGGTTTGCATTCATTCTCCTAAAAAACTTCATTTGACAAGGGATGTGAGGAGAAGAGATCTTATGCAAATTAAAATATTTCTAAGACTTTCTTCTCTTCAGCACAAGAATGAGTGGAAAATCCAGCCAGTTTCAGCCCACATCTTCATTTGATCCTACCATCTTGTTTAATCTGAGTTATTGGAAAGATATCCAATTTGGAGCATAAAGGCTAACCAGGGATGTGATCGTGATCTCACAACTAAACTGTACAAATAACTGACATTGACACCATGCATCCTACCCATTAGAAGCTGAAAAATTATCTTCATACTCTTTGGAATCCATAGTAAAGTAAAATACCAGAAGCCAGCAGCATCCAATAGGACAGACAGGCATCATCCGGCTGCGTCCTTTCGTCTCTCCTCTAGCTACAAAGTTTTAATGTGTAACCTCAATTTAATTATCACCTTTGTCTCCTCTGCATAAGGCAATGTCAAGAACAGCTTTTATTGCTGCAAGTTTACTTCCCCCTTGATAAACTCTCAGCCAAGAGGCAAAGCAACAATCCGAGTTTGACTTCCCCTCTTCACCCCAGACTAATATCACTATAACTACAGCCAGGTCAAACCTCTGTTAAAATTAAATCTACCCTTGTGCCCAATAAGTGCCTCCAGCAGGACAAAATAAATCTAGGTAACTATGAGTAATGAAATCATGCTGCAAGAAAATTGAAAATACCTGTCAGTCCACAAGATCAAGTAGTCTCTCTTTTGAACCAAATTCATATATAATCTATAGCCACAAGGATTTTTTTGGCTCCCCTTCAAACCCACTTCAGCAGCAAAACAGACTATAGTATTTCTGCACCCACAAAAGCATTTTAAAGTCTTCTTTTAACCTTCAAACCACAGTTCAGAGATCTGTCTGACCTAATTCATTTCCTACAGCTTGGCAAGTTTGAGATGCTCCATGCACTGAGCCCAACAAACACTCAGAGCTGCTGTGACACCAATCCATCCACCCTGCCTGCTATCAAAAGCAGCACCCCCTTGTATGGGCAGAGGGGAATCCTGACCACATCCACACTTCTCTCACTGATTGCTGGTTAACAGTCAGGAATATCTCAGCTGCACAGGCAAACTGCTACAAGTGAGAGGAAAAATACTGAGCTTTCTAACATCACCCAACAGCTCCTGAATCAAATGAAATCTTTTCCACTGCTACAAAAGAGTTGATGTGAAATAGCTCAAATACCTCCTATAATTGCAAAGTTTATTCTAACTAGAAAATTCACTATAAAGCCACTTGTGACTTACAGGATATTTTATGTCATTTCATTGCAATAATTTTTACTATGGTATTCATATAAATATATATGGAGAGAAAGTTCAGCTCATTTTTTTACATTTAAAATGTGCCTGACTAGTAAGTTTCCACCCCAAGATGTGGAACGTTCATTTTTCTTGGAAAACATGAGGTTAATCCAGCTCTAGAACAGAACACAAAGGAAAAGGAGAAAACAGAAGAGGAAAACAGCCCTCTGTGACATGCAACTACGCGATGTGAATAAGTGAGATCTGGGTTACTTAAAACAGCACAGTACAGCCACTTTGACGCATTCACAAATCACGAGCCAGATCCCTAGGAATTCCAAACACGGCTTAAGAACCATGAATTTTACAAAATTAAAATAGTGTGGATTTCCTGTTATTTCCCTATGTGTACTTAAGCCATCATGATCACATCTCAAGCTACATTTCCCTTATGGCACTCTTGGCTAAAAAAAAGATTTCTCCTTTATTTTGCTTTCACACTGAAAGTGAGATATTTCTGCATTCACTCTCAGGGCTGGCACCATGGCACAGATGTGTTTGAGAAGTGGAGGCTTGGGAGAAGACACCTCTGCTTAGGCTTGAACCATGTGACTCACCTCTGCTGTTTGCAAAAAAACCCAAAATAACAAATGGAACAAGATCTGAGTGTTGAAGGAGTAAATCCTTACAAGAATAGTCAAGCTTTTTGTTCCTCTGCTGGTCATTGTGTTCAAGCACAAGTTTTAATTGTGTGAAATAACTGCAGTACTAGGGTAGAACTGGTGAAATAAATAACTATGCCAGAGATACCAACAGAGGTTTTGTAGGGTCCCCAGATGACTGGTACCAGCTAAGTTCTATCAAACTCACTCTTATCTTGTATTATAATACATTTCCTGGAAAAGATGTTACAAAGATCCCCAGAGGAAACAATGTGGGCATCTGGTCTGCTGATACCTCTTTGTTCCATGCATTCACACACTAGTAAGTTTAATGGCAAAGAACAGGTTAAGAAACAGCATAACTAAACCCCCAAAATTATTTCCATGAAACTCAATTTTTCTTAGTTAGTAAGAAAATAAACTCTTAATCAAAATCAGCATGCCTGTGCTTTTAATTACATCCCCTAACTGTGAGAAGAGCAATTTAGCATCATGCAATACAATATTAGACTGACCTTCAGAATCAAAATTATATTAAAATGTTATCAATTTTCAAAGACTAATTAAGGAGCACCAAGAAGGTGCTTCTTGGTGTGTAAATAAATCCTCTTGCCTCTCAAAGCAGGTTAGTGATTCCCAAGGTGCACAGGCTTCATCCCCTCACTCACCTCTGAGTCCCTCCATTTGTCCCCTGCCCTTGCCTTGGCCCTGCCTGCTGCACTCCTGCTGATGGTCCCCAGTCTGAGCTCAGCAGGTTCCTTTGCTCACCATTCCCAGCAGCTCACAGCCTCTCCTCCTCTCTCCAGCAGCAGCTCCAGAGAAACCACACAGGCAGCCCTTCTCCTCCTGTCCCAGAGCAGCAGACACAATAAGCACAGAAAATCACCTGTGAGCCACCAGACCCCATTACTCCTGTCACTTTTATCAATCCATGTCACAGCACAAAGCTGATGGGAATTGAACAGCTAGTTCACAGCAGCTCTGTGGTCCCTTAGGGACAGGGAACTGTGTCACCCTACCTGTTTCTCTTAGGCCAATGGACTTTGGGGTCATGAGCATGGGACAGAGTGCCTTATTGCCACAAAGGAAGGAAGTGGTATTATAGCTTTATTATAGGGGAAAATCCAATGCACAAGAGCTAAAGCTACACATTTCACGTACCTAAATCCAAAAGCCTGTACATTTCATGTACCTAAAGCCCACCAGTGACTCTTAAAGTTGTACAAGAACCAACCTGAATCAGAATCAGTGCTGATACTTGCATTAGGAGCCCCAAGCCACTTCTGAATTTGTTTTTAACATCTCCCAAATAATGACATCAGCTGTGTGGGACATCACATACACTTTGCTCAACATCTTGAAATCTCATTTCTATAATGATATATCAAGAAATTACATATCTACTGAGATAGTGCCTTCTTCATCAGCAAAGTGTTGATTAGAATTTTTAATTTATTAAATATTTGCAGTTGACTATCATACTTCAGCCTTCAGAGATGATTCTTGTTAATTTAGACATATTCTATGTGCTTTCAAAATACAACCATAAATTTCAAAATACAACCATAATAATGTATTCCTTGACAGCTCAAAAGAAACAAATACAGTTACTAAGTAATGGCTAGAACAGACAGGTAGCTAAAACATTTCATGATGGAGAAAATGGTTGGATTTCTCCAGGGCTGTTCCATCCCCTGAAGCCATTATCACATATGGACATTCTTGTTACATTGAGTGCCTGGTGTTTTCATATTCTGTGAGCAGGTTATTTAACTGGCAACTACAAAAATAAACTGTAGCACCACCAACCTGGATAAGTGGCTTTGAATTCTGTCTTTCCTTTTCCCAGACCTGTTACAGGAGACTCTGAATGAGTTATCAACAGGCATGATGAGATAGCAGAGCTCACAGAAAGTACCTCTCGAAGAGGTGATGGCATTTCTGCTATGCCAGACCATACCAAACTAAACCCATCATTCCTTCAAAGCTGTCCCCCAAGGGACAGGCATCTGCAACTCCAGCAGATGGGCCAGGACTGCATACAGCCAAGAGACATTGTTATGGACGCTCTGTCCAAATGAAAAAGATATGATGTAGGCCTGTAACAGCTTAGCTTTTGAAAACCAAACCTCATAGCATCTATGAGAAGCAAAGGAGAGGCTAAATCCATGATAGCAGCAAAGCCCTGTGAAGACACGTTTCTAATAACATCCTCATTTCCCCTTAAGCTGCCATAAGCCAGGTGTATTTGAGGAACACAGAAAAAGTTACAAAGCCAGATCCACTTAGTCCAGAGAACAGTAACATAAAAACACTCAGTGAATAAATTCACAGTCACCTGAAGAAATAAATATAAACAAGGTATCATTATTATAATTTTTTTTTTTTGCTCAAGAGATTTATTTCCACTTTAAATAGAATTGAGCAAAATCCCTTCCTTTCATCAGTTATTTCAGTCCATTTACACAAGACATTATTCTAAAGCAGGCAGATATAATCACGCAAGTAAAATGTGAGTAGTTCACATCAAGGAAGATACAATTCTCCCATCTACTTGTTGAAAGTTAGGGTCACACACTGAGGGCCTGATTTTGCACCCAGACAAAAGCAACTACTTTAACCCATGTAAACTGCTCCACAAACCAAGGAAGTTTTATCTTTAAAAAGTTCATCTTTTTATTTTTTTTCTCTCTCTCTTTAGGGAAGACTTCAGGTGTTTATTTTCCTCTTCCTTGACTTTCCATTTGTTTAATTCCTTTAATTCCTTCACTTGGATTATGGTAACTGTACTGTGTTAAGAGAGCCCAAGTACAAGACCCATAAGACCATTCCTCTTGTACGGACTTGACGTCTGCACGCCTGAATCCTCTCCAGCTACTGAATTGTTCAAAGGATTTATGACAGTAGGTATGGTCCTGCATGTGCCTAGAACCATTAAGAAAACACCCCAAAATATTATTTACAAGCAAAGCATCCATGTTTTTCCTCAAAATTGTAAGGAATCTTCTAATGGAAGTGCTGAGGTTGCCTAAACTAGCACAATTTATCAAATGGCAGTGTCACAAACATGAAAGCTCTCCAGGCACTGTATTTAGGCTCAACAAGTACCAGACTGTGATCAGCAAAAGTCGCCAATCTCCATCACAGTGGAAACATTGATTGCACCCCATTCCAGATGTTATTAATGCTTTCTGCTGCCAGTCAAGCCAAAGCTGTTCTCTGCAGAGGCCCAATCAGCTGACATGATATGGCTGCAGATGTTCCAAAACATCTGTTGTTTGTAAAAAAAGTAACTTTGTGAAAACTACAGATGTTTTTCACCTTACTATTAAACAGCACTCGGCTATAGAGTCCACTGTGTGTTTTTGCAGCCAGTGACCAGTTATGCTGCATGGGAAATTAACCCAAAAATAATTACAGGATTTGCAGCAAGTAAAACAAACTTCATATAGTCACAAATCTACCTGTCCAGCCAATTCCATTCTTAGCTATAATAGCAAAAGGGACAGCCAAGGAATCAGAAAATACATTTGCTGAATCTTTGGAACTCCCAAATCAGTTGGGAGTTCCCAGAAAGGAGAAAAAGGAGACCTAAGGCAGCTTTCTTTACTGAATGATTACTGACTGAAATCTGTGCTCAGACTTCAGTCCTCCTCTCTACAAAAAAACCTTGTAGCTTAAACTGGCAGAGCTGAAATCCCTTGTTTGGACTCAACATGCAAGGCTGACCTGCTTAGCATGGTCTCCAAAGCCTTTGGTTTGCCTTGAACACTTCAGGAACAGACTTTCCAACCAGGCTCTGCAGTCTGACAGAAACCCTGTTCAGACTCTCCTGCCTTCCCCATATCACTAGATGGGGAGGAAATCATGGAACAACCCACATGTGGAAAAGATTACTTGGATTATTAAGAAAAAGGAGAGAACACACAGCAGAGTCGCATCTTTGGCTGGTAGAAACTAATTTAATTCCATTAACTGGGCATTTTACCCTCCAGGAGATCTATAACTCTGAAAACTTTCACCAAATAATACCTCACCACAGACAGTGATGCTGCTCACAGATGTCTGTCACTGTCTTTTAATAAGAAGGCAGTAAAAGACAGAAGAGCTGGCAACACTGAGGGACTGAATGTTGTTTTTCTTTAAACAATGAAAAATATTGAGCTCTAACTTCAAAAAATCTTTTTATTGGTAAAAGTTGGAAGATGGGATGAAGGCTGAATTTTATCCCTATCCTAGCACTATATGGGATAGTGGTGATTTCCCTAGGTCCTTTCAGGTGTGTGATTTAAGAATCCGGTTTAGGCGCCTTGCTTCACTTTCAAGAGAGAAAGGCAGGTGCTCCTGGAGACCAAGTCAGAACAGTCGAATTATAATCTCTGAAGGAATTATAATCTTAAATACCTCTGTCGCTACTGCAGCTTTTGCCAAGCCTCATCTCTATGGTATTTGCCTATCTTTTGAAGATGTGCTTTGATATCAATAGCAGAGAGATAAAACACAAAATGATATCACTAATCACTATTAATTATTTCTTCTAGGCAGTAATTTGAGAAAAGCTGCTAACATGCAATTATTACATGCAATTTTTAGACTTTATTACAGAATTGTAGCTTAACCTAGGAGTTAAATTCATGAAAGATAACAGGATCCAGGAAGGAAGAACTTAAACCAGAAGTCATTGTCTACAACAGGTGGAAGAAAAGGTATAAAGATACCCTCTCTCCTCAAGTAGAACAGACAGGCAGATTTTGTCACCACTTTGGCAGAGCACAATGGAAGAATACAGTCATAAAATGAATTTCAGTTTCTTTCTAAGGTTAAAAGTACAAGAATACACAAGCACAGAATTTTAAGTTTGATGGTAAAAGAGAATTTGGCTGAAATTCACCCAATAATTAAGACTGCTAGCCATCCATCTATAACCCATTTTAGGCTTAGTACACTCTTCCCAATCCTTTTGGTCACGTTGGTCAGTCAGTACATGTTTGCATGTTTGAACGTTGGCAATATTTTCCTCTCAATGAAGCAATGAAGACACAGCAGAATTCATGTTGGACATCAGCCAGAGAAATTACCAGGATGAAGTACTAGTGTTTTTTGAAATGAAGACTAGAGGTATCTTATTTCCCTCCAACACTATTGCATATCAGTCTAAAAACTTACAGAACTAGGGCTTAGCAGTAGAGCAATCCAAATGAAACACATGATGCAGTTGGCTTTGTGATTTCACTTCTTGGCCAGAAGCTTTTTCTGCAAAATCAGCCATTTCTTAATAATTAAAAACCTTCAGCCAGACATAGCAACAGATTAGATAACCCAGGTGCTTGACATTCCTGTAGGACTTCTTCTAAACCTTAGCAAAATAGAATAAACACATTTTTTTCTACCAGAACACACTGTAGATCTGTCTTCCAAAAGGAACTTACTAGAGCTTAAGTTTGTCAGCAGCTGCATATTAAAAAATGCCTGTGTTAGAGACAAAATGCTTTCCATTTCTTATTCCCATCTGCACTGAAAGTGAAGGCTGTGCCAGTGGAGCAGAAGTCAGTGATTGGATGTGGTGTCCTCAGCCTTTGTGGCTAGACCAGGGAATGCACAAGCTGTTCTGACAAGTTCCATGCTAAAAGAAGGATTTAGCTTGTATATATTAGGTAGTTGATTTGCAGATGGAGGTGACAGGTAATAAGCTGCCCTCTCTTTCCAGTACTTTTCTGATTTAAGTTTTCCATGTGAAGAAACCAACATATGTGTTGTACATATTCCCTGTGTTTGTCCATGTCAGATAGAAAGATATGCTGTGAACCAAAATGAATTTTCTTGGAAAATGAAGAAACCTTTCCTAGGAACCTGCAGGTTACATGGTCCTGTTTATGCCTCTCTTTTTCCCAGTCCTCTTTTTCTCTTCTTTTCTAGCCCACTCCCCCTCTTTTTTTTTTTTTACTCCCATCCTATTTGCCTTTGTCTTGGCATGAACAGGTTTAAGAAGGAAGAGCTCAGTTGCATCCTTACAGCAAACCAGCCATAATCAGACACTGTTGCAATAGCAACAGAAATCCTCAGAAGCCAGAACTGGTCCAGCTCAGCCTCCCAGAGTACCCACTACAGCCAGGAGTGACTGATGGTCTGGGGCAGCAGCAGCACTTGGGCAGGCAGCAGCCCTGGGCTGGAAGGAACCCACACATTCCCACCTGAAGAAAAGGTGACCAAAAGGGTTGCCATGCTCACTCTGGTGACACCAACCCCTGCAGTCTTGCACCCTTCCCACCCACATCCTCAGCTTGCTCCCAAAAGTACTTCTGCCAAAACATATGTATGAGTACATACACTCTGCACCTCTTTCTGTCACAAATTTGGGCTTCAAAAATTAAACAGATTCAATCCTACTTCAATAATTAAAACCCTTCCAGTGGGGTTCTCCCATCTTTTTTACTTTATACTACCATGCATGCTTCTGAGTTCTCTGTAATAAGGGAAAATTAACACTATGCTGCCAAGTTCTCATGTCTTTAACAGAAAATGTGTATTGCTTAAAGCAAAAGAGAGTTGGGGGGCAAGGGTGGGAGCAAAAACTGACATACCTACTCAGAAAAATCCTTTGCCTCCTTTTGCTTACCTGCCAGAGCTGAACTGCTGGGGCTTTGTGTTTCCTGTAGTATTTGATGACTTTCTTAACACCAAAAGCACTCAAAGGAATACAATTCAGGGCTGTTTCAGGTGCTATTTATGCCACCAGCTATTTAAAGGAAATCAGAGGAGTGTGAGGCCCTGAACTCAGGTAAGAAATTCTTACCTGAAAGGTAAGAAATTTTCAGTTCTCTCTTAAATAACAGTAATCTCAAAGGACTTAGAACTCCTATTGGTCAAGTCAGTGGGAGTTTCAACACTGAATTATTTGCAAACATGCCAAGGTCCTAGGAAGTAGTTACTTAACATCTCTCCAGGAAATCTGAAAATGTCCTCTCTCATGAATTTTAGCAGAAGTTTCTTGAATGATTCTCAGATTTCATGTCTGCATATCCAGTCTTTGGCAAGACTAGATCTCCACTGCAATTGCTTTTCTTTTCTGGCCAGACATTTGTCTTTGTAAGCCTGGGAGAACTGTGTTTAAGAGTAAATATTGTGAGACTAGCAAATTCTCTGAAGAGAAAGCCTCACTGAATAACTAGAAACAGCATTTTGTACTGTAGCTTTGTTTTCATAAATTAAGGATTAGGGTTTGGAAACCTGAATCAGAAGTGTTTGAACTTGGATTTTTCCCACCTCTCTTTCAGTCCCAGGCAACACTCTTGCTTGGCTTGTGTTTTCTTTGGGTGAAACACTGGCCCCACTGAACTCAGTGGGAACACTACCATTTATTTCAGCAAGGCCAGCACTTCCTTTCCAGTCTCTTGGAAGCTTCTGTGGGGTACGTGCAAGCTTGCCTCAAACAACAATTATCTGTACTTCTCTCTGTAAATCATTGTGACTTCCCAGCAGTATTGAAACTGCAAATGTTTCTGCTTTGTGTCTCTCCTTAAGCTGTATTAATTAATTACCAACTGATACAGAGTTGCAGGAAACTCTCATGAACTTCTGATGAAATAGAAGATATGCCTTTAAACAGCACTAAACAAACCATTGAGTCCTTCCAACAGCCATGACAACTTGAAAATAGGCTTTTTTCCAGACCACATGAGAAATAGAGAAGATTCCTTCCCACCCATGGTCAACTATTGTCTCTCACAGCAGCAAAGGTTTTTGAAAGGGAACACCTGGGTCAGAGGCTCCGAGGCCACAGAGCACAAGCAGCCACACCAGAGACTTTGGGAGAGAGGCTCCTCACACACAAACCCATGGAACCAGCCTCCACTTCCAGGGAACTAAAAGCCTGTTTTGCTGAGCAAACCCAGAAAATAGAACAGCTTGAGACTGAAATGGATTAAAGTTGTGAACATGGCTGGTTCAGCACAGCTAACTAGACACAAAGTTGATGCTATTACAATCTACCACAAAGATAACTCACAGTGGAAAATAATTGCTGTAAGTGTCCAAAGCATCAGGATAGCTGTGTCACATCTCACTTATTTAGGTAATAGGAAAAAAAAAACTGCAATCACTGTTGCTGAGTTCTGGTATCTACTGTGCCATCAGCCAAAAACACTTATCAGAAGTCATCCTCCAATTCAGTCACCCCAAAACCAGGGTAAGCACTGAGCTTCCAATTTCATTTATCTCATCCTCAACCACAGTGACCATCTATTCTCACTCCCAAATTACAGTGTTTTTGTAGCAAGTGATTTCTCCCCACTGAAAAGGGGAATACACAGCCCCTTATTTTTACAAGCAATTACCTTATTCAGTGGCACTTTCATAGGGCTCAGTGCAATTAAATTTATAGTTTGGGGTGATCTCTGAACTGTCAGGTTCAGTTTAGTTTTTTCAGGTACACAAGATGCAAGAGGATGTTAAAACTTCTCAAAATTTCTCTTCTCCAAGCTAGAGTTTACTGAATCCAAGGAGACTATAGCAGGTGTACAAAATACAATTGTATTTTACATCTAACTCCATGCAGAGACTTTGGGTCTTAGGTAAAATGATCCTATACTATTGCAAGATTGGTGGGAATTTTGCCTCAAAGATTTACTCACCTGAAAATTCTACTGAGCAAACAGACTGGCAAGGAAGTAATGATGAGACAACAAATTTCTTTTACATGATGAAGCTCACAATATGTACTTCGATCATTCATTCCCTACTCACGAAAAATATATTTGGATACCTTCACAGGAAAGTGACTGTGAATTGAATATCACATCACAGCTTTTCAAAATCTGTCTGGACAAAACTCTGGAGAATAAACTGCACAAAACAATCCTGCTTTGGCACATGTGTTCAAATGAGATTTCATAGTCCCTTTCCATCTGTAATTTCTAGGATTTTGCAACTGTTTAGGGATTCTAGATTCATAAATTCCTTGGCCAAATTGGCAACAATTTCCCACCCTTAAATCAACTGCAGACCACAGACCCCTCTGGGAAAAGTACAGGGGAATTATTGTACCTAAGAACTAACCCTATAAGAGGATAACACGCAGAGTCCAGGTCTTCAGATACTTCCCATGTCCCTCCAGTGATGCCAGCACAGGATTGTGGGTGTGACAGCACAGTTTGGGTTCAGCATGTCAGTCAGTGCCTCAACATAAATGTTTTGACTTTTCAAGAACAAAAGCATTTTACAAAGAAGGGAAGTGGTGTTTCTGCAATGTAAACTCAGACACAGTTATTGTGCTTCACTGATACATTAATTGACCATTATTAATGAAATAGTTATCTAACACAGCTGAAGGATTCAATTTGTTTTATGACAATTTTTATGCCAATAAAAGCTGTGCCTTCAGAGGTGCAAAGGAAATTAAAACATTCAACAGAAGTCATTACAGAATTATGATCATCCTTAAGGTTAACTCTTTGCTGTGCTGACTTCTGTTTATCTGACAAAAGGGGCAATAGAAAGGAAAATTCAGCACCTTTATGCAGAAGGTTTTTCCCCAGCCCTAATGCCCAAGAGGGAGTAGTTTAACACTGCTCACAGGTTACAGGGGATTTGTTACATGCCTTGTGTGTCCCATTCTCTCTCCAAAACAATCTCCTCACAACAGGTCCCACATTAACACATGCTATGTCGGGGACAAAGAGCGCTTCTGTGGGGTCCACAGTCACGGCAGGCTCTCCCCAAATCTCCTCCTTGGGGCTTGGTACCTAACTCCACTCATGTTAATATTACTTCATGAGCAGAAACTTCCCCCCCAAGTACTTTTCTCAATGTCCTCAGGACTTCATTACTTTAGGGTCCAGAGCATATGTCATCAATTATATTGGAGCAAGTGAGTACAAACCACAACAACTTTCAAGTAACTTCTCTTCACAAATGCTTGCACAATGGCCTCTGGAACCAGGGTAAGCAAAGCCTGTACCAGGTTTTAGAGGGCCTTTGAACTAGGAAGCAGAAGAACTATCCGTTTCATTAATCACCAGCAGTAAGTTTGGTTCATTCTGGCTTAAATACATTTCACACATTCCCTCTTCATTCTAGCTACATAATAAAAAATTGTAAGACAACAGAGGCTGATAGATCAAATCAGTCCAAAACACAGTAGATGGCCACAAAACAGTACAGAAAAGGGGAAAACATGCATTGAAATATCCTCTAACACTCACAGAAAATTGTGCAGTAAGGACTCTCCAGTCTGAGGCGTTTCCTTGCATTTGGTTTTTCCTTCATGAAGGATGTGAATCTCCTTTTTAAACCATATAAGTTTTTTCATAGTCACTTAATCTTTCAGTAGGGAAGGCCACAGTTTAACATCACATTATGGGAATAACTCACACTGTTGGCTTTGAACTTCTCACTTCAGTTATATAAGTTCCTGTTAGTATCAGCTACTCAATTTAAGTCACAGCACGGAAATTGATCTATTCAGGCACACTGAAGTTATAGAAAAGTGACTTCTGTTCCTTAGTTAAAGAAGAAAAACCAAAACAAACCATACATACAAATTGGGTGCCTACACAAAATCAAACAGGCAGGAGGCACTTGTGATATGGAAAATCACAGTATGGAAATAAAATTAAATTATATCACACAGTACAGTACATGTCCTTGGCACATGGGTGTAGGCAGTAAAACACAAAAGTGTAAAGGGTGCCGACAAGTTATTTCCTTTCCCTGCTACATTTTGATGCCATAAAATAAAATTAAAGGTACTTTGCCATTGCTATAAATACCAAGGAGAGAAACAAACAGTAAGATTAGTATAAGAATCATCTTCAGAGCTAATGTATCACTTAAACACAGCTGTAGTATTCTGTATGCCAAACATTAAGAGGGAACAGAATTTGAATCAAAATTAAATCCATCAAGATGACCAAAAAAACTGCCTCTAGAGAGCCTACAGTTTGTTGCTTAGACTGGTGACATAAAGGTGTCCTACACATTAATCCATCAGATCTTAGTGTTTTTCCTGGAACTTAAATAAAAAAAGCCTGAATCAGTGAACAAAATTAGAACGTAACCAGAAAAACATGTAAACGCAGGATCTCTTAGCTAGCCCACCATGCAACTCAGCCCACCTCATAAATTTTAGCTTAATAATACTTTTGTATATGATGATGTGGGTTATTGGTCATGGGGTATTAACACAATGATGCCTGCAAATGGGAATTTTACGATCTCTTAAAATGCACTTGTCACTTCACTTGGTCCAATTCATTGTTCCTTGCTGTTATGGATAATTATGGGTGCTGACTTATATTAGGCAAAATTAGAATTGATGTGAGCAGGGATTTTGATCAAAATGAGCCCTGTTCTGTTGTTCTGCTTTACTTCGTATAAATTGATGCTAAACTTATTTAAAAGGAAAAAGTAGCCCAAACAACAAACAAACCCAAAACCTAAACACCTGTTTCCATTCCTGGTCCCAAAGAATTCACATCAGCAGCAATGTTTTCAGTCACTGTCAGTGAGTTTTGGGTTGAGCCCTGCACCTGCTACTCAGCAACACTAAGAGACAGAAGTAAAGGAGCCAATCTTTTACTCAAGGATGTTCTCCTGAAATGTGAGGTCACTGCTTATTTAAGATATCTACTGGTATGAAGTCATTACACAAATACTGTGGGATTGCAGTAGTCTTGAACCAGCTTGAGTTTGAACCTAGGTGTTCTAATACTTCCTGTTCAGTGTGGAAAACTCTGCTTGATCGTAATCTGCCATTAGGTTTGGCTTTGGAGCTGAGAGAATGTGTCCCACTCCCTTTGTAACCCAAGCACCCTTTGTTGGAGGTAACACATGCACTGCATGTGGCTTAAGCTGCTAGCCAGCAGGAGGATGAATGTATTTACTTACACTCCCTCAAAAGTTATCTAGCAGAATCTGTTTTTTATGTGGCTTGGTAGTCTTCCAAGTGCAAAGGATTAAATCACCAGGAAGTGCTATCTTCCCATTTTCAATTCCCTTTTAAAATGTGGGTTTTTTGTGATGCCATTGGATATCAGTAGTGATGCTTGGCAACATTACATATTGCTGTTTAATTGCCTTAAAAACTATTTCCCTGGTAGCATCATTAATAATACTAAGTCTAAATTGGATTAAGCACTACACTGCTATAAAGTTAATTCACTGTGATACTAATGAAATGTCATGTGAGGCTTCCTGTAAATCCAGCTAAACAGTCACTGCCAAGGGTCATTAAATCAATGGCACATTCAGCTATTCTGCTTAGAAAGTATTGTTTTAATTGCTAGCAGGTGATTTTCATTAATGCAAGCATCTTCCATTCTACTGACTTTTTAGATCTGATGGCAATAGAGTCTTTTGTAGTTCAATAGTGACAATACTTTTCCATTTCAAGGAAAGGAATGAAGCGCACTTGCAAAAGTGGTTGAATAGGAATGGCAAAATTTCAGTCAGAATATTCCACTGCGTATTTATAAAACACCCAAGTAAAAGACCTGCTCTGCTGCTCAAGCAGGTCAGCAGGTTTTGGCATGAACATCATCTGAAGCAATGTCAAATGTTATAGATCTGCAGCTCCCACAGGAGATTTCCCATTGGACAGCCAAGTTTGTAAACTCTCAGCATCAGCTTACTCAGGTAGAAAACAGCAATAACACTTCCCTGCCTTTGTGAAACATTCTAATTCACTGGGGGGAAGGAGTGCAACTGACACTGGAAGTGCTGGACTCAAACACTGCTAAAAATATTTGCTAAGTGGTTAAAATATGCCATGATCTTGACCTGCATATCACACTTTTTAAAGTTTATTTTTCATATTCTGAGAGAAGACTGTCTTTAAATTTAGTTTTGTCCATGATTCCCATTGGGCTTTTGCTGCCTTCTTATTTTTCCAAAATTACAAGCGTGTGAAAAACAGACTTTCCAGAGTATCCTTTGGCTCTGAGCTTTGTTTATAGCAACAATTCAGAATCTGAAGATCTTGGCTCCAATCTTAAACAGATTCTCAGATTGCAAACAATTGGGGCAGGGATGAGAAGGGAAACTACTTACTTAAACAGAGAGAAAAGGTAAACAGGAATGCCCAGAGAAACTCAAGACACACACACCCACACACCAGCTGTTACACTTTTAAAATATATAAGAGATGATACAGGCCAATTTACTATACACAAGATAAGTGGGGAAAGGTAGGTTTAAACACAAAGGTGAAGTGGTTTCACCCATTTCTGAGACTGCTGGACATTACACAACTAAAGCTACCTCTCACCAGCCTCTAATTACCTTAATAGCAGGCACAGGATGATGCGGTTAAAGGGCTTCTTGAGAGAGTAACCTTGCATCTGTCCTGAGAAGATTGTGCACACCGTAAATCAGCATTGGTTGGTCCAGAACCTGGTGAGACTCTGGTAGCCTTCAGTTCCAGCAGCCTCTTTTGAGTGTCCAGGAATGGAACATTTCCCAGAATCTCAGCATTGCTTACTCCTGTGCTAGTTAGAACTTCTGGACCTGCTCTCTCTCTCCGCACAATACTCTTGGCAAGGCAAGACAGCTTTTGGAACATAGCCATGATCTGTTCTGCAGCATCTGCATGAACTTGGGCAGGTCTGAGGTTCATAGAGCCTCTCTTTCCTACCAGCCATAACAAAAACAGCCAAAGTTTGGTGTGGTACAAGGAAAATTGTTGCCCATTTAACTGTGCACAAAAATCTCCGAGTTCTGATCTGTGTTCAGCCACATATACCTTCAGATCTAAGAGAGATGATAAATAATGGAGTGTAGAATTTAAGAACATACTCATCACTGTCGCAGCACATGTGGCAGTTAAGCCAGCCACAACACACAGAGTATCACCAATTTCAGAAAGCCCCAACCCAAACAGAGTAACACCAGGTCACTTCAGAAGGCTGCAAGCATCTGCCCTTCTTGTTCTTCAGCCCAACCTTTTATACCCCTCCTGTTCATGCATTGCACCTGTGTGCCCTCTGTTCCCTTTGGTGGTTGATCAGTGCCCCTGGGCACTCCATGGCTCATTGCTGTCAATGCTGCTCACCTGTCTGGCACAGCTGTACACACTGGGGATGAGGCTCGTTGCAGCCCCACTCCCAATTACCACAAACTGTGTACCTACACATCACCACTTACTTATTTTGATCTATATTTTTGGTTCTACATTAGATGAAAGAGTGTAATTCAGTCTGCGTATCTTATGAGGATTGGTGGAAGAAAGCAGGATTTCACCCCATTTCAGTGATGCTACAAAATCCACATCTCTAACTGGGAGGCCAACAGGGCAGAAGTCTTACTACAACTAAATTTCAGCTGTAAATATTCTTTTCTTCATAACAGCTCTTCTGTATAATAATTTTCATCCAACTCAAGGCAAGAATAGAGCCTCATTTCAAAGAAACTCGATTCAGGGTTATTTTCAGTAATGACATCACTTTAAATCTTGCTAATCTGATACATAAAATCATTGCTAAAAATCTCCCTTTTGTCTCCAAGATATTCTTCAGCAATACTTACTCTACCTGGCAGCATTCTTTCTCTTCTCTATGACCCTGCCTGCCCAAAGTACAGGTAATGCAAACAAGCTGTAAATCAGAAAGATTTACCAGTCAGATCTCATTCCACCTCTCTGGTTTGTAGCCAGGTTTCCTAGTGGGAGGTCAGAGCCATTGGGCAAGTCTTAGGAGCAGGTAAAACATCCTTGAACCACCTGCGGAGGATTTACAATTAAGAACCAGTATCTCCACCAGTGAAAATATAACTCTTCTATTAAGCAACAGGACACAGACCTTGTTTCCTAGCCTCACATCCACTCGTCACCTTTTAGGGATATTTTAATTTTACACATAATAATTGATTTTTAATATTTTTAGGGATTCCACTACAAAAATGCAGATTAGCTCAGAACACTGAGCTAATCTGAAATCCTCTCATACTTTTTTTTTTTTTTTTACAATAGAAATCCTTTTGTTTAAACATCTGTCCTCTGATTTTATAAATCAACTGATGGAGGTCACAGGTTTCCTACAGCTGAAGTCCAGTTTGTGTCAAGTACAGCAAAAGCATCTCAGGGACTGCTGTGGCTGTTTTTACAATTACTGCAAGCTCTCTGCTGGCCTGTGGATGTTTAGCTTGTCTCCTGAGCAGTCAGCATAGCCTCTTGTTATAAAGAGGGCAAACTGAATAACAAGGAAGTCAAGGACACTGTAAAGGAGACTGAAAACAAGCTGTTTGGCACTGACTTTGACACCAATACTCCTGGAAGCAGAGGGTGGCCATAGTGCAAATGTAACATCTTTGCCTTAGCTTTCACTTTATGAAGCTGTTAGGTTTAGCTCATGCTTATAAAAGAATGCAAAAGCTGATTCTCTTTATTGATTTGTATACACATATATACGCTTGCTCACACTAGGAAAGTTAATTCATAAGAGTCTAAGCACTCCATTTCAGCACAGTGCTTTAATCTAAAAGTCCAGATGAGCTGAGTTTCCTTCTGATAAAACCTATACAATGGTAGTGATGTTCCTATTCTCTTACTCTTTTCATATAGACCAGACTTAAAAAGCAGTTAGAGCACTCAGAACAAACACATCTATTTGTGTCCTGTGCTGCCTCTTCTTCATTTCTCTGTAGTAGTTATTCTTTTATCATGAATGGCTTATCAAACATCAACTCCACGTCTCTCCAGAAAATTAAAGGCTGTATATCATATAATAAACTACTCCACTGTCATCATAAACTACAAGGAGTCAGTTGTTCAGGATGTCATCCAGCCTCTGACCAGAGGCAAGATGAAAGCTGAACTCTGACCTGAAAGAGTGATTGAGAATATACTGTTTGTCACTGTCTAAAGAAAACGTGAAATGCCTCCATTGGCATCCAGACTTTCTAAATTTAGTTCTATGCTGAAGTCCTGAGATTAGTGAAGCCTTTCAAAGAGGAGATGATAGTGCTTTGTGTTTTACCCAAGGACAAAGCTTAATCATGTTCCTCCCTAGTGGACCTTACAGTACATTTCTAAAATAATCAAATTCCAGCTGTGTAAATTTGGACAGGAGACAGTCATTTAGATTTCTTGCTCATATAAATGGGATCAGCAACCTAAGTGTGTCAGTTCAGGAATTCAGCCTGCTAAAACACTTCATCACAATATCTGGCAGTTTACCTTCAGATAATTATGGTGCTCTCTGTGTGTATGAAATGTATGGAAGGTCAAACACTGACCTTCCATACATTTCACACGTTTCTTATGACGCAGAAGGAGCTGAAGTTATGAAAATGTTTGAGTCAGAAGTGAAAGCTTGGTGCTGCTGCAAATGACGGGCAATACCTGTCAGCCCATGCTGGGCTTTGACATAATTTCCAAACGCCCTACCAAGAAAATGAAAATGCAGCACCTCCTCTAAAACAGCAATTCTTGGCAGCCTCTCTTCCCTGACCTTCTTCATTTTCCCTCCCCAGCACATGCTAGGAATGAGGCAGTGTGGTGCTCTCCATCCCAAATGTCATTACCTTTCCAGAGGGGAGCCTGCAATCATTCTACACCAAAGCTTGTCCTCTTAGCACCTGCCTCTGATCTGTTTCTTGCACCTCCATATCTGAAATGACTGGTGTTAACTTTTAGCTCAGGATCCACTACTGTAAAATGTGGAGCTCAAGTCAGAGATGAAAGTTTAATGTAGTTACTTTTCCTCCCACACAGGTAAAACAGCAAGACTTAAGGATTCAGTAGCTTGATATTTATTCATCTATTCCATCCCAGCTTGCATATGGGGCTTCAGCCCTCATCACTGAATGTAAAGGGAAGCCTGGACTCTCTTCAAAAATCCTGGACACACAGCTGTAGAGGGCATCTTCTCTGTGAGGCAGTCTATGTGAAGCTTCCCAAAGAGAAATTTCATTTACTTTTTTTCTTCCTAATTGAGCCCAGTGTTTTCAGCTCAACCCAGAAACTAGGAAACATGTATATTAAAAAATCTAAACTATGTAAATTTTAAGGCATTAAGCCCATTATAACTGAGTATTAATGCTTTCTTCCCCTTCTCTCACACTGCCTGCTTATTTGAATGCATGCTGCTGACAGTGTAATTTCAGCATGGGCAGCAGTGACTCACAGCAGTGTCACAGTAAGAAACCCTACACAACACACACCTTTCTGCACATCTATGCCACGAGGACTAACGCTCTGTGGCCCTGTGACACTGCAGGGCTCAGTCAATATGCGTGAACTTGAAGGAGGAGTCTCTCCAAATATCTAATGTCATGAATCAAACAAATGGCCCAAGGTCAGAGACAAAGTCACTTCACTGTGAAATGGAGGTTAAAGATTACTGACTGAATTCTTGGAGCTGACCACCCAACCATGCTTCATTTCACATCCTTCTCAGGAGTCATTATATATTTCTTCAAGTGCAGCATAAAATTTGCTGCATTCAGTGCCTAGTTTTTATTCTCAGACCATATTTATAAAGTCTTTAAATCAAGTTTTATTAGCACTCCCATCTCCCACAAAAGAAACAAAAAAAAAAGGAAAGGATATCTTCTTCCCCATAAGTACTAATATACATTACTAATTCAAAACAGATTTTTTTTTTTAATCAGAGCAATAACAAATGATCTTGCCAGATTGAAGTTTGTGTTGGGAACTCCAAAATCAGTTTGGTGAACTCTTTAAAGATATTTCTGATAGAAAAAGCCATTGCAGTGATATGGCACTGTATGTAGGAAACAACTTCATTGCCTAGCAATTCCCAGCTGCTTCACCATTAAGGTTTTAAATGTCATTTCTCTGTTTGACAAGCTCAGCAAAATCTACAAGCGACAAAACTAAGTCAGTTCAAAGTGACTTACACTGTGAAATGTTTCTAGTTTTCCACATATCTGCAAAATTACAATATTTTTCTTCCTCTCCTTGCAGTTTTGATTACAACACTAAACTGTTTTATTAAAAAAAAAGACAACAAATAAACAAAAATTTAGATTATGTGCTTCACAGCTCATTGTAATGCAATGCAAAATAGGTGACAGGATATTCCCTCTGGCAATAGTTTAGCCATAATAGGGAAAGAATGAGTGTATATTTACTTTACTGACTTGGAGGCTACTGACTAAATCAGAGCCTCAGTACTGACCAGGCACTATTTGCTAATTCCAGGCTTCAGCAGTGAGAGCACAACCCTGCATATCACAGAGCTGACTGCTCTAAAAGACAACGAAGTCTAAGTTACTGGGGTACTAAACCTCACAGATCACAGCACATACCTCCAGTGCAAGCCCAAAAGACCAGTACCTTCACATCTCCCTGTTTTCACACTGATGTCCTAGGCCTCATATCAGCACCATCCTATTATTTTGTGACACAGCTTGGATCCAGTGCAAATTCCATGTCCACCACTCTTCACTTCCCCATGTGGCTTAAAAGAGCAGTAGATGTTGCATCCCCATGTGGCTTAAAAGAGCAGTAGATGTTGCATAAAGCCACAAAGGAAAAGAATATATATTAAGATAATCAGGGTTTGGAACCCAAGTTGCTGCTTCCCATCAATATAGTAACACCATTAGCAGTCAATTTTAGTTTCCTTCTTTTTGCCCCTTGTGTGGGGTGAGTAACAGTGTTGTACCAGACAATGTACAGATTGATAAATAAAGGAATGAGAAGAATTTCATCTTATGAAGAGAGGTGCTCAGAGCTAACTGTCTGAAACTGAGGGATGACTTCCTGATGAAACATACAGCCCCCCAGTTCAAGCAGTATGTTTATTTATAAATGTGCACTAAGTTATCATAAAAATTCATTAATGGGAGCTACATGATCAAGAAATTAAGGTTAGAGCAGGGCAAACATTTGCAGTGATCAATTTATCTGGCATTGTTAGCCACTTCTGTGCAAGCAGTCTCCCTTTTTAAAGGCAGACTGACCCAATTCATGTTAAAACAGCATTTTAGTTTTCTGAGTTCTCATGCATGGGTTGCTCTGTTACCACATGTATCTGCTTTTTTGTACATGACATGCAACTGGTTAGATAATTTGTTCTCTGGATCTGTATGACATTTGTGCATGACCATTCCTACAGGCAAGAAATAAAATGGGACCAAAAAATATCATCCAAGGAAATAAGTGATCCTCATACAAGCACACATTCACAAGTACATCTCTGAAGAAAGCACATACTTATGCATCAAAAAGCAGGATGCACCTTCAAGTAAGGTAATCATCTTCCTTTTACATGCCCATGTCAGAGGAAAACACTGCTCTGCAGCCACAGCCAAACACCACAGATGCTCTAGGGCTGCAGTGACAGTGACTGAGAGACCACAGGGTAGCACCCAAATCAAATCCATGACATTTACAAGCAATCCCCAAAACTTATACAGTAGTCAAAAACGTAATATTGCTCTGAAACCAGTCTTTACCATGCCAGACAGGAAGCAAGAGGGAGGAGTTTTGAGTGAGAGACCTCAAACAGCTCAATCTCCTGAAACCCCTTCAAATGCACAATTAAAATATTTCTGTCACCTTCAAATTCCCATTCCCTTTAAAAAGTTAACTAACCCAAACAAATGGAGAGCAAGGCTATACTAGCATTATGGATTCAATTGGAAAATAAGTATTTTTAATTAAGAGGAAATTGCTTTCAGACAAAATGAAGGGGGAATGACAAAAGCAGAGAAGGAGAAAGAAGAGGAATGAAGAAAGATACTCTAATAGCTCTCCTGTATTGAGAACATATATCCTCAAAAAAAGGATTTCTTCCTCTTCAATAAAGAGCTCTTTTGATTCATTTAATTAGTAACAAAGCATGAATATGACCACAATATTTTTACTCCTACATGTCCCTGCCATAATTATAAACCCACCAGGTTTACTGACCTTAGCAAGAAGGATTTTGAAAGGATGGGACAAAAGCCTTCATATTTTATTGCTTTCACACTAGTACATTATAGTAAGTTACAGCAAGGTACTATTTTTAAAAACTTCACAGCAGAAACCAAGAATATCTGTTGATGCCTCAGTTTATACCCATGAAATAATTTCTATTTAGGATGTTGCTACAAATTCCAACAACTGTAGTGTTAGTCCTAGGCATCATATCACATCACTTACAGGTCCGCTAATAAGCTCCTGACACTTCTGCGTTAATCTCCAAGAATGCTGCTAGCCCTACAAATCTCTAACATTTAGCTGTACTATTCACAGCTTTAAAAGAAAGGATTGACTTTGGGGAATCAGAACAGCAAACAAAAGTCTGGTTTTATCTGTAGAGAAAATAAGAAAGTCCAATTTAAAGCATTTGGGCTCCCCATTAGCTGTTCAATGTGCAAGGTACCAAACTGCATCCACTCATCCTGTAACTCATCCATTTTTGTGGGCTACTGCACTTTGCAAAGGCTCGTGGCTGGTCTACAAAGTGTATTTGAGCCCTGAGGGTGGGAGCTACTCCTGACCTTTCACAGCTGACGTGAGAGAGCAGAGCTGACTCTCTTCTCTTAGTCACAGACAAACTCTCCTACAGAAGCATACACATATATTATACCTCTTTTCTCAGCATGAAAACATTCCTAAAAACTCGTTTTCTTACTCTAGTAAGTAAGCATTCCATATTTTGCTAGCAAAATCTTGATCACCAAAATTTTACAAAGACAGATCTCTCATGTGGCAGTGGATGAGCCATCTGTATCCTTTATGCTGTAAGCCAGACTTAGACCATTTCTGCATCTCATGTAAACAGAAACATAGACTATCCATCAATGCTCTGTCCTAGCCTTCAGCCTATTGACAATAGCTGTTACAGAGCTAGAAAACCAATCCAAGTAACCCAAAACACACTTCCAGAGAGCTTCACTGCCAAGTCTGGAAAACAGAAAAATACCATTCAACAGCATTAAAAAAGAAACAGTTGACATTTCTTTTGCTTCTGGTTTGAGTCATACCAGACTGTGTCCTAGAGTAGCAGGGTCACAGTGAGAGGTTCATTCATTGGTCTTCAAAATCCACCAAGGAAGACCCTTTCTTTCCTGGCCTTTATAAACATACAATAGGAAGGGAAAGAGAGATCAATGTTAGGAACCTGCTCCCCAGCAGGAGAGAAACAGATTTATTCTACTATTTTCTTTACCTTTATTCCAGAGATATCACAGCAGCTCCAACACAGCTCTTGAAATTCCCCCCGTCTTTGTATTCCCCTGACATCCTGTGGCCAACAGAAAGAAGGTGGCATTAAAGGGTGGAGTAGGGTGGATGAGAACCATCCTCATTAAATGCAAAGCCAGCAGTCAGAGATAATAAGGCACCAAAGAGCAGTAATTAGCCACAATAGCTAGCACCTTCTTTCTATGCTTGCTGTTTCTTTAGCCACAACCACCTCCTGTGGGGAGAATTGAGGACAAGCAGCTGAGGGGCTGGGATTGAGGATTTAACAGTAAAGGCCAGTAAAGCAAATGCTGTAAGTCCTCTTCCCTTACATTTGTAGAAAGCAACCAAAGGATATATTTTTGATAAATAAGACACAGATGTGGGAAGACCCCTGGCAGCAGAAACCTACTGCTTGCTTTGCAGAGATTCCAGGGACACCTCACAGCCCCCTTAAGATCTAAATTTTGTTCCAGCTGGTTCCTTGAGGCCAGATCCACAGCACACATAAATCATTCCAAGCTCCAGTGAATTCTTTGTAAAACCACCATCAGCAGAGAAACCAGCCTCTTTTACCTCTCCTTGCAATCCCAAGTGTTTGTTTCCTTTTCATCCAGCAGTTGTGCTGCTGAATGCTAATGAGACCAGAGGTGATTCATTTCCAATCAACCATCAGCAGAATAATTAGCATGAGCATCTAACCTTCACTCCCCTTTTTCAGGTACTACACACCCTCTGCTATCCACAGATACTGGGATACTGTGAGGAGTATTTCAGCTGTATCCCAGCTGTAATTATTTTCTCAAGTATTCAAGGCATTTTGAAGAATCACAACCACCCCTCAGTGTTCTGATGGAAATGAAGTTGTTATTTTTCTATGTAATTATTTCATCATATTTATTACTTAAACTATCTCTAAGAACAAAAGCTACACAGCAAAAGCAAAGCTTCATTTCACCAGGTGCTCTCCTGACAGTTTGAGGAAAGCTATTTAGGGAAAAAAAAAAAAGAACAGGAAAAAAACCCTTTTCTTTTAACATCACTGCTCTGACAACCACAAAGGCTGCCTGACATTCTTGATAGCTCTATTTATGATGTTACATTATCCTGCAACTGTGAGGAATGCTGTTTCTACTAACCAGGCTTCGGTCTAAATAGAGCTGTGAGACAAACTCTCTCTTTCCAGCCGTGCGACCTCCTGGAGAGTGAACAGAAACAGCATCAGAAATTACTGAATGCTTGCAAAGATGGAAAAAGTTAATGTCCCCCTTGGTCCCCCACCTGAGGCCCAGTGTATGTCAGGGAGCCTCAGACTGAGAAGTTTCCCTGGTGGGGAAACAGCAAATCTATCATCCAGCTGTGAACAGCTGCAACATACACCACATGCAGAAAGCCACTTCAGCAGCTTGGATCCTTTCTTTTTTATTACTTCAAGTAGAGGAGACATCCTTGGACATCCATGATGGATTGTGGCCTCTTGGAACTTTAAGACAGAAAAAGTAAAGCAGTGGATTCCAGAACAAGAGAATCAGAGCCTGTAAAACCCCAGGTGGCCAGCTATCTGCAGTTACCAGATTTACTCTCTCTTTTAGGCTTTTTTCCACCCTCACACCCCTATCAAATCACAAAATCATGCACAGAAACTTTAGAAGGAGGTTCAGATTTTCTCTGTGCCCACATTCACACATGTTTCTTAACTTCTCAAAACATACAGATAAGGCTGGATGGAGTTCCATCCCACAAACAGTACAATAATATTTCGTGTTTATTAAGGACTTGTCATAAATAAAATATTTACAAACATCACAATCGTTTTCACCATTTTACAAATGGAACAAATGAGCTAAGGGACTTGTCATAGCAGGGGGAGGTGGAACCAGATATTCTATGTTCCTCCTTGATTATCTTGCTAAATGAATCCCAGCAGAGATAACTTTTTGTTAGTCTCTAGGGTATAAGAAGTTGTGTTAGGAAATAAACTATATAAATACAGCAAGTGAAAAGGACTATGATTTTAAATCCTCTAACTTTAAGGACTGTGAACTGTTTTTTTTGGCCACATTCTTTTGCTAGGGTTTTTAGCCCAATTTCTTAATAGAAAATATACAGACTAGAACTGGTGTGATTGTGCTCTCTCTTACCTCAAATATTCTTTGAGTTTGCTACTTAGTTTAACCCAAATAGAAAAGGTGTGGAAGTTTCAAAGGTGACTATATTCCCACAGATCTTAAGAGTGGTCCCAGATAGGGCAGAGCTGGAACTAGATTAGTCCTGTCACTCAAAAACTCTAAGATATGGCAGCAGACAGAACTTACAGAATGAAGATGACAAAAACATTTTGAAATCTATTTTTGGTGTTCATTTGTTAATTTATCTTCAATTTCCTGTTCTCACTGTATGCATGAGTTCACATTTCAGAGTACTGGATAATTTGAGCACTGAGGGTCTGTCTAAAGGCACAACAGGTTCTCTGTTCAGAGCTGTTTCCAAGCACACTGAAACCCATGTAGATGTGTAGCAGTAAAAATAACAGCTTTTTAACTGTGCTTTTAGCTTTTTAACTTTTTAACAGTTAATAAAGCTATTAACTGTGTTTCTGGATGATGATGATGATTATTATCATTAAACAACTAGTTCATCAAATTAAAATAATAAATTTATCAGATCATAAATTTCCAAATAAACGAACTTTTCAAACCTTTACTGTTTGGTAGTTACAAGACAACTTACTGTCAAATTTTCAGTTTTTATTCCATTTCATTCAGAACTTCAGTGACTAAGCCTCCAGTGTATTGTAAACACTCAATCTTAATTTGACCAAGAATTTCCAAAATTATCCCAGAAACCCAACCATGTCCTGGGCTGTATCACAAGTGTGGCCAGCAAGGCAAGGGAGAGGATTCTCCCCCTCTGCTCCTCCCTTGTGAAACCTCACCTGCTGTGCTGCATCCCAAGATGTGAAGGACAACTGATCTGTTGGAGATGATCCAGGGGAGGCCACAAAGCTGAATCAGAGAGCTGGGACACCTCTGCAATGGAGAAAGGCTGAGAGAGATGGCATTGTTCAGCCTGGAGAAGAGAAGGGCCCAGGGAGGCCTCAGAGCAGCTTCCAGTGCCCCAAGGGTTCTGCTATAGAGGAGAGGACTTCTGACAAGGGCATGTAGTGACAGGACAAGAGAGAATGTACCCACACTGATAGAGAGCAGGTTTAGATTAGGTATAAGGAAGAAATCCTTCCCTGTGAGGGTGGTGAGGCCCTGGCACAGGCTGCCCAGAGCAGCTGTGGCTGTCCCATCCCTGGAAGTGTCCAAGGCCAGATTGGATGGGGCTTTGAGCAACCTGGTCTAGTGGAAGATGATGCTGCACATGAAAAGGGGATTGGAACAAAATGATCTATAAGGTCCCTTCCCACCCAAACCATTTTACAGTTCTGTCATTTCTGTGGAAGATTTCTGTGGAAATCTTGTGAAGCAGTAAATTTTTCAGTTTCAAAAGCCAAAGACACTCAGTCTAATACCATCATCTGAGGCTGAGGTTGTGTGCTCTGGTATATTTTGCAATACTGATACAGGTAAGCTATTTGCTGTTCAGACAGATGAGATCTCTCAGCAGTTCTGATAACAAGGTGAAAAGTGGAACACAGATGCATTGGTGTGTTCACACAATGAGAGGTAAAAACATGGTTTGTAGAAAGCACATTTGGCGGGTTCTTTCTTCTGGAGTGAAGTCACAGACACACTCTTTGTCTGGTGACTACTATTCCAGAGGAAGTGCCAGAAAACGAGTTGTTCAATGACATCTCAGCTATGCCAGACAAAGAGTTTGAAAATTCACTCCAGGAATTGATGCTCTATTGACAAGAGAATGAACTGTATTACATAATGGGGTAGATTCTGCTCACTCTTACTTTGGATTAATACCAGTGTTGCTGAGATAAAAATGTGACCCCAAGGGCCATTTCCAGCTCTCCTTCTCATGATCCATTTTCTTGCAACAGAGCCATAAGGTTATGAATACAGTGACATATCTGCAAGAGGAGCTCCTAGAGACAATGAAGAAAGTTCTTATTCAAACACATGGGTCTTCACTAAAAACAGACAAGGAGAAATTACTGTCAAGCTATTTGCTTTATAATGTGCTCCATTGTCTCTCAGAAATAAAGACTCCACTTTTCCATACTTGCATGTGCAATTTAGCCATTATCATATTGTACTTGTTGGAATGTCAATTTAAGAATCTAAAATTCTTATTTTTTAATTTTATTTTTTTTAATCACAGAGAAACAAAATTTCTGTCTCTTGTTTAGTTTCTCTTTCCCTTTTATTTCCAATTGTTCAATTCCACCATAACTCCAGTTTTTTGTCTCAGTCCCTGGAAATTCCCTGTTCCTGAAGATTATCTTGTCCTGCCATCTAGCGAGCCCTGAGCAGGATAACACGCTCCTCACTGAGCCTAGAGACAGCGGAAGAGCTAAAAAACAGGGCAGGGGGCTTGAAAATCCTTTTCTCCTACATACATTAGTTCTTTCACAAAACCTACAGATAAAATTTGTAGATAAATGTATCTTTTCCCTAAACAACAAAACCTGTTATTGTAATTGACCGTTTGATTTTGAAGAGGTTTAACAGGTTCCATCTCATGATAGGCAGTAATTTAAGTATTACCCACCAATGTATTACAGGAGATGTTTTGTTGCAGGCATGAGTGTCTCCTTTCAATAGAAATGTTCCTGGGATGGGGTCCTGGGGAGAAAGATTCTGTTGTACCAATGTAATGAAACTGCCAGGATGATGTTTTGGTAGGTACCAGGCTGCATCAATATTAACGACAAAAGCTTTTGCTGTTTGAGAATAAAAAATATTTCCTGCAACCAGCTCAGCTTCCCTTTGGTCAATAAAGCAGATTTCAGTCTCATTTGGACTGTGTGTCCTCTGCTTTTGCTGTGTTAGATGACTGTCCTATACACACAACCCACAAATAAATATTTCTTAATATGCTTACTGTAGATCCAAAGCCCATTGCAGTCAATGAAAAGACTTTCAATGGCTTCAAACTGGCTTTAGTCCAAGTCCTTATTCACTAAAGAATTCCTAACTGAAAATTAAAAGATACAAGTAGAAAAAAAAAAAAAAAATCAGGCCTGAAAAGGGGAGAGCATTTTTCAACCAAAGCACTACTCAGGTATATGCTAGGATTATGTTGGAATTAAACCCTGTGAATGAGATTGTCACTCACAGGAAGCAGGGTCAGCACACAGCTTAAAATAAATATCAACAGGGGGAAACACCCAGTTAGTCCTACTATTGCAGAAACCTTCTTTAAACAACACAAAATACCTAAGAAAACACCACAGGGGGGGAAAACAAAAAATTGTTCACTTTAAAGTATTTTTTGCCTTGAAGAAGATTTTATAAGCAAAATCAGATTTTCACTTGCTGCAAATGGCATAAAGGTTTTTATCTACATGGATATATATTTTCCAGAGTCCTAAGAGACATGATGTAAAAGTGTATGCTTGAAATGTACTTCTAAGCTACTCCCATAAATGTAACATCCTTAAAGTGACTGCCACAATTCAGTGCAGTGCAAAAACATAAACCAGAAGTAAACATCCATTTACATGGCAGAAAAGTGTCTTACATTACACCTATTGCAAGCCATTCAGAAAAGCAAGTTTAATCTCAATTTGCCTTCCATGTGATCATGCTCTTCGTAATAATGCAACATATAACCAGGAGTAAAAATTACTTTGTGGAAGTGACAGCTACAGCCAGTAATAAATGGGGCTCTTTTCTTTCTCCAGTTTGAGTTTATGAATTTCAACATGATGTTCTTCTATAATGGCATCCAAGACAGGCTCCACTGAACGTTTTCCTGCATCAAGGAGTTCTGGTTCATTCAAAGCACAGATGATGTTCTAAAATACCTGAGCTTCCTATGATCATATTCTAGATACACTTGTCTACCTGTGTCTCCATTAGTAAGTGCTGAACTTATTGTTTAGTTTACAATTTGACAAAAATATTGGAATCCAAATAATGTTAATTTCTTAAAATTACACCAAACCCAGCTGGACTGAGGCAGGACAGAGCTTTAGCATTCTGGAGAGAAAAAGACTGCAAAAGGAATCTTAGCCTGCTATTAGATATCAGCTACTCCAGCCCATGCAGGGTATAATCCTCCCATGCAGGTTATAAATCTCAAGAAAATCAAGTCTCATCAGCTCAGCTGTTGACATGAACTGTTTTGCCTGCACTCTCGCTTGTGTTAACAACTCTTTCATACTTTGGACATGCCAGCTGATTCCATGGCAACACTTGGGTGCAGCTGCCTGAAGCACACACCCAGGCACTGGGGCAGGCTCAGCACCTGGAATGATGTGTGCAAACCCCAGCCAAGATCTGAATCAAGCACTAACTACTGCTATTTCTACTGCTACTACTACTTTAGGAGCAATTACTTGTAGTAGATTGCACATCTATCCACAGAAAATCTCTGAGCCCCATCAGCCAACAGCTGTGCCTTAAGACACTACATTTGACTCGGGGGAGTAGATGGAGCACAGTGGGAACAGATGCAGACAGGATCTTTCCAGAAACAAATTTCTGCTTGCTCCAAATGGAAAGTATTAAATACAGAATTTTGCAGAAAAACTAAACCAAGACTTTCCTGAACTTCCAGAACACAAAGATTTTTCCTCAAAGTTTATCAACTGCTACAGAGGTTGGACATGGGTGTCAAAGAGACCATCTCAAACACAGACAGATAGTACTCTGCCTATCAAGATTAATCTTAAATGTGGTATCACATCATCTAATTAATAATTTTAGTATTCAGGTATTTCTTAATGTACTAGGGGTTTTGCTTTGTTTCCATGCATTTCCATGCATTTCCATGCATGAAGAGTCTCAGATCTAGTCAGACATATGTATATTTTCAAGGTGTTTAATTTCTAGGACTTAGCCATTTATTTCATCAAGTTTAAGGCATTCAAGGGAAATCCTAGCTTTACTGAATTCACTGAGGAAACATCCTCATACTTCAAACTATCAAACAAACAAAAAAGAGAAGTGTCTTGATAGGAAAAATAAATCTATCTGGAAAAGATTTTGCATATAGGCAAATTTCCAAGCATATTTTATATCTAGGAAATCAATAAATGTGAAAAAGTTTATTTTGGAAAAAAATTCCCTCATCAGGTAGAAATAAAGATGTATTCATTTCACTACTCTGCCTTCACTTTCTTGCAGAGGGCAAGAGAGAAACACTTGTCTCCTGTCTTCTCTGAAATTCAACATCATATAATGTCAGGATCATGCCAAGGTGAAATTTGGCATAAATAGTGCAACATATCAATCATTTTCTCAACATCACATTACATTTTCTCTGTTTTTTCTCTATTTCAGTACTCATATAATGAAGTCTAAATATATGGAGACTATGCTTAAGGGCACTGTCACAAAATACGTAAGTTCTGTTGCAGACAAATTTTTATTGATTTTATACTTCCTTTTACATGTGTGTGTGTGTGTGTGTATATATATACATACACACTTATACATATTCTTTCAAATAAGCTAGAAAATGTTCAGTAATTCTGTAGTTGGGACCAGAAAAGCATTATTACATAGGCTTAAAAATTCTGTTGCAACTTCTGAGTTTGTTTTCTACATTGTCAATATTATCAACAACAGCAAAAGACCTTCTGAAACTCCCTGGTCCACACTCACACCTTCATACCTGTCTGCTAACAAGTGGCACAGAGCATATAAAACTTAGCCAGGGATTCTTGGCAGGTTAAGTCCTATGAGAAGCATCCCAGATTGATTTCAGGACAACATGACAGAAATCAAGGCATGTACAGAGGTATCAGAAATTACTGTGTCTGGCATACCTGGTGAATAAAGAAAAATCAGTGCAAATATCACAATATTTCTAGGAGGGGGAACAGGAAAAACAAAAACATCTGAATTTTAACCAAGCACAAATGCTGGGTTTTACTTCTTCCCACACACAGAACACGAGACTGGTCAGAGCTGATACCAGAGAGCAAAGAAGGAATCTTCTTCCTCACAAGCCCTGTAGCAGAAGGGCACAGGTCCAGCCCTGATATCCTTCTGGATACCAGAAATCCTGCCCTGACCCAGCTGCATCCTCACTCACTGCAGCCATGGTCTTCAGATGAGCACCAGACTTGTGTTAAACAGCCTTTTAGCCTGGAGATTCTGTTGTGGTTTTACAATCTGCCCCAAAGATGAGGGGACACTTCTAAAAGATGTTTGGATGTTTTGCTACCAGATTGTTCAGATGAAAGAGCTCATTTGTGCAGTGCTGGAGCTGCTGTGGGTATTAAAATTTTCTGAAAATGCTGTTGAAATAATTCCAACTTGCTGGTACCAGGAACTTCTGCTTTGTAGACATCAAGACATTGCTGACTGGTGATACCATGTCTTTAAAGACAATCCACTTCACTGAGTTCAGAATCAAGCCTTCACTGTCCAGGCAGTCCCAGTTCTATACTTCAGATATGGGATACTCTTTCTTTACTTTGCCTCTGGCAATTTTTTTTTTCCAAAAGGTTAAAAAAACCTCAAAACAAAATAAATAAAATCAACAATGAAAAAAGCACATAACATAAAAAAACCCTCTGTGTGTTTCAATCCAGTAAGTGGCTGAAATGACAGACAGAGTGTGGAATGCATCCTCAAAGCAGAAAGAGCTGCTGACACAGCACATGAAGCCATTGCTGCCTGAAGAGATCCTGGCCAGACTCCCACTGAGAAGCCGAGAGAGCTCCAGTTTCATTCTGATTGCTCATAGCAGGAATGTAATCAGGGTGGTTCAAGAAAGGTAAATGAAGTCACCTGCATATCAGATCAGAGATCACACTCAGCACTTGCTCTCCTGTCCTCACCCAGTACTGTGAAACACTCCACAATATCATGCTCTCAGGTTATCTCCTGGCTATGCTTCCTCCCAGGCAGGCAATTTGGCAGTACAAAAGTGTGAACTTTACCTAGGAACTGGAATTTAAATAAGGCACAACCATACTGTAAGTCCAGTGAAGTATCATGATGGACCTGAGCCTGTAGCTCCACTAGGATTACATTAGGTCAGGGTTTTTGCAGGTGTTTCAATGCACAATCAAAGCAGGGAGATGAGTGCAGTGAATTGTAAAATAATTTTTTACAGGTCAACATATTGATGCCTCAAATCAGGGGCTTCCATGCAGTGGCAGATTTCACCCAACCAGCTGCACATATCAGGAAATATAAACACTTTTCCTTTCTATTCCACAACACACTATAGCACCTGTGCCATTGCTCTGCATTCCTGAAAACACAGTCTAAGTCCTGAGCAGCCTGTAACAGATTCCTAAACTCCACTGCCTGGAAGCTGGACAGCAGCACAAAGGAGGTGATTATTCCCTTTTTCTCTGCCCTCATGAGACCCCACCCTGCAGCATCCTGTTCTGGGGTCCTCAGCACAGGAAATACATGGACCTGTTTGAGCAGGTCCTGAGGAGGCCACAAATATGATCGAGGGCTGGAGCACCTCTCCTGTGAGCACAGGCTGAGAGCATTGGGGCTGTTTAGTCTACAGAAGAGGAGGCTCTGGGGAGACCTCCTTGCAGATTTCAGGGGTCTTACAAGAAGGATGAGGGAACAATTTTTAGCAGGGTCTGTTGCAACAGGACAAAGGGTAATGGATTTAAAACAAAAGAGGAGGATTCAGACTAAGTATAAGAAGTTTTTTACAATGAGGATGGAACATTGGAACACAGAGAGAGGTGCCAGATGCCCCATTCTGGAAACATTCAAGGCCAAGCTGAATGAAGCTCTGAGCCATCTGACCTGGCTGAAGATATCCCTGCTCATTGCAGGATCATTGGACCAAATAGCCTTTAAAGAACCCTTCCAATCTAAACCATTCTATGATTCTAGTTTAGGATTCTATTAGGCTTTTATGTTTCATGTGTTCTTGATTATTCTCTAACATATAATCTACAAAACCAGTTTGAATACTGGCAAGCAGGCACAAAAATACTCCTTGGGTTGAGACAGAGTGAGCAGAAGGGAACAGCAGGAGTGTTCATGCAATGTTCACTTACTCAGAACATGCCATAACAAATGGCTGTCAAGATGTTTCTTGATAAACAAAACAAACATCTTAATCAGACTGGCCTTACATGTGATTTCCACATAGGTTTTAACATTTCTTTCCTTTTATTTTTTTCTCAAAAGTAAAGCTTAACAAGAGGACAAAACCCCTTTGACTTTACAACAAAGTGAAGTCCATCAGAGCTTGAAGTGGAGAACCAGACTACTGTACACTATAATTGAACAAAATAGCAGAGTCTTTCACTAAAATGCAAACTACAATGTCTCTGCTGGCCCATAAAGCACTGAGATGGCTTCCTGAACCATGTCCATGTTCAAATGCGTTTTCAAAAATGTGAGCTTGCAACTGCTACTTCAGGAAGATGCCCCCTAAAGTCACAGTCTTGAGCTCTGAGTCAGCAGTTTGATCAGCAGCTTGCAAGAACAATAAGCAGAGAGAGAGCCCTGCACAGCCATGGCACTCCATGCAGGGAAATTGATGGGGTTTTGGCTGAACCAAACAGCTGGCAGCTTCTCCACTAAACAGTTTGGCTTCATGGAAAACAATCAAAACCAGAGTCCCAAAAGAAGACAGAACTGTGCAAGTTCTGCTTTACTGTGTTATTTTAGAAGCCAGCATTATAATTTTAATAGTGCTGTTGAGGAAAGAAGATAAGAAATCTTAAAGCTATAAAATATGGTATTTCTCTTGTTTGTTGCAGTGCAACACCTGCTCAAATGGGACACTACTGGTAGGGTTTTTTAAAAGACTGGGACATCAGGCCCTCCTGAGCTCATCAGTTGCAAGCCACTACGCACACTGCACATTCTCCACTGGTTGTATCTTTAGCTTTGTTTTGTTTGAAATTCTTATGCTACCACATTATCTATAGCCTTAGACAGCTTCTTGGCCCGGGCTCTGAGACTTTTGGAGGGTCAGGGCAGAGCAGTAGAGCTCTCTGTGATTTCATGACAGACCACAATAAACACTGCATGGCTCCCTGCTGGTTCTGTTTACACACTCTTTTAAAAATGCATAACAGCTCCCGTCTGCTCTGCTGCCTGTGCTGCCAAAGGTGTGGCTGGTGTCATCCCACAGAGGCCAGGAATCCCAGCTGGGACCTCTGAAGTGCTCTTTCTCATGCTGGCAGAGACTGTCACAACTGGAATTGCAGCAGTACAATATAGGATTACAAAATACGTGTTTTGTGGTTGATTATTCTAATATAATTCCAAATTAAAAACAGGGTGAAAGCCTGGATCCATTGAGATTACTAAAGGTTTTTGTCAGGCTCTGAGAAGGGCCAGGCTTTCACAGACAGCATTACTTTAATTCATCAATGCAAAAAGGTATCTATTCTATAGGGAATCAATACCATGAGAGATTTAAGACAGCAATAGATTTGAAAATCCAGTATAGCAGTGTCTCATGTCCTTCCTGGTCTGAAAACATGTTGCTGGTTGGTTATTGGCATAGCCATACCCTTTAGGCTAGAACTGGGCTCCTCACAGAATGGCTTTTGGCACAGAACTCATAATGGCTAATGGCAGCAGAAATGTCCCCTCACCCCTAATGAAAACAACAAAATGCCAGAACACTGCAGCATGGAGGAGAAAGTGTAGCAAATGTCATTCACAGTCATTCAGATGAGCAACAGGAATGAGAAATAAGTCACACCTGAGAATGCTCCAGAGTTGTGCTGCTATAGTAACTCTGCTGTGAGGAACTTGGAGGGAACCAGCTGCTCCCTGCTCCTCTGCTGATGGATGGGCAGTTCTACTGACAGCCATTCCCAAAAGGGTCGTGGGTGTCCATTGTCCCCATCCTACACACTCAGCAAGGCTTTCCACTAAGGTCACTTCTAGCAGAGGCTTGTGCTGATCTGGACAATTGTCCAGCAGGGAGCAGAGTGAGGAGGATCAATAGCATGGGGAAAGGAAGAATCAGGGCAAACGTTAATAAAAATTAGCTGCTGAAAGAGAGAGCTGCAGCCAGACAAAACTAGACCAAAGGCACACACTGCTGAAAAAGCACAAGGAGGCTTGGCTCTGCCAGAAAGGGCTCTGTGTGTGAACAGCCTGGAACACCACACTATGTCAGGGGAGCAGGAACCACCACGGAGCAAGATATTTCAGCTGTAACACTAAACAACCTTCCACTTGCCATGAAAGGTTTATTTGATAGTTCATAGATACAGACTGCAGCTCAGTCAATATCACACAAGTTTCCACTTCTAGCAGTGCCACAGCTATTAAAGGCAGAGCTAATCAAAAGATGAAAAAAGTCATTCTGGTGGCAGGTTTTGATTCTTTACATTTTTGTGAAGTTCACTTGTAACCAGAAAAGGAAAAGCCCATTTAAACATGAAAACTTGGCTGTTTGATTCAGAACACATGAAGATGTAGCATGCATGTCTTACTACAAGAATGAAATCAGAAAGACAACAAAACTCAATAACACCTGGGCTGATAATAAATTTTATGGATGATCAGACTTTAAAAACCTGCTGATAGTGACTTGAGGGGGGAGGAAATCAATGCAACTGGGATGCTATTACAGGAATGAGAGCACATCTAGAGATCCCCAAAGTGATGGGGGCCCATTCTGCTGCATCAATGTACTAACAAATGCAAACCCCAGGTGAAAGGGTCCCTGCTCAGGTTACCTGAAGCAGTGCAGGGGGGGAAAGAAAAATTAAAGCCCAAAGTAATGGCAAGAAAATGGGATTTGCTTGAGGTTGTATGACTAAGCAAAAGTAAAATCCCTATTTTGTTTTCAACACACATGCTTGCAGGAAGCTGGCTGAATATACCTAGAACCAACTCCTGGTAAAACAAAAAATATTATCAAAAATTATACTTTTTCATCTTTGAGCCTTCAAAGGGATACAAAACCAGGCAATATATTAAGTATTCTCAGATATTGTTATATTACCTCTCTGCCCTTTGAAACAACATAGTAAAATATTTCACAATTTTTACTGTCATGCAGGGTGCTCAAATTCTAACAGCTTTCTCTGAGAGGTCATATTAATGACTGAAAAGCATGGAAGATTTACTATTTATTGCCTATCTTTATGTTCTAAGAATTAATTGGGTGGGGGTGTCTTGCCCATTTTCAAATGTTCCTTTTCTGATTTATGCTATTTGCCTCCCTTGCTTCAGGAGATCTTTTGAATATGGGATCTCATCCACTTTGTGTGTTCAAAGCTGTAATTCTAATTAAACTTTTGTAAAGGTAGATGTTAACCTTTACACTAGCTATAAACTAGAACATGAGAAAAAAATACATTTAAAAAATAAACTATAAGAAGAAAGAACACCTGAAGTATTTCTAGAGTATGTGCCCATTCCCACACTTTGCTACTCTTCATTTGATACCTTTCTTCATGCAGTAACAACTGCTTATTCCAGTCAGTTCTCCTTTCTGCATTTTCATGGAACAAGGCTACCAAACATTGGATGTCTCTTCCATTTCATCTGGGTTTTTTTCTACACACACTTGGAGCTGATTTCTGCTCTTTCCTCTCTTT
>VZRH01007070.1:335868-360912 GCA_013397555.1 Urocynchramus pylzowi | reverse complement strand
TTTTTTTTTTTTTTTTTTTTTTTTTTTTTGTGGCTGACAGCTCAGAATTCAAAGCACAGCCATTCTGGGGTGGTAAAGTGGAACTCTGGCTTCAGAGGAAGAATCACCAAAAGATTACAACCTGGTCAAGCAGTGGAGCTATCAGAAATCTTCTGTAAACTTGAAAGATGCTTAGAGGCCACACACAGCTCCTGTTTAGACACAAGCAAACAAACAAAAAACCAAACAGCATTTTCTTCACAACAGAATAAAAGGTGAAAAACACAGGGAGGGGTTTTCTTAGCCACTGGGTCTCCTGAAGCAATACTGTCATCTGCAGGTCTGGTAACTTCACTGATGAAAATCAATCACTCTTTAGCTTTGACACTTATTTGTCTGTTTGTTTTGTTGTGGGTTATTTCTTTGGTTTGGGGTGGGGGTTTTTCATTAGCAGAAATTATGTCAATACTTACAGTTAGGGACTCCAACCACTTCTCATACTTCAATTTCATTTTCACATCAGTTTTTGAACCTCCTTGAGGGATATTTTCTGCTCTTGCTCTGACACATTTGCTTTGTTTAAAGTATCCAGATTGAGTTCAGTGCTTACTGCATCATTTAGAAACTTCTCCTTGGAGGCTGACAGACAACACTGACTTGCTTTTGCACTCCTCTCATCCAGTAGCTTCATATTTAGGACCTGTGAATCTTGCCAGTTTATCCCCAAAGCTTGAAAAAGATACGAAGAAAAGAAACTCATTTATGGAAGAGTCTTACTTATTTTTCAGAGCTTATTTAAAGCACAATAGTTACACACTCTCAAGCCTCACTCTAGAATCAAAGTATATTTTTCAGCTCCTTTCTTTCCAACAAGATATTCACATCAACATATTATGATGATACTTTTATGTGTGAGATCCAACAAAAAAGCAGAAATTGCCTTCAGAAACATTCTTCAGGAACATTCCTTTTCTGCATACTTCCACCAAATGTGTACTTCTTCACATAAGTCTCACAAAGGAATTCCATTAAATATTGTCTACAGATGTATGGGAAACTCCCAAAAATGCTGCATGAATGGACCATAGATCCAATGCATGAATCAGAGATGGAATATATCTGAAAGGCCAAATTTTTACTCTTACAATTCAGTCTCACAATGCTGCAGAAACCCCAACATACTTTCCTCTGTCTGAATCTAGTTCAATGTGACTGGTACTTGTTAAGCTTCTGTAAATCACAGTGAAGAAACAGCCAGATGAAGCAACAAGTCTATGAGTAATGTCCAGTTTTTCAGCCCACCTGATGGCACTGCTCATAGTAGGGCACTTACCCAGAGAAAACTGAGGCACTCAGAGAAGCTTTCACTAACCAACCACCCCTGCTCTTGTGTCAGCTGAAAGACATGAGAATGGNTATCTAGTTTGCCAAGAAGTAATGTTTTAAAAAAAAAAAAAAAAACACACCATTAAAAAAAGGTTGGAAAAGCCTTGAAAGGAAATAATAGAATATCAACATCCTTAATTTCTTTGATTGTTGCATTTCACTTGAAAGAAAGTCTGTATGGAGTCCACCTTTTCAGTACACAAGGATCAGCAGGCCTGGAGTTAAAAAGGAAAATAATTGATTCTACTGCATACTGAGATAGCACTTCCACTTAGGATGATAGTAAGTCATCTGTTCTCTAGATGACTGTGTATATCCTGTTGTGTTGAAAACTTTAATCAGAATACTTTATTTTTTAATAATATTTGTATTTATTTTCAGCAATGTTTCCTCTTCTTTTGTGCACTTCTCTGGGCCCTAAAGTGTTACCAGATATGATATACCCTTCAGATTTGTGTTTATATATGACCTGCCACCTTTTTCATGGCCAAGGGACTGCAGAAAGGCCACTTTGGGATTTGAGGTACCTTAGAAAGACTTGCAATATCTGCAGTCACCAACTTCCAGGTCTGCCTCCAGCAGAAAGTGTTGAGCCAGCAGGGAGCAGAGCCAGAATAACCAGTCCATGCTCCCCACGGAAATCTCCAGGTACCTCTAATTCCTATGATACTACACTTGGATTTTCAAGCTCTTTCCTCCCCAGAAGAGTAGGAAAGAAAGAAGATATTCTTGTCCAGTAACCTGCCCATTTGCAGGGGTAGGAGAGGTGAGGAGAGCCCAATTTTCACAGCTGATATTCAGGTGCAGTCAAGCACTTGGTAGGAACCAGCTATAGAATCTTGAAAACACTCCACCAAGTGGGAACAACACAGAGAGAAACAGGGAAATATAAGCTTTTAAACATTATTTGCTTTCCCCAAGGATCACAGATGTTTGTAATAAGGCAGATCTACCAGTCCTCTTGAACCATGCTACCCCACAGGCAGGTTACAACTCAAAGTATCAATCTTGACAATGTGACTAAAATCCACTTGTGTTTAGAGGCTAGTTTGGCAAGGAAAAAAAAATGGCAACCTAGTCTTCTAAACCCTGCAAGAAAGGTTTCAGATGTAAACAATATTTTTTCTTGAGGGAGACCTGGAAAAACATTGCTCTTATAGTAGAAAGTTTTTCCATTTCAGCTTCAGAATGGTTCTTGGGTTCATAATTATTCTAAATCCCTTCCAGGGATGGACATTTACAGAGCATAAGGATTGGATGTAATTAGTGCTGATGTAACACCTTGGTTATTAAAGGATCCAGCAGCTGACTTGTGCTGCTATTTCTTGATAAGTATGGATTAACTACAGCACACAGCATTTTGTCCCCTATGTCACACATGAATTTTAGACCCCCATAAAGCTTCAGCTTATGTCTGAAGCTCTGGAAAAAATCTATCATGAAACTCATCCATCAGATACGAATTTTTGCTCATCTCCAGTAAAATAAATTTGCTTTAAAACAAGCATTTTGTTTTTTGCCTGCATCAGTCTTTGTACAGAAAAGACAATATGAGAGTAATTGCAAGCCTTGGAAGATCAAACAGAAATCTATTTTACAGTAACCTCCAGAACATATAAGCATTGATGGAACAAAGAATCAGCTTAGGGCCTGTCTAAAAATACAAGCCCAGTCATCAGTGTCCCCCTGGTGTACTCATGTAGTCAAATTTATTAGCTGAAGTTTGGAATTTTAAAGGCTGCAAGAGAAGTCCCTTACAATGACCCTCCAGAAGACAGATGCACCGAGGCTTTTGAACATCTTACTGGTAGTCTGTGAAATGTGAAGGCATTTTTAAGCTGCTTCTTCTGACAGACAGTACAAGTGGGCCAGGATAAAAGCCCCACTGTCCACTAGGGGAAAACTCTGAATTTACTTCAGTAGAATTAGGAAACCTAGCTTGGGGTTTGGGGTTTTTTTCTTTTCTTTTTAAATATCCTCACAGACAACTGTGAGTTGCTTCACTATTTACAGGAATGTACATATAAACTGAAGTAATCAGTTGACCAAAATTCTCAACAGCCCTTCTGAAAATGAGGTCCATAATCAGTTTTCATAAGGGGAGAGGGATGACAAAAGAAAAAAATTCACCACCTGAAAACTTTCCACACATTAGAAAACACTCTTTAAGAAATAATATTCTTCCTTCTGCAATTTTCTCAACAGGCATCCAATTGTTTTTTAAGAAATTATTCTGCTCTGGTGACACAGCAGGCACAACTTTCAGATGGGCTCCAATCCTCCTTGTTTTCAATGACTCTCTAGCAATATGCATTCCTCCACAGCAGCTTGTCCCTGTGGCCACTAAGCCAAAATGTAAATGTTAAGGTCGGTCACATTTACATGTCACCACTTATGCTAATCACAATCACAGTACCTTACTCTTTAAGGGATGTTATCAATCATCTTGAATATGATTAAGCAATAAAATGAGCAAACAGCTCACAAGGTGATCTCCCCTACTCCTCAGTCAATTAATGCTGCCTTATACTCCATCTGTTTGGAAAAATGCTTCCTATTGAGTATTCCATGCCTCCCCTCACCACACAAAGAAGTAAACATGAATAGCACCATTTTATCATTATTCTTGATAGCACAGACATGCACCTCCAGCAAGCTGCAGTTCCCTGAGTGTGTTTTCCCAGATGTAATCCAGATGCCTCCTAAATGCATATGGCAGGAAATTCTTAGCAATCTTTTCTGTTTCCCATATATTATTGGTTTATAATTGCTGCTATCCATCATAATTTTTTTTTTTAGCTACTGACTACTGCCCTGCTCTGCAGGTGTGTAGAAGAAACACAGGTCTAGCATATGAGCTACTTTTACATCTGTCTTGGTGGGGAGCAGAATAGCCAGTCTTTAGTGTTAGTTTAAAGGAAGACTTTTTGGCAAAATCTAAGATAAACAAGATTAACATAATATTACACAGAGACCAGAAGAGAAATCCATAGTACCTAACAGACAATTAGGCTGTTTTCCTGACAACTGAATTTATTTGACTGTTGTTTTGGCTGGAGTTGTGCTATCCAGAGCTCATACCCAGTGCCTGACAGGGAATGACTGCACAGCACAAAGCTACTGCACAGACACACATCCCAGCTCCACGAGAGCACACTTGTCTGTGGTACAACACACAGATTTCATTTCTGCTCCCAGCAGCACACTGGCTGTGTCAACATGGTGCTGTGCCCTGACTAATTAGCCTGGCTCTAGGGCAGACTCAAGAATTCTCAGCTGATACTGGAGAATGATATCTGTCCCCAGAGAACAAGGCTGGGTTGTTCTTATGGCTGCAAGGGGCAAGGGGGAAAAGAAGGACAGAGGTACTGTACAGGTACACCCTGAATGCAGAGTCTTGGAGAGCAAGGCTGGGCAGCACTGGAATTGGGAAACACAGAGGCAGAGTTCATAGATAAACCCACCACAGCTTGTGAAAAAGGAGGGTTGGATGAGTTGGATGTTCCCAACAGAGTACACTGAATGTCCTAATTTACCTTGGGCCCATTTGCTTTGAAGTGACTGTTGTGACCCTGTAGTTTCTAGCATTGCTTTGTCTTGTAGCACACAGTACAGACACACCATGCAAGTGCCATGTGTGCCATGATCAGCCTTGACTCACTGGAGTCCTCAGGTTATTCTATGACCTGCAAAGTTTCCCATGATTCCTGCTGAGCTTTGCCCTGAATTGCTAAAATAAGTGCATTTCTCGTGCTTGGAACGTGAAAAAACATCTCAGATAACAATTTTACTGTGCTCTTCTCTGGAATGTTTTACTAAATATCCCACCAATCATTAAAACCTATAACTTTGGATTAAGGGACAGTTCTTCCAGTTTTAACTGATCAAAAAGGTGTGGAAGTCTCACCAGGTCATTGTAAAATTCTCAGTAACTGATGCTGCTAAGCACAACAGGCCAGCCCCACTAAAACATGACAAAGAAATAGTCAGAAAATAATTGGCAAGAATACACAGTAAGACACCCACTTCTCTCTGACTTTGTATTTTGTATAAAATCCTAAACTGGCTCCAGCAGATAGTTCTGGTTTACTATCTCTGAGGAAAAACGTAGCTCATAAGGGTTTGGAGTGTTGAAGTTTATAGTCCTTTTCCCCATCACTTAAGTCTAAAGTTTAGCACCCTATTGACTTTTAATTGTGTCTGTACCCCATAAGAATCCTTCTCAGGCAACAGATTGGATAAAAGCTGAGTGAGGACATGGGACCATTATCAACCTAGCCAGGACCTTTAACCTTGCATGAGCACAAAGCTTTGGATGACTAGTGAAGATGTACAGATTATCCATCAGTGCCTCTAACATCTTCCACCCCCACCATCAGATCAGCAAGGACAACCACTCAGCACTGATTTTTTTTCTAATCTATTTCAGCTATTTACAGACACTTCAGAAAGTCACAGTAGGTATGACAATCCATTTTTTAAGTTGGAAAGAAATCTTAGAGTTTATTAAAATAAAATTCCTATCCTTTCTACTTAGAAGTGTATTAAAAACTGCACCAAAACAAATCACCTTCACTACCATATCTCAAGTGTGACCTCTATAGCACTTCCATAATTCAAGCCATGCATCTCCCTGGAGCACAGTTTTGCTCACTGTGCTTATTCAGAGCCAAGATCAGACATTTGTTTGTCACCAGCTCCAGCTCCTAGGTGAAATGATCAAATCCTACTTTATATCCTGACTATGCAAAGTTCAGTGAAATAGCATGGAGTTTTATTTGTACCTCTTTTTTTACCTGGATTATTTTGAAGACTATCAATCCAGGAAAATTAAAACAGACTAAAAAAAGCATCTCACTCCATAGAAAATTAAGCCCTGAAAGCTTCACAGAGTCCTCAACAGAAAAATTGAACATTTTAGTCTGTCTTCAAATAGTGCAGATGTGGATGTCTGTACTCATGCACAGGGTGAAGAGGAAGCAGTTCTGTTTCACAAAGCTCTTGGCAGAGCACAGATAGTAAATTAATGTAATAGATGAATGGAATTTTTAGAAATATATATCAAAAATAATTTTCTTGAAAGAGAATTCTTATAGTTTGGATTTATTTGCACACTACAATTTGCTTTAAAAATGCAACAGCCTGTACAACTCTGCTGCCTACCAGAACAATATCTGCAGAAAACAGGCCTTTATGAATGACCACTGTCATAGTTTATGTTTTTAAGTGATATTGATTGGTTTCAGCAATCAGATAGGATGGCTTCAGTACTCAAAAAAAGATCATTTATTCTGGCAAAGCAATGCTCATTAATTATAAAGAGAAATAAATGAATTGATTGCAAATCTTTATGTATTGTGGATGTGTTTTGTTACAATGAGTTTGCTCCATGTTGAATTAACACAGGAACATTCTCCCTTTGGGGATCAGAGAGTAAGAATGACTTTAATACTGCTCCTACCATGCCTAAAAGATAATGAAGCCAGCCAGGAGTCCCTCACCAGCACATATCCCTTGCCCTTGCTGGTTTATACTGTCACATAGGACCTGCTGCATGACAGCAGGCCAAGAAAGTTCCACCCTCCTCTTTTGCCCCATGGTGAACTCTGTTACATCAGTTCAGAAAAAAAAAATTAAAAATCACTATAAGTAAGAAGCATCTTTGTCTATAGATTCACACACTCTTTCAAGGTAGTACTGCCCTCACAAAAAGCAGATTTACTCGACAGCTGCCTCTTTCTGTCCCTAACAACCTCATTTCTCATCCCAGCAAAAGCATTTGTGCAGCACCATGGCAAAACAGATTATGTAGCAGATGGAGAATAAAATCTGACCAGTCAAAAATAGCACTTCATTTTAACTCAGACTAGTTTCCAGTAGTAAATTCCAGCTAAGACTCCATAAGAAGTGGCAGCCTCAGTCCTCCAGCCAAAACATACAGTGACAACATAGACACTTCTTACCAGCATTTCCCATGAGTTAAGGCTTTCTAAAGGAAAGAAGTAGACAAGGAATAGCAAAAAAATACTATGCTGATTCTCACTGTTCATTAGAGTGGTCCCAGTCCCCTCTACTGAAATCTAAGCAATCTCCATAAAGCTGTACTGAAGAGATCACTTCCAGCTCCATGCCCTGGGGATGCTGCACCTCATGACCTGGGAGGTTTACAGTGTTTAATCTAAGGGAACTGATTTCAGTGCCAGATTAGGAGCTTACATCTCTCAAGCTGTTCCTTAGACTTCCAAAGTTATTTCAGGAAACACAAAGCTATGAGTATACCACAAGCTCTGGAGGGTCAGCAACCAAAGGCCATAGGTGGGCTCTCAACCCAGGCTGCAAAGTAAGATTATGAGAAATATGCTTGTACATCCATCCAAGTTAATGTGCACAGAACAGAGACAATACATGGTCTCAAAAACCTCTCTGGACACCCCCAGAAGAAAAGCCAGCTTCTTCAGAGGCCATTTCAAAGCACTACTAGATTTGCCCTGCCACACTGGTGTCACTTAGAAGTTTCCCTCAAGCCTTTCCATGCTGTCTTTCTCCTTTCCTTAATTGCTCAGCAATGTTCTCCTGGTCATGCCACTGTAATGTTTGCCAGCCTGGCTGTGAATGCCCTTATCTTTTGAGTCCTTTATTTAATCTTTATATCCCCTCAGTCTCTTTTCCTCTTTATAGCTCCTTGGAACATTTATTTATACCCTAAAATGCATTTGGTTCTGTCTGCCTGCCCAATCTCCCATCTATCAGCTCACACATTCTTTAATTCAGCTGCACATTCCCTCATCATTCATCAGTCCATTTACACATTCTTCTATCTGTCCTCACGTTCTCCCTCTCTCTTCTTTTCACTTGCTCTTCTGTCACCTCTCTCATTTTTACAGAGCTCTCCTCCTGTCTCCTGTGGGCCCTGCAGGCCTGGCTCTCCCAGAGTACCAAACAGTGTGTCATTGTATACTATCCTGCACTCAAAACTGCCATCAAACCTTTCACAGCTCATCAGACCTGCACACCCAAGTATGTTTTATACATTCAGTGGTCCTGATTCTGATTTCATTCACTTTACAGTAACTAAAGTCAATGCTAGTGGGAATATACAGGTGTAAAATTATTTTAAGTAAGATGAAAAAGAACTCATATTTTCTACTAATAACATAACTATTAAAAAGCTAAAAAGGAAGTTAGATAAGTCAAAATCCAGCAACTGATCCTTTGAGGAGACTCAAAAGGAGGAGACCATGGAAGACTGGAGGACAGTTATTTTCTTAGCAGAAGTGTGACAAAGAAACACTCTCTGAGCTCATGGTATTTAGTCCCAGAGATTGTAATACAATGGAATATGTCTTTCTGAGTACAAAAGGCATGAGAAAGAAACACTAAAACGTGTACAAAATCCAGTACAAATACAACTGACTCCACAGAGGTCCCTCTCAAGGTTCACATGCAAGCACTCCATGTAATGGAAGTAACAGGCAGAAACAGAGCTTGTAACAATCAGGAAAATCCATGGAAACAACAGAAAAACAAAAGCAACATTTACAACTTCAGCTATCTGCACAGACCCTGCTCTGTTAGCAGGCAAGCTGTGGAAATGTGGGCAGACTCTCCCAACACACACAGATCAGAGCTCCTGCAATGCAGCTGACATCCACAAGATATGAGAGACCAGATGAAGATTTAATTTGGTCCTAAGGAATCAGATCTGAAATGGGCCTAGCAAATGATAGCCGCTGAATTCCATTATAACCAATAAAATTAATCAGGGACAAGAATATTCACCGGAAAGGTGCAAAGAAAGAGAGGTTCTGTGTGCCACCCTCAGACAGAAGAAGGAAGGAAGATCTTTTGAGGGAGATGCTAGAGGTGTAGCTGGAGTGAGAAAGGGACAATCATCAGACAAAGGAGACTGGTGACAAATGAAAATCCAAGGAGGAAAAGAATGCAATGCCATCATCCAGAGAATAACAACACACAGGAGAAGAAATGAGAGATGAAAAACCAGAACACAGTCCTAGTCTAAGAATGGTCAAGGAATAATACGAAAGGCATAGAGAACCCATTAAATTCTATCTCCCAAGTGTAGAAAAGAAAAAAAAAAAAAAAACTCAAACTACCAAGAAACAAAAAAACTGCTCATTAAAAAACATAGAAAAAGCCACATGATCACAGAAAAAAATAGATAGGCCCAGAGCCAACACTACACAATCACTTATCATCAGGTTAAGAAAAGAGACATGAAAGGACATTACAGATTAAACTCCAAACACTGGCCATAACATTTTGCAAAATAGTAAGTTTTACTAATCTTAACAGTTTCACTGAACTGAGCAGAGTTTGGTGAGACAAAAGAATGAAATTCAAGGGGTTCTTTCATAAAGAATAGAGAAAGGAAAGCCATCAATACCAGAAACACTGAATGGGCCAAATCAAGATCTGACAGAAAACACTCAAGAAGCCAGCCATTATCACAAAAGAAGAAATAACATGATTTTGCTTTCCCAAATAGCTACCACATCTTGGAGAGCTTGAAATGCAGTTAAGTGGAACCCAGTGGAGGCCACAGAGAGGAAGAGAGGGCAGTGGAGGTTATTTGAACCTAGGAATATGCATCTTAACTGACATAGAATCATGTTCAGCAAATGTTTTAGAGGTAATGGAATGCAGATTTAAAGATTATGGAAGAATTAAGGGGCAAATGAGTTCAAAGAGACCTCATTGACCCTGCCATTCATTCCTAACCTCTGAAATACTTCCAGCATATGATGAAAGTAGCAACATAGGCTTTGCCATGGCCTTGTTTATTAACTAATTATTTAAGGCCACAATCATAATGAGAACTACACAAACAGCATTGAGAACATATTGTCATTCAGCAGATTAAGTTGCAGTCACAGAAAACTATTTTTGTGGCTTATTTCCCCCCATCCAAACTCCTATAGTATTATGATGATGTGTTAATGGCTTAAAAGTACCTTTAGCAAGTTAGAACAAGGCTCAGCTTTCTCTGATAACCAGCAGACTCAATGAGCACATAATGATGCTTTTGATTCAGTTCTGGGCCTTTCCCCTCTCCAGAGCATTCATATGGTTTTGATCTCACTGCCTTCTCCAGAGGAGACTACCCACGGTGTGCAGAGATGGGGAAGATGGGGAAGAAGGAGTTTAAGATTTAATTTGCATTTCCAGGTGGGAATTTTCTGGGCTGAATGTCTCCTAAGCTTGCATTTGTCTAATGCAGTTCACCATTTGAATAACAGAAATGGATGGGTTTTGAACTGCAACCACTTGGAAGAGGAAAAAACCAACCAAATAAATCCAATCAACCCCAAAACTCTATATATCAATTCATACCTCTGTTCAATGTACATGAGTGTTTAACAAAGCAAATCTGAGGCTGCCTAAGGGACAGTAGCAATATTAACATTAAAAATATTGCAATTGCATCAGTTACCATTTATTTTTACTGAGGAACACTCATGTTCTGATTATGCTATGGAATGAACAAAAATGCAAAGCCAGTGATGAGCATAACCACAGAGATGAACAGGTTTCTAAAGACAGGTGAAAACAACCAGAACTGCCCACACCCATCTCTCCAGGGCAGCTCTTTCCAACCAGTGCCAGACAGGGCTGCACAAGGGCCCATGGAGTGGGAGTCACTTCTCCCTCAGCAGCTCAGCTGGCACACACAGCACGACAGCAACTGAGCCTTGGCCTTGGGACTTCTGAGGGGAAAAGCCACAGCACAAAGCAAAAAAGCTTGAACTCAAACAGGGAGCAAACAAATGCACACTAAAAGAAATGGAGAAACAATTAATAAACCAGCTGAGAGACCCAGGGGCTGTTAGCCTGTTAGAGGCTTTTGCAGTCCACAAAACAACTGAAATGAGTTAAACTAAGCCTAGAAGCAAGGATCTACCTACTGCCTCTATGACAGAACTGGAAAGGGATGAGGACTGAGGAGTTTATTTAAACCCTTTGGTTTACATCCTGATTGACACAGACATTATGAATTTTGTGTATTTATATGTTATCCTGGCTTATGTTGTAACAGAAGTTGTTTGTTGTTAGCTAAAGCCTTTGAGAACAGATTATAACAGAAGGTTCTGGCATGTTTCTCACAAAACTTTTACCAACTTGGGGTCTTGTCACTTCTCTTTACAAGGAAAGATGTCTGCAAGGCTCCTCCATAAGATCTATGGCATTTCAATTTTTTTGCATATATTCTATAATTGATGCCTTATTTTAAATGTTCCCCTCTGTTGTATTTCATGGCAAAGGATAAAGTGGGGGGCCATTTTCCTAGAATTATGTTTGAAAACCAGTCTCAGATTTCTACTGCTGTACATGGCAGATGAAATAATGGAGATGAAAGGAGTGTATGGAAATTTTAAATAATGAGGAGAACATGAAATGCTATAAGCCTCTGGAAATACCTTAAAGCAACAAGTCTATATATTACCCTGTGCTCTTTCCTGTTTACACACAGTTTTTATACAGGATTCACCACTGCATTACCTAAGCATTTAAATACAATTTTCCACAGCATTTTTGTGGGGCATATCTCACTTTACTTGTCCATACACACCTTGGACATGGAAGCATTCTAAAAACAGAGTCTGGGCAGTGTTTCTGAAGAGAAGTACAAATTGTTCATTGGGTACCACTGGGACACCCTCTTAGCAGAGCATGGCTTACAATACCTCTCTGCAAGAGACACAGGTACTTGCCTTGAGACACTCAGCAAGCACAAAGCAAGGCCAGAAATAAATCTCCAACAGATTTAATTAGAGGCTGGTGTTTAAACTCTCATTCCCCTACTGTCTTCCTGACCAATGGCTGAAATGAGGCATGGACAAAAAGAGCTTGAAACTGGTTTCAGGTGATAATTAACAAACTCTCACTCTGCCATCTCTCTGCATGGCTAAGGAAGCATTTCAGCAACATAAATCTATACAGCTCTCAGGCTCTGTTTATTATAACTTCTTTAATGCTACTGAAATCATCTTGGGAATAAGGCATATTAAAAATTAAAATAAAAATAAAGTATAGGTGTTTTCTCAGAGCTGCATCTTTTGTGCACAATGAAAAGAGTTTGGTCTCCTACAAGTTGTCAATGCGGCAGTTTAAAATAAAAGTTTGTGTTATTAAATTCATACATGAGCCTAAAACTTCTGGACTGGAATTTTAAATTTTAACCTGAAGTGGTACACTACTATTTAGTGCATTTCTAACATCTCATTTTCAGTGGTTGCCAACAAACTCAGTGTTTGTTCTCTCTAAAAGTCAGACCTCTCAAGCTCCAGAGCATCTTGGCTAGCCAAAGTCCTCTGCTCCTTTCTATGCTCTACATTGAAGAACGTCAGCTCTAAATTTTACATTTCTACTCACAAGGCCACTTCTTACATGACTATCAGCATGACAAATAAGCCAAGGAGTAATTTAACAATCCTCTGAAAAGAAGCAAAACTTTAATAAGTTTCTGCTCACACTTCTGGTAGAGACTTAATGGAATAGCGAGAATTTTCTCACTGAGACAGAAGGTCCTTCAGGAGAACCAGTAAAAATATGGACTGTTTGAGAGGGACAAGCAGCTTCTCACTCCATTGCTTCACTCTCTTAACTGACTCACAGAATTTCTCTCATAGTGACTGTTCTTTTAGGCCACCAAAATGTGCATCTCTGTCACAGGAAGAGGGCATTGCACTGTCCACCCTGGGCTGCCATGATTAGACATCAAACTTCCACGTCTGGATACTTGTGCTGTAACACTGAATCCCTACCACACCACCCAAGAATACAGAGCCAAAATTATACAAAAATACTAAGCATGCAGACAGTGACAGAGAGCACTCACAATGTGAGTGTAATACAACACCAGTTGGTCTCTGTGAGCATTTTTTTCATTTATTCTATTGCAAAGTTTGTATTTTTGTCACAGACTCGGGGATGGCATGCCAGTTGTACTGAATTTCCAGCTGCTACAGCCCAAACCAGGGCTGTTGCATGTCAGAGTTTAGAATTAAACATGTAGAATGCAGAGAACAGTCACAATACCTCCTTTATGATGCTAATGAAAACATAAAAAAATGAAATTAAAAAGCCCCCATCTAAAGTAAAAATAGCAGTCACTGCCATAGAGACTGTATGAGGCAAAATGAGAACTACATTTCAGCAAAACTGCACACATTCTTGTAGCCAGACAAGAAAAACCTTCTCTTTTGCTCAGTGGGATATTAAACTTTATAGCTGTACTACTTATTTTTAGATAGTTCTTTGAATGCATAGCTTCTGACTTCCCTAATTTCTTTTGTATGTAGTAAGTTTGGATATTTTTTAAATTTTTTTTAAGAGCTGCACTGTCATAAATCAGTCCAGTCTTTGGAGGTCTTAAAAAATGTAACAGTTATGACTAGTATTCATAAATACTTTTATTATCCCTTCTAGGCTTTGTGGAATGCCTTGCCATTCCCATCTCTGAGTGGGCACAGTAACCACCATGTCCGTGGGCATGGGCAAGCACACACACACACACACACACACACACACACACACACGCACAGTCTCTCACTGCGGGCTGTTCAGACCAGGAGAGCCTGAGCACACTCCTGGCATGCAGCAAGTGCCACCAGTGCTACGGTGTGACACAAAGCAGGAAGGGAATCCCGGGCTCATTTCCCACAGGGAAGAGCCAGCCCATGCTGAAGCTGGATTGTGTGTCGCTGTGACCCCTCCTACACCTGCACACGAAGTCCCTGCTCCTTCCAGAGGAGCTGGCACGCTGGGGAGCCCCGGAGCAGGCGCTAATGGGCCTCGGGCAGAGAGAGAGAGAGAGAGAGAGAGAGAGAGAGAGACATCGTCACACTTCCCATCGCTAGGAGGACTTTCCAACTCCACCTGCCCAAGAAATGAATATGAGCCCGAGTGCAGGAGCTGTGATCCATGGCCAAGGAGCCAAGCAGGGGGCTGAGGGAATGACCTCTTGGCTTAGGATGTAGAATGATAATTGATGGGTCTGTTTGTAGCTGAGAAAGAGGATCCGACCTGCTGCAATACACAGGATTTGCAAGTCGTTCTCAGGAGACTGGAACCAAGACCCTGCAGGAAACTTCAGGGAGCACAGTCAAGCATTGGCTTTCCTCAAATGTCATCTTTTCAACTGGACACATGTAGGCACAGGAATGTGTGTGACACCACTGTGAGGTGAGTCTCTCAGCCACACATTCTATTAAATGTTAAGCTTGAGACATAAAACAGGCTCATGTCACAAAACCACATCTAGTTCTAATCCTTTTACTGCTACTAAACTAGACATTTCCCTAGTTTTCAATCAAGTTCAGTTGGTTCTAATGAATGCTTTGCAGCTGTGGATAGTATCTGAAAGAATTAGCTGTTGTTTTTAGGGATCTCAGATGAAATATTCCCCATGTGGTTCTTTGGGACTTCCACACAGCAAAGGCTGGGAAAGCCAAAACACAAAAGGAAAGTCCATGGGGGGCTATGTACACACTCACACAGGATGCAAGGTGTGTTGGCTGTTTCAAAGCTCAGGGAGGGCAAGGATCAGGTCTAACAAACAGAGCTAAACTCAGCTGGAGAAAAACCCAAACATTACATGCAGCATTTGGACAAACAGCTGAACCCCACTACCAAGGACACCATGCACAAACTGAGCACCACACACACACTACCATCAGCTGTCCTCTTAAACCCAAAGAGTTGAGGACCTGAGCCTGGATTTGACTGCCACCACAAATCATGAGACAAGTCAGGACTAGTGCTTTGATTCAGGTGTAATAATACCAATTTAAGTTACTTCCATGACATCTGAGCACCACAGAACAGAAGTCTTGAGATTATTTATTCTTATGAAGTGAGTCAATGGAGTAGAGACAACCTCCTTGGACTTATGAGATTCCCCCAAAATTAACATTTACCACAGCAAAAAACTAACTGCAAGTTCTGCTGAGGAGGCATGAGACTCTTCTAATTATATTGAGAATGCTTTTGGAATTTAATATTGATTATATTAAGCCTCCTATGATGCAAACAGTGTTAGTACATATAAGACTATCTGTAGAAGAATTACATAGAATCAGGGGAAAAAAGCATGAGATTAGGGTTCCCAGACTTTGCTGTATTTGCAATTCATGCTGAATGTGTTCACTGTCAAGCTGTCATTTTACATTAGGAGTTAATTTTCCTGCTATTGATCCTCTCTCTGCTTATTCTTTTTCTCCTTCTTCAGCTGCCAGGGTTTTGGAAAACAATAACAACCAAAACTATAACAAAGAACTTGAAGTCCCAAACAAATTTTGCACACATTCATTCCATAACCATCTGCCAGCCTGACTTCTACAGCCCCATGCAAATTTCCATTAAAGTTGCCATGCATTTGAATAATGAGTCACTTTAGAGAGAAAAGAGGGAAAGAAGCACATTGCATTCACATTGAAGAGGAGTTAAATCAAACAAAGGTACTTCACAGCACAGGTGTTTATAACATTGTAGTTGCTATAAAGAACACACCTTGTTTCTGAAAACGAAATCTAACAAGGACAGAAATATGGCCCACAAATTAGGTGTTGCATTTTGGTAAGGAATTAATGAAATACCCCATATAAGGAAAACTGTTACAGAAACAGAAAAAAGCTTGTGATAGGTACAATTCCTCCAGGACACTTGAACTATATTCTATGCTCAACATCAGGATTTGTCAATAGCAATAAGCCTGAAAGTGAAAGAGACATATGTAGAGTCTTTCCATCAACCTTTTGTAACACACTATTCTTTCTATTCTTTTTTTTTTTTCACTCTCTTTGCATTTCTCCAAGTGGGTTTTGGCTGAGAGATACAGCATGGGAAAAAGCAGAGCAAAGTGTGTAAGCCTATGTGTAAGTTCTTTCTGGAATGCAGTGATGGGACACCCTCTCCTGGAGAAAGAGACACACTTCCTCTGCTCCAGCAGTGAAAGAATAGGAAACTAGTGATATTCCTGGGATCTGGAGACAAACTATCACAACAAATCTTGATGTCATGACAATTAGTAGGAATGGTTCCCCTTGATATAAACAAGATTCTTCTCTGGACTTACAAAGACACTGTTAGATAGAGCACCTTTCAGAAAAATCACTCATTCACATTTAATTATTAACAACTATATTAGAATCATAAAGAGATGAACCTCTAGATGAAATGTCAGGATTTTTGACTCAAATTCAGATCTTCCACAAAGGGGATCCCACTGGTGGACTGACTCCCTGCATCACAAAATACATCACTTTGAGCCAGGCAGAATATCACCATTCAGGTGGTTACCTCCTAAAGTTAAAAATTCAGATAGCTCAGATGGAAACAAAGGATTATCTTGCTGGCTAAAAGTCCAAGTTCTACACATTTCCTTTGCTCACTTCTTTAAGATGTCATCGTTTCACATCATTATAGATTATGGCACTTCTCTCTATTCTGCTCATATTTGCTTAGGGTGTCATTTGCAACGTTATAAAAGAAACTAGGAAGCTTTTCAAAGGAATGCCTTCAAGAGGCAAAATATTAATCAACCTGCTACTGCCTGTGGATGAATAAGAAAGCAGTGAATAGAGCAGGAATTTGCAGTGCCAGTGACCAGGCTGCAGGTGACAGTGTGGTAAGTTCCTGACTGCCTGAAGCCTTTAAAAATGAAAGAGCTTTACAGGTACAGGGCTCCCAAATGAGCAACCTGGATTCCAACATGGCATATTTACACTGGCAGCAATATCTCAGACAGCACAGTGGAACAAACACCTGGGGAATTCATTTTCCCCCCTGAGGTGGCTGGCAGCTCTGCTGTGTGCAGAAAGCAGGACAGCTTCTGACCTGGACACTGCTGACTTGTATCTTAATTAGATGAAAAAGAGAATGCAAGGAGAGAAAAAAATCACAGGTCAGTGTGGTCACTGATGTGAATTTTGAACTTCATTTGACATTGCTAACATTGCTGTCATTTGCAGAGCTTCTAACCACGATCTCCTGTGCTATGACAAGTTTGTAATAAATTACAAATGATCAAACTGCAGGTACTTCTCTCAGTTTGCAGCCCAATTTAGAAAAAAACAGTGGAAGAACAGCAGCAGCCCATGGCTCAGGCTATGCCTGATCAAAGGAGAATTATTCCTCACAGCTCCAGGAGCATTCAGGCACTGTTTACCTCAAGGCAAGACTGAATAGCAAGGATAAGGCACTGAAGCCCCTAGGAAGTCCTCACAGCCTGAAAAAGTCTGCAGAGAAAATTTCTAAGATGCATTAAGCACAAAGGTTCTCAGTGCCCAAGGCAAACTGGAAAATATTCTTTCCCTCAAGTTACTTAACGCTAAATCATCACCTGCAGGCTCAGGCTGTCATTTCACACTGAGTCACATCCCACAGTGTCAGGAGTTCTCCTCAAATCATTTACTCTCCCCCTCCCCACCCCAACATACACAGTGGTTTCTCATACAAGCATTAGCAGAATATGAATTACTTCTAGGAAGGAGTGAGACTCATATTCATAGATAACATACATTAAAGCCCTGATTAAATTCAGCCAAGCCTTCCAGTCACTTCAAACAGTCCTACATTCAATTATAGTTTGGAATTTATATAGAAAAAGAAAATTCTTAGCATCTCCTGGAGTTGTATGTATACACTGATCTAGTGCAATTATGTTTTAAGTTTTGGCAAAATCCACAAGTAAGCATAACAATTTAGCACCCCCAAAAAGTTAAATAATGAGCCATGTTCATAAAAATCTCTTCAAATAGTATCTAATTTCTGCTGTGCCTTTTATCCAGAGGAATCTTGAACAGACTTTGAAATATGCAACAAAGCACAGTATACATTATATAAATTATATTATCATTTCCCTGTCAGATGAGCTCTAGCACCTGTTTGATACTGAGCAGCATCACTGCACAGCAGGCTGCAGCTGGAAGCAGAGCAATTTCTCATAAAGAAACTGCAGGTGGAGTTGAGAGTCAATATAATTACAGAGTCTGGAATTTCATCAGAATCCTAAGGATGACATTCCTTTCACTGCTTCTTGTGGAAGTCTATAAAACTTAAATTATTTAAAAGGTTTTCCTCCAGCTATTCTTATTTTGGATTGACAGTTATTCACTTGACTCTCAGTTTCAGTGGTCAGTAAAATCACAAAGGATTTGTGCTCTGGTAGAGCTTCCCAACAGGTATTGCATGCTGGAATGAGATCAGAATTTTCAATGAGGGTGCAGGGAAGCCTTTCCAAAGTTTGGTTCACATCTGTGAAGGGGCCATGCTCATTACTAATAACACCCACCAGGGAGATGCATGTACCATTTTTTAATGCAAATAGCATGCTGACATTTCCTGCAGATTCATTGGAAATTGCTTCTTCTCTTCTCATCAAAAAAGCAGAGTGCCTTTTATGGCAAAAAAATAATTTGGAACTTCTCTTCCTGCTCTCCTTACAGAAACCTCTCTTCTCAGGCCAGCTCTGTGGGAGTATAAGCAGAATCTGGAAATGGTGCTTTACCTGCACAATATTTATGGACAAGTGTCTATTGGTGGAAAACAACAAAGAAAAAAATTGGCTCAGGATTTTAGAAGCCTGGTGTCAGTGCATTTTTATCTTACCTCTGATCACCTTCAGTGTCTTCAGAACTGTCTTTAACTTCCCCTAGAGAAACTCTTTCCTCTGCTGGTCATATATTTTCACAAAATCTGTAGAGCTTGGTGACTTCTACATTCCTGACAAATGTTGTTGAAATCCACCCAGGTTCAAAATTTAGCAAGGGGAGACTTCTCCCCAAACTAGTGCCAGGTGTGATTACAAAAGCCCTTCTCTCCTGTGTCAAGGTGCTCCCAGTAGACCAGATTCAGTCAAGTACCAGATTAAAGAACCAAAGCTTTGTGCTCTTTTCTCCCACACATCCAACAAATCAGTGAGTGATTTACAGAGCTGGCCCACCAGGGTAACAGCAGATATTGGCATTCTGTCAGCCTGAGAAAACTCTTCAACAGAGAAGACATCTGCTGAGAGTGTTTGGTAAGGACACTTCACTCTCTTCCACTGGCAAAGTCATTTTCAGAAGGAGTCAACAACCAAAGTCTTTGCCTATCTCTGTCCAGATGAACTATACAAATCCCAGAAGTTTTGATAGAACCTGGATTGATACCTGCTGTAACACACTTTAAATTTTAGATCAATACTTAACAGGACTGTAATCTCCTCTTGCAGGAAAGTGTTCTCATTAAAAATACTCCATTCCATACAGGGAACCTTGCTGGAAAATCACATAAAGAAATTTTGAAAATTCACATCTAGGAGGGCCTGAGGAAAGAGAACAATGCACACAGAGCAAAGTGTTCTATTCAATCCCAATTCTGACTTGACAGATTTGAGATCTGGGCATAAATAAGAAACAGTGAAAAAAGCTTTATGAGAAACCCCTTTAAGATATTGTATTTATATGCAGGCACACAAACAAATGCACATGAACTCATAGGCAGCCTTTGGATTCTGAAAAAGCCGAGCTGCAACAAGATTAAATAAGAAGTTAAAAATCCTAAGTTTATGATCCTTCCAGTTCTGTGTCTGGAAAAGAATCCCCCACACATGCATATCAATATTTTGGAGTTGCCTGAGTAGTCACTCATTTAAGAGAAAAATATATCAGCTTCTTTAGAAAGAGAGAAAATTGTGAGGGGAAAGGATGGGAATGAAGGAAGTAATGAAAGGTAACAGATTAAGATGATACAGATTTTTCCCAGAGGAGGTTCTTGGCAGGAAGCCAGTAATGAAATCTACATTTGCACACTCCAGTGGGAACTGAGAGAAACCTCAGCCCTGCCAAACGATGTGGCTTCATTTTGATGGAGGAAAAGACTTTAGATAACTTGCTGTACATTGGGAGAAATGCACAGCTTCCAAATACCCAAATCCATGAGTCACTTGCCAGGAGGCTGCCACTATAGATGCCACAAGTAGTGAGCATTGGGGAAGTATTTCCATACAACCAAAACAAAATAAAGGATGAGAGAGACTTGGAAGTCACTTCTTCATCTCCTAGTTACAAAACAAAGTAAATGCTCAGGGAGGTGTTTATATCTCCTGTTTCTAAAGACACTGAAGGTCTGTGACTTCAAACTTCTCCCACCAGTTCATCCCACCATTCTGCTAGGCTTACTTCCACAATTTCTTTCTTAAATGCCCAACCTGAGTATTTTTTTACTATAATTACTTCTAGCCCTAACCACAAGGAAGAAGAGATTAAAATCCTTATCTTTTTTTTTTTTCATAGTAATCATATTTGCATTTGATCAAACCCTTGTCCCCGTCCAGATTTCTCCCTGGAATCTCCCTCCAGGTGGTTCAACCACAGTTTTGAGCTCTCTCACTGTTCTGGATGTTCAAAAGAGGACGTGGCACTTGAGGCAGGTCCTTCACCAGCTCTGAGGGAGAGGGAGGATGGCTCTGTGCATTCTCTGGGCCACAGCACTTCCTTAGTGCACCATCCTTTCCTCCCTTGGATCTCCCTCCTGCAGTCCCCAGGCAGCAGCACCACTTGGCTCTGGTTCTCTCTCACACAACCCTCAGGAGCACAGCCCCATCCAGGCTCTGAGAAAGACCCCCCTTCCTCCCTTGTCAATGTTGTTGCTAAATAGTTGTATTTTGTCTTAATTAGTACACCCTGCAGGGCACTTACCCTTTGAGTTATCTTGAGAGTTATTTCTAATAAATATAGAGGAGAGAAACCTTCAAAGGTTGCACCAGGTATTTTAACACCATTTCATACTGGTGAAATAATATGTTTCAGTGTGCTCGAGAGCTCCAAGAGGCCAAAGAATTGTGACTGCTTCTGTGATAAATTGAAAGCTTAGGAGAATGAGGATGAAATGTGTTTCATACTCAATCCATATGCATTATTTAAAAGCACACAGGATTGAGAAAACATGACCTGGATTCTGTACTGATGAAACAATGTCATTTAAAAAAGAAACTAAAGCAAATACTACATTTCTTATTCCATAGCAATAAGTAAATTGCTCATAGCATGTTTAGAGTTAGAAGTGTGCACAATAAACCATTTACTAATCTATCATTTTTCCATCCACAAATTAACCACAGAGGATTACAGAACAGTCTGGGCTGAAGGACCATCAATCCAACTTCATAGTCTTAGTGCCATATCCAGAAATATTCAAAGGGATTTCATAACATATTTCAGTTTTGAGCTTGCATGCAAACTGTTCCCAGTGGTTAATATTTGACATTCTGTAACTTTCTCATTTCATTCACATACTTTTAATATTTATATTCTCTGATCAGACAGGTTCCAAGCCCAACATATAACTACCAAAATATCTTCACAACAGCCAAAGACGGAGGAAATCTATACTATATTTATGGGGAAATAAACATTTGTGCAACAAATATGACTGTCAAGTATGCCAGTGCTGATTTTCTCCCTCTACAGACACATGAGAGCATAAATACAGGAAATTAAAAAAGCATTTGAAGCTGGGGTACAACATCAGCACAGGGCACGAACTCAACCTGCATCCAGAATTTCTGGATGAAGCAGAAGGCTGCTTAGGGTGGCATTCCAGTTATTTGGAGGAAATACTTTGTGGGGGTTTGCTGGAGGGAGAGGAGATCCTGCCTCCAGGGAAAGCCCTGGCTTGGGTATTTCCTCAGGCTGTGCTGCTGCTCAGAGTGCTGACGCACACACAGACACAGACAGACACACACAGGGCTGCAGCACAGCAACGCGTGCCTCAGCCTCGCCCACACGGCCACACCCCACCATTCCTCAGCTGCCGCAACTTACACACGAGCACTTCGGAATGCGCTCTTCAGAGCCATTTCCATACCTCCCAATCAACGCCCGGGTGATCGTAGTTTTCCTGTTGGTCACGTTTTTGGGAAGCCGTGCGGGCCCCGCAGCGCGGCCCATCCTGGGCCCGTCTCCAGCAGTCGGAGAGGCAGGGCCGGCCCGGGGGTCCCTCAGGTGCAGCTTCGCTCCGTCGTGATTTCACAGCGCGTTCCCCGCTTTGGGTACCTCATCCCGGCAATCCATACCCGAACCGAGCCGCAGGAGGGGGCAGGACATGGTCCCGGTCCCCTAATGCTCCCACCTCCGGCATCCCGGGGCTACTCCGGCTCACTGGGGCATCCTCGGCATCCTCCGCCTCCTCCTCCTCCTCAGCGCCTCGCAGCCCGGCCGGCACCTACAGCCCCGTGTGCCCTCACAGCCCCTCACAGCCCCCCACAGCCCAGGGTATGAGAGAACCTTGCAGGATTGAGAATCTGGACCACTCTTAGAAAATTTGACTTTTTGCACCCAGTGAAGGAGCTGAAAGACAGTAAAGGGACCTATTTCCCTGACAAAAAACGAGGCGTAACATTTGCGTTGTCATCTGATGTTGAGGAAGTAACGCTGTGATCCCTAATTAAAATTGAAACCATCAATGACAGCCAAGGTCAGCACACTGCTACTAAAACCGCGTGTGCACCGAGTTACTGGCAAGGCCACAGGCAGCGTTTTTTAGTGTTGCTCCACAAACATCAGGGGATGGCAGCAGTGAAAAGGGCACCGGCTACGGAGCAGGAGCAAACCCGCGGGGTGTAACCTGCAGCAGGGAGGCGATGGGGCAGCGGGGAAGGCACAGGGCCAGAGCCACTGCAGCACCCCACGGCTCCAGCAGCTCCAGCCGAGGGCCCAAGGAGCACCCAAGAGCTACCGAGGACACAGAAAGGCTGCTTTCCCTCCTGCCACTGGCTTCCAGGAAGTTTTGCAGGAAGTTTTCCTCCTGGCAAAGCAGGCAAAGTGAAGGTCTGCACCCCAGCAAAGTACTTCATGAAAATTATGGATGGCAAGTAGTCAGTCCTTTGTGAAAAGGTGAGATTCAGTCAAATCCAGTGGTTTCACAGGGACACATGGGTCCTGCTGTGACAATTACCTTCCATTCTATGCCAATCAGAACAAACACTGCCAGAAGCAGCCCAGATTCACAACAAGCCTTTACAGCTAATGAGCCCCTGTGTCTAGCTGTGTTTAAGCTGGCTGCCTGCTCCTTATAAACACCACTTCAGAGCAGCACGGCCTGCTTCCAGTCCTCTCTTAAAAGCAAAAGTATTTTTATCACTCTTCAACAAGATGCAGTGCTCTTTCTTACCAAAACCCCAATTACCAGATCACAGACTCAAGTTAAATATTAACAGGTATAACACTCCCTAAACCTACTTAACTCTGGGTTCACAGCTAAAGGGTTAGGAACACAGCTGAGAGCACACTAATTGCTGACAAATGTCATCTTACACCAGTCCTATTACATAGTCATGGACATCATTTAATCCCCCTTGGAAGAGGTTTAAGCAAAAAGACACCTCTCTGGTGCTTGAGATAGGATTCAAGCCATTATTGTTGTCCACTTGACAGCTGAAAATGACAGTAGCTATTAATCATCCTTCAAGATATGCCTGAGTTATGCATGCATGAGCAAAGCAGAAAAGCACTGTAGCCTGTTACTTATAAAGGTTTGGTTGTTGAATTTTTTTTTTAAAAGGCACTGCATTGGTCAAAAGCCTGTTATAACCAGCATTGCTAAAGATGAACATTCAGGATGCAATCAGTTCAAAAAGGAAAATGAAATTAGCAACCAGTGGATCAATACTGATTCATCAGGAACCAGACTTGATTCCATCTTTGTTACTCACCACTTTGGGGGGCAGATAGACTTTTAAAAAGATGAAGCAGTATTACAATCATCCCTCTCATCATCTAAATCTGCAGAATCCCTTCTTAGATCACTGCTTCTGATGACAAAATTGTTTGGGCCTATCCAGTAGCTGCAGCTGTGCATACACAGGTCCAAGCAGGAGTAAGACAGCATTCAGTGTGTCCAGTAGCTGGCCCTGGACCTTTAACCTTCCAGTTACTTCAGCCACTGCTGCATGCACCCCAGCAGTCACACATACACCCTGCAGACACCCCTGCAGCTGCCCCTAGTCATTCCTTCTGTCCCGTAGCTGGCCATTGGTCCTCAGTGTCCTAGTTAGGAACAGCTTCAAACCACTGCCTCTGTACCTGCTCCAGGAAAGGTGGATGCAGGAAGCCACATTTTCTATTTGCTATTTTCTATTTTTCATCTTTTATCTTACGTATGCTGTTTTGCAAGGACCTACAGCAGCGACTTCTGTCAAACTTTCCCCTCCCACACCTTCCCATGACCATTCTACAACGGCATCAGTAAGACTGTGTTGGGGGGTGATGTTATGACACTGTAGCCCCTGCCGTGGGCTTTATGCCCACACATGGGTCCTGTAACTCAAGGCTCAGAGGGGGAAGTCGGGGAAATTCCTCGACCCGCAGTTTATGTTCAGTTCTCACAGACTCCCTGGCTCTCTCTGCTGTGGAGCCAGGAGAGTTGTGTCTTTGCTTTTAGCTAGCTCTTGTTTGTTAGCTGAGGGAAGAAGTTTTCCTGGGGCTGTGGCTTCTTCTTCGGGAACTGTTCAGCTCTGCTCGGGTCCAAAAACCAGACCATCACCGGGAGCCCCACGCCGCGGCCCGGCGGGGGAGGCTGCAGGGACATCCCGGCTCCGGACCTCGGGAGAAGCCGAGCAGGACTCTAAGAATCTACCAGCTTTCTGTTATCTAACATTATTCATTCTCTTTTTTTTTT
>VZRH01007070.1:289430-335600 GCA_013397555.1 Urocynchramus pylzowi | reverse complement strand
ACGTTTCCTCCTAATTTGTCTCAAACTGAGACAGACAGGCAAACAGATGATTTTTTTACCCTGCCATAAAGACTGTTTTTAGAACGAAAACTGGACTGCTTTGCATTTCAAATGCCATCACTTTTCTTTCACCCTACATTTTTACTTTCAACAGAAGAAAATAATAATTATTATTTTGGTCAGGGGATCCTAAAGAAATAGCTTAAGTGTAATTCTAAATCACTTTTGAAAATGGTTCTCCAGGACACTTGGAAACATGAAGCTTAATGGTGTTTGGTTTCAGTTTGAAGGAAATTTATGAAGTTCAGACTCTGTCACATCTCAACTGCTTCAGTAAGGTCATAATACTCACATGCAGCATAGCCACTGTCATGTGAAAAAGAGAGAAAGAACAAAACTGCAAGGCAAGCAAACTGAGACCAAACCAGAAAACTGACAGGAAAAAATAATACTCTGTTTTACACTTCCATCTAGAATAGGCTTTACTAATTTCAAAAGTAACTCTGCTGAAAAGTGTAGGGCTGATTTTAGTACACAGGCTACCAAAGAATACCTGCAGAATACACCTGTGTTCAACAAGGTGAATGGCTCACTTCAAAATTACCATCACAGCTGTCGTTACTCCTTCTTCATCCCACAAGGGTTAGAGCATCTCACACAGACACCTGTTCCCTTAAACCGCGGGTTTCTCAGACTGCAGGATGAAATCCATCTACAGTTCACCTGGTTTTAACTCTTACTTTTCCAGAGCCTTTCCCGGTGTAATGCCCGCGATCCCGAGCTGCAGCGCACGGAGCCGCCACGCGAGGGCGCCGCATCCCCGCCGCGCCTCCGCTCCCATCGCCCGGGCCATCCCGCTCCCGCATCCCTCCGCCTCCGCTCCCATCGCCCGGGCCATCCCGCTCCCATCGCCCGGGCCATCCCGCTCCCGCATCCCTCCGCCTCCGCTCCCATCGCCCGGGCCATCCCGCTCCCATCGCCCGGGCCATCCCGCTCCCGCATCCCTCCGCCTCCGCTCCCATCGCCCGGGCCATCCCGCTCCCATCGCCCGGGCCATCCCGCTCCCGCATCCCTCCGCCTCCGCTCCCATCGCCCGGGCCATCCCGCTCCCGCATCCCTCCGCCTCCGGGAATTCGCGTTTAGAGCCCTTCCCTCCCCTCTTCATGCACAAACAATACACGGCAGCTCAGGCCGAGCCGTTTGGCCCTCGTGGTGTGCAAGGAGCTTTTGGAACTAAAGCAGTTACGCCTTCCTAGAAATGGAACAAACAGAAGCGAGGAGCGGGCGGAGAGAGACGGGACATGAGCGCTGCACTGGAAAATGAGCTGGATCGGGGGAGGAAGCACTGCACGGATTTCATTCACAGTACAAGTACTCAGCATGTTTAAACATCAGTCTCTCAATACCGTGTTCAGCACGCAACAAAACAGCCCGCTCCTACATCGGTTTCAAGCCACGAGCAAGATCTCAAGCAGCATTCCTTGCTTTTAGTCCTGCTCTACCACTTGATTCAACTGTGCAACTGCTCAAGCCAGTGTTTCCCAGTTAGTACAGCCAATTCATCAGTACACCCCTACAGAAACATTATTTAGCAATTCCAGAATAAATAAATTCCCACCAATTCCTCCGTTCATTGTTCAGATTGTTACATCTGTTACCTTAATCCAAATACAAATCCACTTGAAATTACAAACTGAATCACAAATTAGCTTAAACTTCAAAATGTCACGATTCATCGACTTCAGTAATGCAGTTTGCTTATCACTTTATCTCCACAGCCAGGTCCAAGGTTTGTGAGAGTGATCTCAGCCCTGCAGCTCTTTCCTTTAGCACTTCTGGTGGCATTCGAGATGGATCAAGTCTTTCATTGCTGCAGATCCTCTGCATGTATGGCTTAGAAGAGATTAATATATCTTAATGAACTGTGCATACACAGAAGCATAATTAGCTTTTTCAAAAAAAAAAATTTTTTTTAAATAATTTTTACATTAAAGATTTGTTTCTGCCCACCCAGTGACCCTCAAACATACAGGTGAGCAGATACTGACAACCTGAAGCTGTAACTGAAATTCAGTTCCTCAAATTCCTCAATCCAGGTTTCTTGTCACTGCCCTGACCACATGGAGGCTGTTTTGGCTGAAACAGCTATCAGTGCCCTTTTGCTCACCAGGACAAGAGAGATGGAGCTGCTGGAGAGTCCCCAGTGACAGCCAGGATGATCAAGGGTCTGGAGCACCTGACATGAGGGTAGAGCTGGGTCTGCTTAGCCCAGAGAAGGCTCAAGGAAATCTCATCAATACCTGAAGGGAGCTATGAGACATCTTCACAGTGTTATCCAGTGACAGGAGAAGAGGCAGTGGGGGCACAATCACAGGAGGTTCCACCTCAACATAAAGGAAAAGTTATGGGCCTTTGCTACTTATATTGGGCAAAAGGTCCCCTTCACATAATCTCTACAGTCAGCTGACCTTTCAGATTCTCTCTTCCTGTTTGCTCTCCCGCACACAAGCAGATCCAGTCTCTTAGAAAGGTTACCACTCCAATGTGGTACAAAAGCCCCAAATATTCTATCAGGATTTCTAGTTCAGTATCCATGAAATGTTCTCTTGCTCCTGCCCAGACTGGGGCCCAGGACAGATTAAGTGCAGAAGTTAGAAATGCAACAAGCAGCTTAACAATACCTACCTTGTTCCTGCAAACACTAAGGAAGTCACAACAAACATAACACACAAAAACATAAAGAGACCCCAGAATTTTATTTAAAGAAACATGTTCAAATGCAGCATTGAAAACACAGAGAGTGGAATGCCAAGAGTCAGAACTTATGCTGAGTTATGTTTTCTTTGACAAACTAGCACCATTGAATCACAACTCACAGACTAATTTATTTCTAGAGGTTAAAAAACCTCCATCATTATAAAATTTCTAGGGATTCTATTAAAAATTGGTTCTCAATTTACTACTCCTACAGAGATGAAAGCAGTCTGAAGTTTTCATATCTACTCATTGTTAAAATTACCCATAACAGACAGTTTATTCTTAAGTCTAAACATCCTGATCAAGGGAAAAAAATGTCTAAAAAGTGACCTCCACAAGTCTTTACAAACTAAACGAGTAAGAAAAATCTACTGTGTTATAAATATACACAGTACAATATGTACAAGTCTGGTCTTACAAAATAAGAGCTTCCTAGTCCATAAAAATACTAACTCAACTACAAAGTTTTCTCAGTATTTAGTCAAGCTGTCTCAAGCAGTCACCATAGCAAATTCCTAAAATACTGATTTGTACCATAGCACAACAGCTTGAACGTGTTCACAATGGGAAAGAGCCCAACACTTCACCATAAAACTGATTTCTATCCCTAATTTCCCACTGAGGTTTAGTGGTACTGTTAGTGTTTGCTATCTATTTTAACGTCACAAGGCCTTTACATGTTTCTAGACTGTGTTTGAACTATTCAAAGTGCTGAAAGTGCAATCAGAGAGTAGAGTTCTGTATCTCTTTTCCAGTACACCCTTCTCTGGCACTGGCAACAAGAGCCAAGAGTTTCTAGGTCTGTGAGGTGCAGAAGGCACACGCTCATTTGTACATGCTCAGGGAAGTATTCACACACACATACATGCACTTTGCTTTAAGGACCTGCCCCCTAATATTAGAAGGCTTCCTCTGAGTGAAGAAATTCAAAAATTCCTTACAAATGCCTTAATGCAGACACCTGGAATTCATAATGACCCTGACATGAAGTGCTTAAAATGGCTGTGAGATGGTGTTAGAAAAAATGGAGTTTTGGCTTTAAACTTAGGCTATCCAAGTATTGCTCTGGAACAGAGAAACACAAAGTTGATGCTCTCTCACTCTATCAAGCAAGGGCCAGGTTACATTCACCACATGGTCTATCACAACAGTTAACAGCATTTGTGAGCATACACATACACATAACCCTTGGCATTTGTTCTTCTACTGAAGGCCATCTGCAGCCTGAATGAAAATAAAACTATTTGAAGAATGTTTCAAGCATTACCCTTCTGTACTTACACATGAAAATACAAGCAATAAGAAAACTGAACTGTGCCTCTGCCAGAAAACAGATCACTGACATAAGTTAACACTGCCTCCTTTCCTCCTCCCTTCCCTACAGTGCTCTCCTATGACATGCCTCATAGTAGCTTGTACTGTTAAAAATTAAGAACATATCCCTCTTGACAAAGTTGACAAGTTTTTCTAGTGGGCACATTGGCTTGCTGGAACGTTTATAATGATCCTTGCAAAACGAGGTCTGGAATGTGACATCAGCACCGTTGTACAGGATGCGGATAAAGTGTTCTTTGGGCCTCTTCCCATCCTGCCACAGCTCAAAAACTAATCTGGCAGCAAATCTGGGAAATCTGGCCTCTGTAATGCCCAAGGCACTAAGAACAGGTGACAGGGTGACATCATGTGCAGAGTAGAGGACAAACACTTCCTCCTTCTTGCCTTCTGCAATACGCTGCAGCCTATTGACAGTCTGGTTGAGGAGAGGATGAGTAGCCAACAGTGCATACAAAAAGTAAAGTTTCTTTTCCTGTCTTTCTCTCTCATCCTCCAACTGGTGTCTCTTGATTACTTTGAAGTGTTCCATACCAATGCAGCCAGCTTTGGTACATGGAAATGAGACATTATGACAGAAATAGCACAAGAGAGAATCTATTGGGTTAGAAGCCCTCAGCTGCCTGGTGGGAATGCCCACAATCTTTGCCATATCCACGTATATTTTCTCCAAATTGCTGTTCTTCACCCGTAAGCTGTACTGCCTGCGCTGCTCCTCCTCTAGGTAGTGGTTTCTCATGGGACAGTCACAGCTTCCTGAGCAGAAAATGGTGCTCCACTGGTGCCTCATGTTAATTTTCTTCCAGTCAAAATCTGGCAGAAAGGTGTAGAGCAGGGCCAGCGCGCTCTGCAGGGTTCGGCTTTTCCCCGTGGTCTCCAAGTAGAGCTGCTTGGCTGTCCAGTCACTGGGGAGCAGCTTGTGTTTGTTGATGTAAATTTCTCGGAGCAGTTGTCCATTTCGCAAGTGTTGCACAACCCCTGAATTTTGACAGAAATTACAACACATAATTAGAATCTTTGCGGTTATGCAAAAAAAAAAAAAATTACAGCTAGCAGCCTTACTGATAAAAGTTACAAAATTGAACTTCACTTATGATGACTGTAAAGAAAACTGTGTGAAACATGAGAAACTTCCTATTCTTCGGTATTTCTCATATTCTAGGAACTAATCTGAAATATAGAAAATAAGTTGGTTCCATAAAGTTTGTTTATAACCTCAGGGGTTTAATATTAATTCTTTGGACTAAGACATAGACTGAATGAGCCTAACATGAGTATAAAAGTAAGGTGTTTTTGAAAACTGCACCTCAGTCATGTTTTCAGGCAGGCAGAAAATGCTGTGCCCCTGAAAATTTATGGCAGCAATAAAACCACCAGCAGTCAGGACACAAATACACAAAATGTAAATTAGTGTGTAAACTCACAAAACAATCGTGAGGTGTAGCAATTGCATCAAGCTTCCTTCTCCATCTTCCTTCAGGGAGCATTTAAATTGCTTTATAATTGATGCTAAAGCTTTGCCTTTATTCAGCTGGAGAGTATATCCTTCTCATGTGCCAAAACCTCTACTCCAGAATCCACATCTCTTGCACAGCAGCAAAGCAATAGGCCTGAACCCTTTATGTACTAGAACACCTCTATATACCTTGCTGCCTGCCACAGGAGTCCCCAGATGCCAGCTGAGTGACACAGTCCATGTGTTTGTGCAATCTGTGCAATTTCAGTGGTGTCCTGCCTCGCTTTCTCCTGATACCACTTTGCAAGGCTTGACAGTGGCTAAGGATTCCTTCCAAAGGGATCTCAGAACACACAAAGATCTGTCAGGCACCAGATGTATAAAGCATTTCTATAGCACAAGCACCAGGTTTGTCTGCTACATCAGCATCTCTTGTAGGGGACACAGGGTCCCTTTGAACCCCAGCCCTATCAGTAACAGAGCACCAGATCTTCCTCAGAAGGGACTGAGCAGTGCTGTTTGTCACAAGGGTAACAGAGGAGTTCTGAGGTGTGAAGCAACATGAAAGAAAGGTGCTCTGACTTGCTACAAAGGAATTTAAAAGAGTTGCCAAGATTGACCAGTGTGCAACAGGATTGTCAAGCTACAGGACAAAACATGGTTTCTACCAACTGTTGCCCCTTTTACAGTTGAGTTACATATCCCAGCATAGCTTAGGATATGACCAACATGATAAGCTTCCATAAAAAAGCATTTATGTCAATATAAAGAGAATCAGAAGATCCCTTTTCAAGCAGACTGTGTTTAACAGAGCAGAGGATGAGACAGAGCTGCTAGGGGAACTCACCTGTCTGTGTAAGCTCTCCCATTTCACACAGGGAATGACTGGGGAAGTGAGGCAGGCTGCTCAGAGAACCATCCATCTGGGCTGCAGACCCTTTGGACATATGCTTAATGAAGGCTTCAAGCTGAGGATGAGAAGGTTTCCTAGAGAGATAAAAAAACAAAATGTGAAAATTTCCAAAAGCATATGGGAAAGCAGCTCAGAGAGTCAAGTATTCCAAGTATGTCAGCTCAGAAATTTCATGATGTGAAGTTAATTCCCACTGGGACAACATCTGCTCTCAGGACTTTTGCAAGCATGGAAAAGAAATCTAACTACTTACTATCCAAAGAACTATAGGGAAACATGTCTTGTCACGTTAAAATTATGACCTTTCACTAAGCATTTTAGAGCAATTTCTGCGGGTTGCTTTGAATTCAGTCACCAATACTGTTATGAATTAAAATGAAAAAATATATTAAAAAATCCTTTAAAAAACCTCCAACCCTCTCTCATTTCTGAAGTACCAATGCTCTTTAACAGCACAGCCAAAGCCAGTTACAACCTAAAGGGGTTCAAATATAGTATTTTAAGTAGATGATCTTGAAGGAATTCTCAGATATTGTTATGTGCAATGCTGACCACAATCTCAGCTTTTATTTCTACTTCCTTCAGCCTCAAATCAAATAGCATGTGTAGTCTCAGTTATGTGGGACTGGAAAGCAGTACCCAGTGGCCCCATTAAAACTGGAATCATTATCTGGGGTACTGCACTTTTATCCAGGAAGAAAGAGGCCAACACTCCTGGACACATCCACAAGTAAGATACCCTGCCATGGAAATAATGAATGCAGCTGGAAGAGATATTCACTAAAATATCTCAAGTCAACTCATTGAAACAGAGTTCAAGTCAGTGAAAGAATGCTTAAATCTCCCACACTGCACTGGAAATTTCAAATACACCACAGTCTCAGCACACTTTGGTACTGCTGCACAGAAAGCTGCAGGTACAAAAAATCCCACAATGTAACCCAAAGGTAATCTGAACCTTTAAAAAATAAATCTGTGATCATGATCCTACAGCAGAAATGCATTACACAAGTGGGGACTTCCTTGTTAAATGTCAGCAGTTACCAGAGGTTACACAAACACCTCTCTAATTTTGTGCAGAACTACATCAGAAACTGCTTGGCAACCCAAGTCTGCTCCAGATGGTTCTTGTCTTAATAGGATGTTCAGCTTGAATACAGTTACTTTCATGTTGCTTAAAAAAAAATATATAAAATAAATTTTGTCAGGGATCTCTTCCAGAACTCTGGGATTTGTGTTTACTGTTCATATTTACACTTGTTAGAAGGATAAACTATTTTTGATATAAAAATCTCAGATCTTAAAAAGAAACCTGACTTGCAGGACACACCAGAGGGAGCAGTAACACCACTAAAGCAGGAATGAGAGTCTGGAATGGAAGTTTGCTGGGAAAAAGACATCCATGCTCACTCAGAAGAGCCAACTGAGAAACTCTCACACACGAGAGGACCTCTTGCAGAGCTCTGCTCACAGCCTGCATATACAGGAGGGCTCATAAGAAAGAATCAGTGTCTGTCAACAGAAAGGTAGCACATATCATTTCATAAAACTTGAATTTTCCAGCATTTAATTTCTCTTTAGGAAAAAAAATATATCCTGGCAGGAAAATGTTACAATTATGCCACAACTGCTAGTAAGAAAAAAAATGCAAAATGAGACAAAAAGCATAATGAGATTAAAAATCAGACTAATTTTTTCATTTTACTTCAAATTAAAGGAAAACCAGCCAATTTATTATATTCTAAATCCACAGATTCTTCTGTATATTGTTATTTTTAACAAGGCAACTGAAGATTAGTATTTGCAAAGCAGAGAAAGGAACAAAGCCTGGTTTTTGTTTCTCAAGCAGTGGAGGCTTCCTGTGGTACTATCATACATTACAAGCTTACTCCAGCTCCAGATGAAAATTTCCAACACTACATTTTGTACATTCACAGCCCAGCAGTGAAATCTAAAAATGGAAGAATTAAGTTGAGAAAATGAAATTACACCCATTAGCAAATGGCTTTTTAAGCTTATTACAGAGGTAGCAGGCTGAACCACCAATTTTCTAAATTTTGAATAAATTTTTATAAAACTCTACACATGAATAAACTGACAAAATTTTCCTTAAACTCTGTTCATTTAATTAACAAATTCTGCAAATACATGTGAAAGAAAACTAAAAGAACTGCATTATCCACTCTGCTTCTTTGCTTACAAAAGCCTGAAAGAATTCTAATGGAACCAAATCTATGCTGATAAAACTGCCAGCAATCACTTGTGGGAAGAAAGAAAGGGAAGAAGAAAGAAAAGTATTTATCTGTACTTTGCAAAAAGATTTTTCTGAAAAAAATGGTAGGCAAAATAAATTAACTTTCAAGATAAAATTACAAAAGGGATGATAATTGATAATTTTATATTCCAGTGTATTAATACAGTGTATTAATAATATTAGACATGGAGATGCAAGTTACTTAACTTTGGATTACACTGTATTTAAAATGAGCGTAAGATAAGCCCATGCCTGCAGAAGTGCATTATGAAATATGACTGTTGGACATCTTTCTGAACAGAAATTCCAAGCTTACTTCTTGTTAAACAGATATCCCTGTACAACTGGGCAAACAAACAGCTATTTTTCTCAGCAGCAAGACTTGCAGCAGCACTCAGGCTTTTTTTTTAGAATATGAATCCTCCTGTTGAATTGGCCAATTTACAGATGCTGCAGGAGATGGAGTATCCAGGCAACACGGCTGAGGCTGCTGGAGCAGGAAGCAAAGGAAATTGCTCAGTTGTACAGTTGTAAAGACTGAATTATCCTTAAAATTTTATTTCCATAATAGTAATCAGAAAATAAAAATGAACTAAAGATATATCCTTCTGTAATTTTCCTGGCCTTACAATGGCAAGCTACCACATTTGCAAAAGGTAGGAGTATAAAAAATATTTCAAATTTTGTCAGAAAATGGAACAGCTTTTCATTTAAACCCACTAACAACAGCCACACTTCCCAATTTTAGCATTTGGTTCCCTTATTTAAAATCTATTAATTTGCCTTTTAGTGATTTTATTTGTGTACAATAGAATAAATTTTATCTGTAACAAAATTGAGGATCCTTCTTTTCCCTCAAATAATAAATTCAGTTGATTTTTTTGTTGTTTACAACCTAAGCACTGGGATAATAGATCCCAGATTGAATACTCTGATTTTCATGCACTAGCATTAAAATGGACCAACATTTAAATCCTTAATCAACACTTCAATATTATGTTTGCAAAGGTCTTAAAATGCTTTAATATCACCTTTTATTGCTACACTGTAGCCAGTATACATGGGAAGAAATATTGCACAACTATTTGAACTATATTATGTATTTCTGCCAGGAACAGAGCTGGCGTCCTTCAATAAAATTTCCTTTTTTCTTGAGGAGTTAATACAAAAATGCATGGCAAAAGCTGAGAGGAGCAGGCTTCTCACAAGGAGTTGCAGAGCCCTCAGTACATCACTCAGTGAGTAAACATGACCCCACCAGGCTTCAGACACACAAACATGACTTTTCTGTAATCATACAATACAAGATTCTGCCTGCAAACCATCCCAAGAGCAAGTCCCTTTCTCTTTATCTAAAATGCAAAAAATCATTTTAGAACTTCAAGCAAAAATAACATCTGTTTTCTGTGAAGCTCAAGTAGGCAAAAAAAAAGTGTGAGATCAAAGGACTACTACACTGTGTGCTTTTTAGAAAACAAATGAATGGAAAAAGCCACCAAACCCAACAATAGATCATTGTAGTCTACAGAAGAGATCCTAAGGCAGTAGTAATACAGTTGGGGATTATTTATTCATAAAGGTCTCACAGCTTGTACATTTTTATAACAAACTCCACAGTGCTCCCCTGGCAGGGACTTTGGAATGAGAGGATCTGTGAGGTCCCTTCCAGCCCAAACCATTCCATGGCTCTGTAATTCCACCTCCTCCACCACTGTCCAACTCTTCAAAGTCAGCAGAGGCCTCAGGAGACCTTTCTTCACCTGACTCTGGTCTGGATCCTCACTCCAAGTCAGACCCACACCCCCTTTAGCTTACACTATGATACTTGTCTCATATCCCACCTACCAGCTTGTTTTTGTGGCAGTTTCAAAACATGTGCATATTGAACTTAAAATTTCAGTATTTGTTACTAAGCTTCTTATGATTACCATCAACACCTCTCAAAATGTCTTCAAGTATATGCTAATTAACCCAGCTTACTATCAAATTATAGCAGTCTTCTGAAATCATTTTAGCATCTTCCAAAAAGCGTTTCTTCTCTCCCACATACAAACTCAGCAAAGAAACACTGCATTTTTTTTACTTTTGACACTATAAATGTGAGCTACATAAGGAAAAAAAGTGTGGGATTAATTTTTTTCCCCCATAAGCAAATACTACAATGAACAGATTTTCATAACATCATTCAAGTAATTTTCTTGACCAAAAAAGTATGCGCTATTTGGTTCCCTTTGGAATTTTGCATCCAGAACAATAAAAATTATAACAATAATATTAATTGAAGTTTTAGATGGAAGAAATCTCCAAAGCATTTAATCCATTTGCTTATATTCATTCCACACTTATATGTCACAATCCATAATTCAAAAAACCCAAGCGTGACCTCAAGGCTATTTTGCATATCCATTAGAAGTCCACGGGGCTGTGGCATAATCTGCTTAATTAATGAATTCCATCAGCTGAATGCCAAGTCAAATAAAGAGCAGCCTGCATATGAGCAGCTTGCTTATCTGATGTTGTAAGTCCAGAAAGCTTAAACAAGCCAGACTTTCCATCAGACGTCTGAGCTCAACTGTACAGCAGCAAGAAACCCTCAGTTCAAAGGCAGTGATTACAGACCCTGTCACACTCCCCATATAAATACATTTACAATCAAGCTCCAAATTTACATCACAAAGGAATATAAGCCTGACAGCCAAACACAGCAAATAACTTCCTGATGCTGAAGTAATGAATGTTCCACTCAAAACAATGGCTTAATTCTAGATTTATTCAGTAAGGTCAGCTTTAACACATCTGGACAGAATGGTGCAGAGCCAACTCCTTTAATCTTTCTGCTGCCCTAAATTAGGAGAGGAGATGCTCTTTTATATAAATTTTGTACTTGAGGAGACAAGGTCTTTCAGTGGCTGTGAGTGGCAAGGGATGTGTCATTTACACAGTGATGCTCTAATGCTTCACAAATCAGTGAGAGCCACGGGTGCTCCCCCTCTGGCCTCCCCAGAGCCTGACTGTGCCCTCTCAACTGCTCCACTTGGTCATTCTGTGTCAAAGCCACACTACTTCCTTGCCTTTTATGGATAGTTTTTCTGACTCCAGGGCCTTCATGCTGTACTCATTGCCTGAAACTGAATTGGAAACAGCTATAAAAGCTTTTCTGACAAATACAAAACTGAGGTCTCATGTGGCACACTAATATTGAGAAACACAGCTACTCATCTAACACTGTCACTTGCAGCTAACATCTTTTCAATAAAGCTTTCTCACATACATTCTAACATGACAGATATTAAGAAAGATCAGAAGATCAGAGCCTTTAGAACTCCAATAGAAATCTGGATCATTTTTCTCTACTTAGTATTTCATGCTGAAAATAATCTCACCCCTTACAGGCAGGTCATTAAAAATGTTATCATAGCCATTAGCAAACAATTCATTTTCCATCTTCTTAGAAAAATTAATTTTTTATTAAAAGAATTCCCACTCTACTCTATGGCAGAGATAACTGAAGTTTGGTGTCCTCTCTGCAGTCTCAGGAATGCACATCTCATTTCAGGAAGCTACTCAGTTTGCAGTGGGCACAGAGTGCTTCTGGGGTTAGGGACCTCTCAAGGAAATCCAACTTCTCCTGAAGGACGTTGGACCAGACCCTTGGATGATATTCTTGACAAAACAGGCATTTTGGTGGAAGCTGAAGTGTGAACACAGAAAAGGAGCAGGCAATGTATGGCCTCTTGGGCTGCCAGTGCACACTGCTGGCTTGTGCCCAGTTTTTCATCCACCAGAACAAGTCCTCTGTAGGGCTATTCTCAGTGATTCCTCCCACTCTGTACCCATGTCTGAGATTGCCCTGAGCCAGGTGAACCTGCTGAACTTCTTGACCCTCTTCAGTTTCTCATGGATCCACTTCTCAAGGTGGACACAAATGTCTTGTCACTGCAAACTTGCTGAGCGTGCACTCAATTCCACTGTCCATGTTGGTAATGAAGGGACTGAAGAGCACTGGCCCCAGAGCCCTGAGGGACACCACTCACCACAGGCCTCCATGGACACAGCTACTGATCACCTCTGCATCCATTCAGCCAATTCCTCATCCACTGAGCAGTCCACCCTTCCAATCCACATCTCTCCAGCTGGGAGTTAAGGATGCCATGAGGGACCACCCTGAAAGTCTTACAGGACTCCAGGCAGATGACACTGGTCATTCTTCCCTTGGCCACGGTCTCAGTCACCCCATCACAGAAGGCCACCAGACTGGTCAGGCACATTTGCCCCGAGTAAAGCTGTGCTGGCTGTCCTGGATCATCTTTGTCTTGCACTTGCCTAAAAATTCCTTCCATGAAGATCTGCTCCATGATCTTCCCAGGCACTAAGGTGAAATGTACTTGCAGTGTGGCATTAATACTTCCAGCACAACAGAGTAAAGCTATTTGTGAATCAAGAAATAATGTTCTTGTTTTTCTGGTGTGGAACTAAAGACAGAGCAGATTCAATGCCATTCTGGAAAAAGGTATTTATGGTCCATCTACACTGCTTTGTGTACCTACTGTAATGTATGCAGGAACACAACAGACAGCCCTCAGCCATTGAAATCTCCCACCTGACACTGCTGAGGGGACAGCAGCATGAAGGGGTAGATTTGCCCAGAGGTTTTGCTAACATATCTTGGTATTTTTCTCTTAAGTATTCAGTAGGTTCACTGGTAAGTCCTCTGTTGAAAAATCATCATCCTACTTAAAAGTACTTACATGTAATTAAACAAGCCATGACAAAGGTTGGGAAATTACATCATCACTGATTTTTCTACTGCTGTACACTAGAATTCATCTGTATCAGTGAGTAGAATCTAAACAAAAAAGGAAGGTTCTGCCACAAAGAAGCAATTCAGATCATATCTGCAGCTCAAAGTGATTCAGGTGTGAAAACAGTTTTCAGCAACCTAAAAAGACATGATGTTAGACAAAAGCACTATACTGAAACAGAAGGGAAAATTATGTTTTAATGGCAGTTAGACACAAATAACTAACTTGTGACAGATCTAAACAGAGAGAGGTAACTACAGGAAAGGGGTAGCTGCCAAGCAGCAAACAGTAGCACTTTCTGTTAACTTGTATTTTAATAGTTAAATGTACAACTCCCATTTTTTCCTGAATTTTGACACAAATCATTAAGGGAAAATTCTGATAGACTATATTTCTGAAAAGTAAAAGAAAAAATAATATAAAATACAAATATCAATCTTCTTAGTGCTGAACTGCCTGAGAGCTTTTTGTATTCAGATGAAGGGAAGCATACTGAGCTGAAATGGAAGAGATCATCTCAAACAATGTACTTACATTTTCAAAATGTAGAAACTTATCTAAGAGGAATGGCAACTTAACTATCCAGCTAAATAGCTTTTGCTTTTTAAAGAAATATGAAGAACTTACTCTGGTCTGAACTGGTAACATGTAATAGCTCTTGTTTCAAAGAAAATACTGTGCACCACTGATGCAGTGGTTGGTTTTTTAAACCATGGCAATACACAATGGTCAGAAGTCACAATGTACTTCAGGCTGCACAAATTGTTTCCTGAAGAGGAAAAAAATTATTCTCAAGAAAAAAAGAGCTTAGTAAAGACAAACTCCAAGAATTTTACCTGCTGGGCACCAACATGCAGTCAATGTCAGGTCTCTTTGTCTTGGGAATGGCATACAGAGGGTACCTATCACCATGTCGAATCAGCACTTGAACTGACACCAGCTTAAAATAATGAGGGGCATGACCTAAAGTGAAGAAAGGGAAAACAAGAAAAAAATTTACCTGTATCCACTTTCTTTAATAAAAAAAAAAAAAAGCATGTATCATTAGCTTGCTAGGTTTAGTATTGCAATGAAAGAAAACACCCCTTGGATATTACAATTTACCAACACAAGAAAGATTTCACTTTAGATTGCAAGACAACTTATACAGGACTGAGGTTCTTAGCATATCTCCACAGTACATCTGAAGTCCACCAACCACACAAAACTCTACTCAAGCACTGAACTCTGTCAACACAATAAGGTTATTCCACTTTCATAATGCCTCTCTTCTGGTCCCCATCATAATGATGGATTTTGCAGCATGTCTAATCTGGGTCTTTCTGATATACTAGTTTCTGATTTATTTGATAACCATTAGTAGGATATGCTAATGAAGGACTTCATTCAAACTTGCTGCAGCTGCTGTGGAGTAAAGAATACAAATATGCCTTCTAGCTGACCATGTCTAATGGCTTGTAATTCCAAAATTAATTACTTCTGTGGGGTTTTTCATCCTGAATTCCAAGTCACTGTTTGAAATGCAGCTGACGTGTAACAAGAACTACAGTTCAAATATTAAATATCTATACCCCTCCCAACCCTTTCAGTTTTAGACCTATAGCTGACTATTGGCTGGACACAGAACAATTTCCAAAAATCAAGACAACAAAGAGGATACAAAGGAAGGAAAGAGCAGCAGAATGTTTTGAATGCTTTAACGTAATTCAGTGACCAGCTGGCATTTGCTCCACCTTCTCCAAGCAGCAATGAACTGACCATGCACAGAGTTCTCATTTCTAATAACAGCACAAAGAAACTGTTAGGGCAGCTAACCTGAGCTGTGCCCTCCCAAAGCTTACCTTCCATGCTGCGCTCAGCAATGGTGGGAATATTGCAGTAAACGTGAGCTTCATAAACGGGGTCTATGGCAGGAGGCTCTGTCAGCAAATCTGGCATTATTCTCTTCCTGCTCTTAGGGTTCAACCCATCTTCCCTGACAGGGTTTACTGGGATTAAATGCACTGAAAGATACAAAACACACACCATACACCTTCAGGATACTTTAGGGACACAGATGATTATGATTCTATCATTATTTTTAAGTAATTATGCACAAAGATTATGGTTTCATGAAAGGATGTCTCTTAACAGTATGCAACAACTTCATTGCGATTTCTTGTTCCTGATTTACATATTCTAGAAGAGCTCTTTGGCTAAGTCTATGCTTGGCTAAAACTTCAGGAACAGACCCAAATGTACAGCAACTCTGGGTTTTGCACTCTTCTTGAAGCTGCTTTTCCTATCAGTCTCTCAGCATGAATCACAGAAAAAGTGCCACAATAGGTCTGGCTGTCCCTTATAATTTTAACTTAAAAACTGACATTGAAGGACATCAGCAAAAGACACAGCACAGTTATGATGAGGCTAGTACAAACCACTGGGAAAACAAAGTAGTCAAGATTGAAGGACTGGATTATTCACAGTTTTCCTCACTAATCCCTGCCCTTACATTGCCACCTTGTCAACCTTAAATAGTCTGGCTTATCTAAAAAAAAAAAAAAAAAGCACAGAACATATATTTCTTTGAATGAAATTCAGACTATCCAAAAAATGTAAAACACAAAGAAATGCAGCAAACTCACACAGAGGAGAAACTAACAGAAATAACACCACTAAGTCTTCTGACATGTAGATGAAAGTTGAAATGAAAGTTGAAGCATACCTAAATGTAAGGCCAGAGCTGTAATGACCCTGCCTTAATATGAGAGCATCTGCTAATTTATGAGTCTTACTAGACTACACTTGTAATAACAAATGCCTCTATTCTGTTTTCTGGAATTTTAATCAGAAGCTTTAGAGGTGAAAAAGAGAAGGAAAAGTGTTCATATTTTTAGCCCCTAAGTCTTCTTCTTTGAGAGGAAAAAAAATAAGAAAGAAAGAACAGATGAGACAACAAATTTCAAAGCAAAACTTTACTAATTCTTCTGTGTCAGTTCCTCAGTTCCATCCAGTTCCAATTTCAGAGGTGAATTTGTTCCAGAATAAATAGTTGTACAGACCAAGAAAATCAATAAAGACAGCAAACCAAAGCAAAACACACACAGATTTTATGAACACATAGCCAGTAATAAACACAGGCTCTTCATTCTTACACTACAATACATTACACTTCAAATATTTTATGTGGTTACTCTTTGTTTGCCAAAACCAGAACCCAAGCATTTTCCACAGCCTTGAGAGTGCTGTTGACAAGGCCAATACCTGCCAAGTGCAGTGACTTCAAACTTCTCACTAAGCAGTTTCAGATTTTGCTTTCAGCTGTGTTTGCTGAGAATATTAAACTATAATTTTGACTTTGGACACTTTGTGGAGCTCAGCTGCCATTTCAGCCTTTATCTAGCAGATTCAATTTTTAACTCCTTGCTTAGACTCACATGGTTGTGAGACATTGCAAACCCCTGCCTAAGAAACTGGCAGAAACACAGAGCCTTGGCAATACCTATCAGAGGCTGGAACTCTGGGCTTTGCAGTACATTTGTACTTTGGGTATAAATCTCAAACCCAAGAATGTCATACAAAAGTGACTGGACTCTGCAAATAAACAGCACTACAGCCCAAAGTACAAATGGCAAATTACAGGTACATTCTATTGGCCAAGTTTCCAAGCCAGAAAAGGTTACAGCAACAACTCCCAGCTTTCTGCAACAATTCTCTCTAGAGCAACCCACAAGCAACACAGCTACTGCTCCCTAATGTCACACACACAGAGCTGGCTGAAACAGCTCAAGTCAGCTTAGACACAGGAGTGTTTCAGTAGACAGGGGAAACCATACCCCAACAGCAAAAACTCCAAGTTAACTCTGATCCTAAATTTTGGCTGGGAGACTTAAAAGCAAAATAAAGATTCTAATTTTTTCATCTAAAGCAGTTTTAACCACAAAAACCCTGAACAGATCCCATTTTTGTACTGAGACTATTAAGGGCAGAAGCCAACAGATGCATACAGCAGCTTTTAAAATCAATTACCTATGATTCCTGAGGCCAAATACCTTGTTTGCAGAAAGCAAGTCTCATTTCATTTATTTAAACTAGTTGAACAAATACCATAACACTGCCAGACAAATTTAAGAATAAGGAAAAGCACTAAATCTTACAGAGAAGCATCTACTCTCTTTAAAATATTAAAAATAAAACTGAATATTAAGAATAACATTGAATACTAAGAATAACATTGAACGCTAAGAATAAAATTGAATATAAAAAATAACACCTGCAGGACTGCCAGAATACTTGTTTGCAATTTAAAAAGCAACTGAAAGAACACTTTTAAAGTGACTAAGTCAATACAGCAGCTATGGGTACAACTTAGGAATATTTTGTGGACTGGAAATGGACTCAGATTAGAAATATCTCAATAGTTCATGTCATAGCTGGTAAAACTTGTCCTTATTGTACAGTGAATATGTTTGGCTATACAAGGAAGAAGAAAAGACACATGATAAGCAGTATTTGCTTTTAACACACTGGAAATAACACATATTGGATGAAAATAATGGCAATCAATCAAATTACTACTCAAACACATGGGTAGTCTATTTAATGTAGCTAAATAGAAAAAGGAATTACATGAACTGAGCACCAGTCTCTGCAGTCTCCTAAAAATCTCCACCAGGTGCATATACATGAAAATAACAAGTATTTCAGAACTGGGGGAATGGGGATAGGAGGGATGAGGGGGACAACAGGGAAGAACAACACAAGAGCAAGGAGAGCTGAATCCCAGCTGGAGCTGCCTTCCTGTGGCCCAGCACAGTCACCCTGATGATCCCACCCAGCCACACTGGTCCTCCTCAGCCCTTGTTAAAGCTCCTCAGAAGCTGGAACATTCCTGCACTTTCAGAGCTTTGGGGTGAGGATCCCAAGTAACACATCCTCCCTTTGTATTTCTGGCTGTTGAAGCAGCAGAGGTATTTTCCATGCTTTTAGTTGTTTCTCAATTATTTCCTCATCTCATACCAATCCCTGGACATTGTTAGTGCCTTGTGTATTTATGATGTTCTCTCCTTTCTCACTCCCTTCTCATTTCAAGTACTTGGCCTTCATGCTCCCTTGCTGTGCTCATTTATCCCACTTCCAGTCCTGCTTCACACACTCATCCTCTCCAGCTCCCTTTGCACAGAAGGCTCCATTTGGTCCTTCATTTTTGTACTCCCTGTACCACAGGGAGTTCTCTAAAGCTCTTTGAAGAAGAGCTCTCTGTATCCAAGTATTTCCCTGCTCAAAGTCCTCCCCTGCAGTGTCAATGCCACCTCTGTCTCCCACGTGGGTTTTCTGGTCCATTTGTAAGGGGCAAAACTACAAACAGCATTAAACTGATACAGCTCAGAGGGGAAAGGGAAAAAAATAAAAATAAACTTTAAAAAGCCCCTCACATTAAGCTGAAATTTGTCCTTTTTTCTATACTCAGTTCTGCTCTTCCAGCTGTAAATCATTACAAGGTCAGAACACAGCTACACAGTTTTCACATTGTTTTTTACAGCTTAGCAGTATTTTATGTGAATTTCTCTGTTAGTTCACAGTAACATGCACTTGCCCAAAACAGAAGTCTGCCAGTGTGCACATAGTCATACTTAAATCTATGATTAAGATGAGGATGAGTATGATTAAGAGAGGTTTTCAGCAGGATTTTTCCACTGCTGTGCCTTTCAAAGCTCATGTTTCACTAGACAGGAATACAACAATGTAAACCAGAAATGTAACAGATGATTTTGATGTGCATTTAGCACAGCCAGAGCAGTTAATAAAATAGATCTGAAACATATTTCATCATCTAACTGGAAGCTTTGCCAACACTGAAACTATAAAGAATATGGACATATTATTACAGAGGTAGCTTGACAACAGAAAGGGAAAGAGAGCACATTTTATTTCCCAATATTCATAAATTTGTTTTTGTAACTAAAGAAGCTACATAAAAACTACTTTGAAACAATAATTTTGAAAAAGTTATAGTGAGGAAAAAAATGTAGTAAGTTACAATAAAAAATGTAGTAAGTTACAATACAATTTCTTACTACAATAAAATGTAGTAAGAAACAATAAAAGGAAAGAGCTCAACGCAACTCTTCCCTGGGTCCCACCAGGCTAAAATTGTTCAAAACATGAAGTAAAACTAAATACATGGGCTGGTATCAGGCAGAAGACCTGATGGAACAGTCAAACAGCAGCTGCTGCCTTGTGAGACAGAGAGGCTCTGGTCACACAGGATTACACCTAAATACTGCTGTAGAATCACTCCTTCAAGAATTCCTGCAGCTCCAAACTCAGATTATTTTTTTAAGTCAGCACAATTCAAAAGAAATAATATCCAAATTCTGATACTAAGTTTAATTTTTAAAAAACCTCCAGGAGCCTTTATTTTAAATCACACCACAAAACCTGAAGACCACATTCTAAAATGAAGTCAATAGCTTGACTAAGAAATGTGCTTAAGAACAAACCCAGTGGCATCTCCAACTACGCATACTATGAGTATGGCTTTATTTCCAGTGTACATTAATTAGGACATATTTAAAGAGCAAAAAGTTAATTGTATGACTTCCATACTCTCTCCCCACTACCTAGTTCCTGAATGCCACCAAATATATAAGCCCTCAAATATTAGACAAATCGTTTCCAAGCAAGAGAGACTCAGAAGTGCTTTGAGTGGAATGATCGCAACAATTCCTACACAGCAACTAATCCCCTCTGGAAAAATGTCAAGTTTACCAAATCATCTATTGTGCTCAGAAGCCCAAGCAGGGAGCCAGATACACATTAGGGCTACAAAACTGACATGAATTTGACAGAATTCAGTGCAGCAGAAAACTAAACACACAAAGTGCAATTCATGAAGAAAGAGTACCAAATTAAACACTAAATCACTTCATTATCAATTTCTCTCCCTCCTGCAGTTCTACTTTTCTCTTGAGATACAAAAGGTAGCAACACTGTTTACCAAGAAGAAACACATTTATCCATGAAAAAGAATCAAGAATATTTACCTAAAATCAGAAAGACAGGCAATAAAACCAGTTTCCATTGCTGTTTTCCCTTGTAGCTCCAAACAGCCTGAGAAGCAGCAGCACCAGTAGCCATGTTAGTCTCAATTTTCTGACTCAATAGAGAACTGAAGTTTTCATCTTTTATAATACAGAGGGTTCTTTCAGCCCCATGTTAACATACTATTTAAAACAGTCAAACAGAAATGCAGCCACACAGCAGAAATGAAAAACAGCAAGCCCACTGTCAGTAACCTTATGCTGACGGGTAAAGAAAAGCAAACGCACATGTTAGAGAGCACAAAAAGTTATTTATCCACTTCCACCTTTCCCCCCACCCCTTTCTGCTCCTACCAGGGCAGTAACAAGGCTGCCTAGCTCAGAGCAGAACACTCAGGCTTCTGAAAGTCTGGTCATGAATGTGGACTTCACAGATTCATAGAATCATTAAGGTTGGAAAAGGCTTCTGAGATCATTGAATCCAATTGTTAGCCCAGCACTGCTGTCTTCACCACTAAAACCTGGCCCCAAATGCCAATCCACACATTTTCCCTTATATCCAGTCTACAGCTCCCCTGGCACAACCTCAGGCAATTTCCTCTTGTCCTGTTGCTTGATACCTGGGAGAAGAGACCGACTGGCAGCCGGTTACAGCCTCCTTTCAGGAGGTTGTAGAGAGAGAGAAGGTCCCTCTGAGCCTCCTTTTGTCCAGGTTAAACACCCCAGCTCCCAGCTCTTCTTCTAGTTGCACTCTCCCTGAAAAAAATGGAAGCTAGAACAGGAGTACTGTACAGAAGAACAACACAAAACAGGCAGGAATTCTTGAAAACAACTGAGGTGGGGGGAAAAAGGTGAAGAAACAATCTGGAAAAAATCTGAAAAACAATCTGGAAAAAGCATCTAAGGCACACATGGGCTGAAGAGCACATCCTGCAACTCTGCCAGTGGAAAAATGAAGCAACCTGAGCACAGCACTGCCAGAGCTTTGACATCCTGTGACACTCAGCATGACCCTGCAAGTCCCAGGTCTGATCCCTGCAAAGCCCCAGGTGTGGTCCCAGAAAACTCCACCCTCATCCCCGAGCAGCACCCCCCAGGATCAGTTTTAGAGCTCTGCCTTGGACTACAAATGCACATTTGGGTATTAATGAAGTTCACAAGTGCCTGTGTGACACACAACCCACCTTTCTCATTTTCTGCTTTTGCATTGCTAAACAAAGGCTTTGACTGGCTCAAAGGTAAGAGCTGTATTAACAACAAGGGCCTTCATCCATAATGCATAAGGCCACAATCACTAATGTGCTGTATTTGAATGGTGAGTAATCACACAAACAAAAAAAGGCTTACTAACCTCACACTGGTCAAACTATCAAGTACTATTAAAAAAAAATAACCATAAAGGTCTTTTGAAAGGCTTTCTAAGCCTGTGAACACAAATTTCTAACTTTAGATTTAGTATTTATATAAAATATAAATGGAGCTACTTAACTTTTACATTCTTAAATTTTCACTGGCTTTTAGTTTATTAGAATGTGTAGCTTAATTAACAAAAAAACCCAATAATTTTTAAATCAAACCTCTTGCCCTATAGAACTTGAAGAGGAATTTTTTTTCATGTAACATCTGTCCACACTGAACCTACGAAGAAGTGACAATCCTCAGTGTCTTTTCAGTCTCAATCCCTTAACTACTTTTTTCACCACAACTCTGCTTCCCCAAGCATTTGCCCTTCCATTTTCTCCACACTTGCTGTGTGTCCTGCCTGTAGAAGGGCAAGGTGAGAAGGGGTCCCTCAAGCACAGATGTGCTCACAGGCAGCCACAGCCCTCTCTGGACTACAGAACAGGCTCTGAGCTTCAAGGTTTTCTTCCCACAGTGCTGCTAAATTCTCTGAGCACAATTGCAAAAGAAAAAAAAAAAAAAAAAGAGTGAAGGGAGCTATGGGGGAGGTGGGTAATAGAGAGAAGAACAGTGGGGGATGGAGGAGGGCACACACTTAAATTTAACCTGCAATAGCATCAATGAAATGCTCTGCTTTATCAAACCCCTGAGAAGATAAAGAAGGCTCCTTGGAGTGCAATTTCTCCACAGTATTTCAACCTAACAATTGTGTGCATTCCAAGGTGACACAGGTACAACCTTCAGAGTGCAGCTGTGGCAGGGCAGCAGAGGGAAGCCCTTCCCTCCTCACACACCTGAAATGTTACCTGGCCAAACTCTGAAAATGGGGATTCAAACACAGCTTCATCAGCCTCAGTAGAGACCAGGGCAGGAACTTCCAAGCTCATAGGATTGACTAAGAAGACAAATGGGAGCAAGCAGAGACTACAGATCCCCTCTGAGTTTCCAACAGCTTACAAACACTCAGCACCAGGGGTGAGTTATAGGCTGACATGTGCCCAGACACATACACCTATTTAACCCACTCAATTTTGTGACTGCTGCTGCTGTTTTTCCCTCTGTAAAAGAAATCATAGTAATTTAGAGACTTTTCAAGCAGTCTTACAGCACAATCCTATTGCCAGCAGCCTACATGTCACGTTCTAGGACAAACTTTAAAAAAATATTCACAAAGAGTATTTAGGTATAGCAAGCAAGTAGCAGATATCATTGAAAAAATATTCTTTTCATGGCAGTGTTTCTAACCAAAAGTGCTGAAAAATGCTTGCCACAGCAGCCTTGAACACCTGCATTTCACACTGCAGAGCCACGCTTCTGCCGTGGCCTTCAGCACAGCATATTTTGACACCAGAAATTAAAATCCACTAGAACAGTTCTATCGATCCTCTCAAATAAACATGGACATCTCCCTTCCTACAGCAAAAAAACCAATTACTTTGGAAGACCATGAGGAATGCTGTAGCACACTTGTGAAACAGAACATCATATTTCAAATTCTTACAGAGAAATTTTACCCTGTCATGAGAAATTGATTAAATTCCCACAGATGGGGAGTTGGGTGCAGGAGGAGGGTGTGTGTCCATTTCAGTGCACTCATCTTTGTTGGGTAAATTTCTACATTACTTGAGTCAATACCAGAAAAATGCTGCTTTTAAAATTCTGTTAAGTGCTATGTTTGTATTTCCTCATGTAGTTCCTCAAACTACATCTTCAGTTTCATAGTGACAATACAGAAGTAACAGTCCCAATTCCTCCCCCAATTACTTCTTGTGATTTAATCAAGAAAAGAGATGGATTTCCCTTCTCTTTTAGCTTGCAGACTCAGTCACCACAGAGCCTGAAGCACCAGGTCCCTTCCTGCCCCTCTGCACCTGGAGGACTCAGCCACAGCCACTCTGCCTCAGAAACACGCTGGAGATGGCAGCAGGGCAGCCAACACGAGGAACCACCCTCCTCCAACTGGAAAAATACCCAGGGGAAATTTGAAATAAAAATGCTGTTTCTCTGTTTGAACTGTGGGAAATGTAAGTTTTCTGAAGCATCCTTAGGCATCCTTTTCACTGACAGAAAATGGGAACTCAGGGAAACTAAGAGGCTGCAGATGTAGCTCAGCTAACGCACTGGAAGTCAGATCTGACGAAGAGTGAGAGCAAGTGTGAGCTCTAAAGTATTTAGATTTTTAATGTGTGTGTTTTGAAGAAAATCACAGCCATTAGGACATAAGGAAAAAAAACTTACTTAACACTGCTCTCCTGCCACACACAAACAAAATGGAAGCCTACACATACACCCCAGTATGAGTTTTCTCACCACAGTCCCTGCTTTCTCCCCAGAACAATAATATAATTGCAGCTACAACTTGTAAGTGCACCTTCATTTTACTAATCAATCCTGATGTCATTTTCTTACATGAAATGCAACCAAAAGCTTATTCTTCAGCCTAATGCCACCTGAGTTTTCAGCCTTCTTAGTTTTCAGATCCCTGAAGTTTTCCACTGGAGATGCAAATGTTCCTATGGACAACTGAGAGCTACTATAAATAGGCTGCTCTCCTCAGCTGTTTTTCACAGAGTTGGACAGAAATAGCCAATCCTCCTACCCCTTCCCAGGAGTGGGGCAAAGCCTACTTGTCTGCCTATTTTCTAGCTCACAAGCTGTGAACCTTCTTAAAAGGTTTTCCTCATTTTGGGGCAAGTGTCAAAAGCAGCCCTTGCCCATGGAGCCATAGCTCACAGGTACTGACCCAGGGCCTTATTCCATATCAGAGTCAGGGCAAAAATACAGATTTCAGTACTTGTGTGTTCATGTTCAAAGGTAAAACAGAACAACTACACACAACCACCATGCCTGCCAGCTTTAAACACTAGTACTGCAGAGAACAGGTTTCTTATTTCCAGCTGCAGTACTGATTTTTTTACAAGGTCACAATCTGACTTACATGAGGAAAATAAATACGTTAAGAAAATCCTTTTTGCACCAAACACAACATGGCAGGCCTTGTACTCTTGTATTTGAGACCTAATTTAAGCAGATACATTAAATTATACAATGTGTGCTTGCATTTATTAAGACCAGATGTGGCTCTGAAAAGAGCTTTATCGTTTTAGGGGTTTCCCCCTACCCCCCATTGTTTTTCACTGGACAATTCAGAATTGGCATATGGCACTGCTTAAACAGCTTCCAGGATTTTCAGCCTGGCAGCAATAACACAGCAATGCTGACTGCAAATCTGAGCCTTTTCAAGCTCTAGAGATGACAATCATTTTCCACTTCTCCTCCCAAGGTGAAAAATTACTTGCTGTATTTTATAATATTTTTCTACTACACTGAAACTCTACAATGTTCACCACCAAATAGATTTATATTTTCATCAATTTAATATCCTAATTTATTTAAAATAAATACACATGAAAGCTAAAGCTTTTCTTTCCCAGCATGTCACTAATTACCCCATTGCTCGGCTCTGCACTCGCTCTGGGGGGAGTGGGGGAGGTTCCCACAAGACACCCAGACAAGCAGACAGATTTGCTGCTCTAAAAACACAATGCTCAAGTCACACCTTGCTCCTTCTCCAGGCTGTTCAGTGACAAGATGCAAAAGGAGCCCAGCAGTGCTTGCAATGACACAGTTATGCTGGTCCTGGCCCACCACAGCCTCACTGGGATTCCCAAATGAGAAGGACAATAAACACCATAAACCACCATGCCCTGGAGAAGTCCCTCCTATTGCTGAGAGCTGCCACATCTCATCATGGTGTGAGAAGACTTCAGCTGTACCAAATCAGTGTCCTGAGGGCCACCAAACAAGGCTAAATACACAAAGACTAAACAGGGGGAAATTATGGCCCGAGCACGATCTCTATAAATACAGTAGATCCAGCCACTGCTGCCTATCCAACAAGATTCATGAGCACTGCAGTAAGATTTTAAAGCACTGTCCTGCTTCTGTCTACAGAACTCAGCAACAGCTAAATGAACTAATCCAACTGAATTGTCCTGGAACAGATTTTCAAAACAGCTTTTATCAGCTGTGCTCAGAAACAGTTGGCAACTCTTCCCATTTCCACAGTATTGTCCCAAAATAAAGATCAACTGCTCTACACTGATATACACTGCACTGAGTGCCTCTGCCATCCTTTTCCAGGGGGTGGAGACCTTTACTTTTAGTTTGGGGTTTGTTTGGTTTTAGTTTTTTCTTTCCTTCTGTCCTGTATGATTCCCACAAATACTGGAGTGGGAAGCTGTGCAGCAGCGATTGCAACATGACTGAAAAAAAGATGCTTGGAAGATTTCACACATGAACTGAACACCAACATAGCAGCCAAGAAGACTCAGCACAGCAGAAGAACACATAGCAAAAAGTATTTTCTCAGGAACACGGGCTACAAATCCTCAGGCTTCAGTGATGCTTTCATCTACAGCAGCTGGGCATGATACACAAATATGCCCCATAAAGCAGAGTTCAAGACAGTTCAAGAGCTGCTCCTGTTCTGTTACCCAGCAATCTGTTGCTGACATGAGGCCTCCACAGCTGAAGCCCTGTGAGTGCTCCCTGCACACAGGGGAAGCATGCACTAGTCTTTTCTATCATCCTGGATGCCTCTTTTCCTTAGGGTTCTCCCCAAACTCAGAATGGGGAGACTCAGTCTCCTCAGACTCATCCCAAAATACTCACAATGTCTTTTGACATTCAAGTCAACTGTCATTAGGACGTGTACTAAAACATCCAGCTGTTGAAATACGAATCCCAAAATATACAGGGAAAACAAAGAAATAAAGAGACTTAAAACCACACCTGAGCTCTGCCCACCACATCTTCACAAGTATTGCTCCCCTGGTGCTCAAAACACCAAGACAGCAGCTTTTGGGCAGCAACAAACTACATCAGCTCACTGGTAAAGGCATCTTCTCAGGAGAGGGGAACCACCTTCAGGATCCCCTCTCTCAGCTGACCTGCTCCCTGCCCTCCCTGCAGCATCTCTGCCTCACACCTGGCTGGAGGCACAGATCAAAGCTCTGCCAGCCCAAGGCAGGAACAGCAGCACAGCCCCGTGCAGGCACAGGGCACCAACTGCCTCATATGTTAATGGCATCAGTCAGACACAGCCCACAGACATCTGGCACTTCTCTACAGCAGTGTCCCTCCAAGATAAAAAGCCTTACAAATTCAAATCAATATTTTCACTACTGCATTAAATTAGCACTTTTCTGTTTCACATCTAATCCCAACTGCTTTCTGTCCACAAAGTGACCTGCTCAGGGAAGTGATCTCAACACCATATGCCACTGCTTACCCAAGCCAAGCCAGCTCACTTGTTTGTCCTCATCAACACCAGGGCAAGGCACAGAAAGCTGCCATGCCAGCAGCAAACCTCAAAACATATTTAATACAGTAGAGCCCAACAGATTTTTGTGCTGGGGAAGCCTTCCTTGACAGTCATTAATCTCAGGAATTCAGAACAGTGCTCTCTGGATCAGAGAATTATTGGTATCTTTGGGACTCTTGCCATAAAACAGCTTAGGGGAAGACAGTGAATCTTATTTCTTGTCTTCATTCAGCATTAATGTGCACAGTTGGTAAACCCAAAATTACACCACATATGTTTCCAGCTCTTTCAATCCAGCCATCTCCATTTTACAAGACTTCATATTTCACTGCAGCAAGTCCACAAAAGCCCCAGTCGTTTAAATACAAACTACTTAGACCCTGCCTCATTTAAAATAAACCACAATGCCACTTAGTATGTACAAGCATTGCTTTTCTCTCAGAGAGTGAGCTTTGAAAAGCCAGAAGGGAACTAATTTTGGCAACAGAGATTACACTTATTAGAAAAAACAAAAGGCAATAAAAAAATTAATGCCTGTAGGCATTAAAATCTTCAAAATCCATACAGTTTGAGGCACTTTATTAATCACAGAAACTCCACATGCCCAAGAACACACAATAATTTTTTCAAAAACCTTTACAGTCAAGTGACAAGACACTTTGGATTAAGTCAGTCACTGTATCATTTCAGCAATGAGATCCCTACAAAAGCACAGATAAAAGAACAAAACTGCCTGAAAGACAACTCGCAAGAGAAAAATTAAAAGGACTAAAGAGAAACATGAACAACTGTATGAAGCATATGAAGCATCTCTCTTTCAGATACACACAGTGGAACCAGCACATCCATAAACCCCAATGGTTTTCCACTCAATCTGCAGCAGCACAGTGGGGACTAAGGCAAGAACAAAGCACAGCTCAGAGAAACAAACCTATCAAACATGAAGTTTAAGTAGCCCTCCATGCTTTTCAGAAGAATGCACATGGCCTAGAAATAGGGAAAGCACAACCTCATTATACCCAGTGACATTAAGGTAGTTTTCCTGGTACTGTCCTGGTGAAACTCTGCTTACTGAACAAGGAGAGAAGGGAAATTTGGGTCAGAACATTCTCTAATGAAGATGCAGAACCCAAATCTCAAACAAAGGACAGGAAATTATTAAAGTATGATGAACTCATCTGGAATTAATAGATAACATTGTCCTAAAAGCTTTGGTAAAAGTAAAGAGAGATAAAGCTAAAAAAGTGTGAATGATTGTGAATTCTCAGAAAGCTGTTCAAAAATCAGAGTGGTCAGCAAAAGATTAACAAAAGGCTCCTACTAAAAGCTAAAAAGAGTGACAAGGCTGTGTTTGTCTTCTCAGTTTAAGACATCCAGGTTTTGTTTCGATGCCATCATCTCTGTAACATGAGAAAAACAGAAGTACAAGGGAAGGCAGCCCTGTAGCAAGGGGATGAGCAGCTGAGAAACTGCTTATGGAAAGAGCAAACTTCAGGGATTAGAATCACTGCCCAGTGCCCAGCCAGCCCCAACAGAACACCCAGTAGGGAGGGCAGAACCAGACCCAGGTGAGCTCTGCCTTGGCTGCCTCACCCACAGGGGAGCAAAGCCCAGAGCCCATCTCCCGGAGAGCCCTGGTCAGGGCTGGGGACTGGGCCCCACACTGCCATCTGCTATCCTGAAAACCCCAAACAAGAGCTAGAATGCAAACCCCACACTGCCATCTGCTATCCTGAAAACCCCAAACAAGAGCTAGAATGCAAACCCCACACAGAGGGACCATGCTCCTGTGAGAACTGGGGCTTTTCACTGTGCAGATTTCACCTGTGTGAGCTAACCCTGACTCACCATTTATACAGAAGGTAACAGCTGCACATTAGAAACAATATTCTCTTTTTGCTATTTCTACAAACAAAGTAGGATGAACATCCAAATTTAAAAACAATGTTTCAGTTGTTAAAACTGTTTAACCCAGTACACAAGTAACATATGGAAAAATCCTAGGAATAATTTTATAGCATTTAAAAGGCAGACATGCCATTCTAAAACATGCCTGCAGTGACCTGTAAGGCAGCCTGACTTGGCTTTCAAGAGCTGTGAAAAAGGAAAGGCAGAGAACTGCCTTTAGTTTAATGGTTTAATGACAAAACAGAATTTGCTAATACATAAATAAATAAATCAATCACCTGACCTATAGAATCAACTGTACAGTAGCCTTCAAACATGTCCTTTAACACTTCATATTAATTCTGCTAAAATGCAGTCCAACTAACCACCGTGGATGAAGTCAGAATACAGACTTAAATAAGAATTATGAAGTTCTGTAGCCTGACAAGTAACTTCTGTTGGTCAAGTCCTGTCTCAAGTCCTGCCTCAATTTAACCTGACCTATATTTAAAGCAACTACTTTGAAATGATTGCTCTAATTTTGTAGGAGAAAGTAAGACTGCCCCATAGTATCATTCTCAAGCATTCATCATGTCTCCTTTTCCCTTCAGGGGTTCATTTTGTGGACTGATGCATTATAGCATCACTTTTGAAAAATCACAAAACAGTTATTTAAAACTCCAGTTACAAACATAAAAAGGATCCTTAACAAAAATCTTTGTATTTACAATTAGTTGTCTTCATTCACTGCTAAAATATACAGAGCCTTGGATTTATTATTTGTGGGTCGTTTTTCCCTTTAATCTTAAATTCAGATTAAATTAGCACTTCTAAAAAACAAAATCCAGAGAGACTTCTCATGAGTGGAAAATTTGCCATGCTTATGAGCTTGAAGGCAAAATTCATGAAGGGAGATATCTGTTCTCCTTTTAATTTCGTATGCTGGTAACACATGACAAAAACAAGTTCTCTACATCAAGAATTCTAAAGCTGTGGCTTTTTAAATATAGTTACTTGTATACACCAGCGAAATGCAATACCCACCCAAGCAGCCACTGTCCCAGGGCTCTGGCTCCCAGCAGGGGCTGCAGGAAGCCTTGGTGAGGATCTCAGGCTAAACCCCAAACACCTCAGTGCTGCATATGATGTCCACACTGTCCTCATCAAGTAAGAGATGCTGGCAAAGCTCAAGCCAACAAAATAAAACTCTTCTGCTTTTCTGTGTGGAAAATCCCGATTTCTGTTTCCTGTGACTCATCTTTAAAACCAAAACCTCCAGTGTGAAATCAAATGACAAAGTAGAGGGAAATAATTACTGGAACAGCAAAATGTCACTTCCAGACATGCTGATACACCAACACCCAAGCATGACCCACTGAGGCAGAGAAAGTATTTTTAAAAACCCAAAAAAAAATGATAAACCAGCTCTCCATACTTTACATGGAAACCAGCACCCTGCTGGGGCAGTCGCCAACATCCTAAAAAGCAGTGGCAGTCACCAAAATCCTTTTTTATCAAAAGGTAAGCCTAAGCCACCAATCAAAGTATCCAAGTGTGTAGGAAAACAAACTCTAAACCAGAAGAGAAGCTCTATGAGCAAGAGCTGCCCAAGAGCCAGAGCCTTTGGAAGGACAGCCTGGAACTGATGTCAGCCACAAGGTTATAAGAAGCAACCCTGTAAAAAGGGATGCTTTCCCACTATCATTTTAGTCCTCTCCTCTTGACTGTTACTTTTTTCCTTAGGCTTTCAGTAAATAGAAAAAAAAAATCTAAAAAAACAAAGTAAAATAAAAGTATTTACTTCATGGAAAAATTAATTTATATGCCTTTGATTACAGAGTAAAACAACATTTTCAAGCAAATTTTACAGAGTGTACACATGGTATCCTAACAGATAGCTTTTAAATTGACTTTCCATTTGGTTTATTCAAGGAAACTCATGGATACATTTTTGAAACATCCTGAAGAGACCCACCTTGAGGCTTCTGCTGTCAGTCACAGATGTTTCTAATGTAATGAAAGGCCTGTGTTTGCCCAGTAATTGGGTTCTCAGGTACCAATCTTTGGAGGAAAAAGAAAGCTGCTCTTCAGACCTACTTGTAAACTCCTGTTCCTGAGCTGACCTAAGGGCTAACCAATGCAATTAACATTGACACAGTCCAAAATTCTGTCTTCTCTCCTTAGTTTGAGGCTGCAGGATCACAGCTGGATTCTGACACATCCTCTGGATGCAGGTGCACTGCCATCCTCTGTCCCTCAACTGCAAGAATTGTCCCCAGCCACTGCATTTACCTTTCCTTTGCACTGCTCTAGGCAGTCACACAGCACAGAGCAGGAAGAGAGACCTCAGCCACTGCAACCTCTTCTTCTGGCCAAAAAAGAATGAAGTATCCCTACATATATTCTCTGTGTTTGTACAGAAGGAAACTGCCCATTTTTAGTCAACAGCATTACAGGTAATATCTACAGAGACAAAAATACAGCTCACAGTCTAGCACAGGTCATTTTTCCATTCTGCAGTTTTTCTGATAAAGCGAAACACTGAAAACTTTAGATAAAAACAACATAACTACATTTTAGAACAGCCTTAACTGACAAGTCTATCAAAACCAGCTCTCCTTTTCTCTAATGCTGAAGTTTTAAATTGTTTTACAACCATGACCATTTACATTAACAAAGAGCAGAAAAATAAAAACACGTGTGGACTAATAAACACTAAGAAAAACACTTCTCCACTCTTTTCTGTAGATCTGGCCCCAAACTTAAAACAAGAGGGAAACAATGACAATTCCTAATAAAACTTTAATCTGCCAATCATATTTGGTTTGGAAGTCAACCAGTTTACCAATCCAATGGACTCCCCAAACAAAAATATTCCATTGGTATAATTATTTATTAGAGACATCAGAATATTCTTCTAGCCAGCAGTGGAACATTCTTTTTGTGTTAACACTGTCATTTTCCTACACTAATTAAAAATTCAAACATGTACAAAATCCAGTGGCATTTGCCATTAAAAAGAGGTTCCCTCTATTGCTGATTGCCCCAGGTTTAACTCTGTACAATGCATTAATTGCAAAACTGAACTTGAGGGGACATCTGGCCCCAGCCTTTTGTTTCAAAGTCCAAGCCACACAATTATATTACATATGCCTAGAACGGCTAATGCTTGTATGTTTTCAGCAAGTATAGACTCCTTGTTAAAAGTCTTCTATGTGCCTACTAGAAATGGTAACCAAACCTGACAAAACTATGAATAGGTATTAAAATATCCTAATAAATTCTCAAATGTGTCTCAAATGCATTTCTCCTATCATCCACCAGGAATGTTCAGAAAAAAAAACCAAAAACCTGTGGCATTATTTATCTCAATAAACACACAGAACTTGAAAACAGTAGGACTTCCTGAAGCAAGTCCCCCTACCCTACCGCTCCCTGTGAAATTCCCAGGAAAGCAGGGAGCCCCATGGGCAGACAAAGCTCAGCACAGACCCTGGGCCTTTTGCTCCTGTTCAAGGACATAAAGAGCAGAACAAGTCAAGTGCCCCATTGCCCAAAACGTACAGGACAGAGGACCCTGGCAGGAAGGAGTGTGTCTCACAGGACCCACAGCATCACATCACCTTGAAGAATGACTTTACAGTTTAAAAAGAGTCTCCAGCTGTGCAGCAATCTGCTTACACGTCTCCTACCAAGGATAAGGAGATGAAGAAGATGCAGCTGGCATTTGATGCAGCCAGCCAAGCCAGCACACACACGTGACAAACATAAACCAACTGCTCCAAGAGCTGCCTGCCCTACCCCTGGGACAGGGCTGAGGGCAGCTTCTCACCTGGATCCTGGCCAGCTGCTCCATGTCCATCCACTGAAACTCCTGCTGGGAGAGAACACTTCCAGCTCTCAGAGCTGTTGAGAGAAGCTTTCTCCATGATTTACCCTGAGAGTTGAGCTGTTAGTATCCACAGAAAGCACCAGCCCTCTGGTGAAAACAACACAGGAAAACAGACTACAGAACTCAGAAACCTCAAGAGAAGAGAAAGGGAGCAAGAACAACCAAACATCACAACAGGGGACAGAGTTTTCTATCAATCCTGGGATCCTCCCCAGCCTACCAACACTGAAGATTCTGAGGTCACCCTGGTTGTTTTCCCCAGTCTTTTTATCTTGTATCTGAACTCGAGATGTGACAAATATGCACCCTGAAACAAGTGCCTCAGGAGTTTGTCTTACAAGCAAACACAGACTTACTAGGACTGCTCACACGACCACCCATCACCTCCACCTCATCAGAAATCACTGCTCATAAAGCAGTTCCAGGTCCTTCCCAGCACAGCACATGAAAGTCAGCCAGCATCCTTTTGTGTCTGACTGGGTGGCAAACTGCTGCAAGCAATTCCTGAACTCTCACAGCTGAAGCATGAGCCACCCTGTGACCTTGTCAGCCATCCCAGTGTGGGCTGCTTGTAATATTGAGTCAGAACCTACAGAAAAACAGCTGAGCTTGGCCTTTACTACTCCCTTTGCTTCAGAGTCAGCTACAATTCACAAGTCTGGCTTCAAATGCCACAGTTCCATGTGTGGATAAGAGGGATAAAATATCAAGCATTTACAGGAGTTGTGCCCTGCTCTAAAGCAGAAGTTTGAAAATAGAAGATATGTACTCCTTGTATAAGTATACATTTAGTGTTACTGTTATGCTTTTATAAACAAATTTATCACAGAAAGGAACAGACATTTTCAACATTTCATGCTTAGAAAAGCAGTAGCATATTTTAAAATTACCAGCCCTCCTCCACAAAGCTGTGCACTGCTTGCTAACAGAGATTCACAATCTCACAACAGCATAAAACATTCATTTCCACTCCAAATGCTTCAGGAGGTACCTCCCTTCTACCAAAACAAAATAAATCAGTGGCTTGGGCATTTTCCCGAGTCTAAATGTATAAAAACTCATTTTGATTCCATGAACATAAACCATATTATCAATCATTTAAGTTGGAAAAGACCTCTAAGATCAACACCAACCATTAACCCAATACCATCATGTTCACCACCAAACCATGACCCCAAGTGCCACATCCACATGCCTCTGAAATGCCTCCAGGGAGGGTGGCTCCACCACTGCCCTGAGCAGCCTGTTCAATGCCAAACCACCCTTCTGGTGAAGACATTTTTCCTAATAACCAAAGAAACCTCCCCTGGCACAACTTGAGACTATTTCCTCCTTTCCTACCACTTGTTACCTGGGAGAAGAGACTGATCCCCTCCATGTACAACCTCCTTTTGGGTAGTTGTAGAGAGTGATAAAACCCCCCTGACCCCCTTTACTCCACGCTAAACACTCCCAGCTCCCTCCGCCACTCCTCATCAGACTTGTGCTCCAGACCCTGCACCAGCTCCACTGGGGAACTGCTCCAGACCTCAGTGTCTGCCTTGTCATGAGGGGCCTGTAGCAAGATGCTCTGCCTAAGTGGGGGTAAAACAGCCCAAATTTTACCCTATTTGCAAAGAAGTTATAAGTGCTGGATGGAGAAGGAGGGGTTCATGCTAATGTTGGTGCTGAAGAATGCTGAGACCAGCCAGACTCACCAATCCCAAAGTTAAACATACTGAGGATGTGAAAAAGCAGTGTTTCCTGACAGAAACAGGCACTGATGAGGCTGTGACAAAGTTCCTGATAAAGCAAGCAACAACAAGTGATAGCACTGGTAACTCACCTGAAGCTGCTGAGCTGCAGGCTGCCCAGCTGGCACAGCTCACCTAGAAGTACAAGGTGATCCAAGAGGGTTTTGGTTTTGCTGTGGAGATGGACTTTGCTTCAAGTTTGGACTAATTGCTCTACATCCAGGTAGAAGTTAAAGCATCAGGCTACCTGAATGTCTTGGCTCCCAGTGGACTGTACTGCAGTTCTCATGCTGTAAAGGTCTCTGTATCAGTGTTGGTATTGGCACTGAGCTTCACCTTGGCTGCCTGCTGCAGCTTAGGTGCTTTTTAAAGCACTTCTCAAACATCCTTATCTCTAGCAGAAATGTTATGTTCTAATTAAGCAGAAAATCATTTTATCTTTAGATGAAATGTGATTCACTCTCCTAAATGCCTACCTCCTCTATCTCTAAATAAAACTCATTTAGTTAACAATTCAGTTTCATGTTTCAGCTGCAGCTCCTCTAGGACCTTCACCCTATGCACAATTCATAACCAACCCTACAGCATCAAGGGCAGAGCTATAATGAGCCTAAAAGGCAAAACAAGCTGCAATCAGACCCCTGGCTTGTGACCAGAGGAGGCTGAAAAAGCAATTCAGAGCCACAGGTCCCTTTATTGCATGCAGATGAGTTTAAGCACACTAAAATAACAGCAGAAAACCACAAAGTTTCTTTCATCTTCTCTCCCTCCCTTTTTTTAAGTTGTCTGTCATGTGCAAAAGACATATTCTAATTCTAATGTAATCTTTTGGGTTTTGGGGGTTTTTACACTATGCAGAAAAAAGCACAGCCCAGAAGGACTGTGCTCAGTAAAACACAATGAAAGATGACAATAACAACAAAGAGTGTTATCCTACCCTATGGACTGTACTTTTACTTGCCTTCTAACAGCAACTCACTGCATTGCTGTGCATTAATTAGTACAGACCACATTATCACAAAACATGGCTTTACCTACAAATGTTCTCTCTGCTGCAGCAGGTGATAACCAGGCACAGGGCACAGTGCTCATGTGTCACCTGCACTGCCCTGCCTTCAGCACCACCTCCTGCTCAGCCACCAGGATACCAGGGCCCTCTGCACTGACTCACCTGAAGCACAACACAATTTATCTGTTCTTCAACAAACCAACCACTTCTGATGAACCAATCCAACTGGGTCAAGTTTCCTGATGGGAGGGTACAAAGCAGGAGAAGTTCTAGCACTCAAACCTCTCACAGCAGTTTCCTAAATCCCATCTGGTCTGATGCAATGTAAAATTAGAATTGCAGCAGTTTTCATTCCAATGTCGTTTGCCTACTTTCATGGAAGGATTCAGTCACACTCAATTACTTAACTGCACTACAAAATGCAGATTTTTTTTTTTTTTTTAATAAAGTAGCCTGATTTGAACTCTCTAGATCATATAGATTCCTCCACAGCACACAAAACTGTTTCTTACTTTTTTGGAAAACAAACAAATAAAAACCCTTACAAACAAACACAAAAACCCAAAATAAACCCCAAGTATTTCAATAAAGAAAGAATGCTTAAACAACATGTAATCATGGTAATTTTTAAACACACCTACAGAACACCATATGTGGAAAACAAAGCATGAAGACACTTACAGAATTGTAGACTGAGGCTCAAAAAGGCTAATAAGGCTGCCAAGGCCAGCAAGAACAGAAAACGGTTTCGGAAAAGCATTATTATTCACTCTGCTTGCTCTTCATGGTTTTATCTTCAGATATCTGGGGTTCCTGCAAACAACAAAATAGTGGCAAATATATATTTCAGATGTGGAAACATCAGTTCTTCTATAAAGGCAAGAACACAAGGCAATTCAAACTGGCAACAACAAAATGGAGAAGTTGCCTTCACCCTAGCAATAGGATTAACTGTATTTCCACAACAAAACTTTCAGGTAAATAAAAAATATTTCTATTTTCCATAAAATTAAGCTTGCTCCTGCTAACACAGGGTTAATACTGACATTCACAATTCTTAAGATAATAAAGAGTAAGAAAAGCTGTCAATACCACTACACAGTAAACAAAGAAAGTAATAAAGCCTCAGCAGTTGTTACTCATGGCAAAAATAAAAATACAAAAAACCCAAGCCCTCTCCTGAAAACATCCAAACGCACTTTTCCTTGCAAAATGACTTTCTGAAGAGTGCAGAATTCACTCAAGTGCCCTGTTTTCACAGATGTACGTTCTCCTGTGGAACACTGTTTTATATAAGAGATGAGAGGGGGTTGCTCTCCCCCCTTACATGCCTTTTTTTTTCTTTTTTAACAACCAGCTGCTCTTATGTGCAAGGGATGCCTCCTCCTAGCACCGACAGTGTGTTGCAGGAAATTGGTTTGTCTTGAAAGAAATCTTCTGAGATTCCCAGATCCTTTGAACTGAGTTCTGTTTACGACAAACATTCAAACCTGTTGACAGAAAGTAACTTTATTTCCCCTCCACCATTTCTTTTTGCCCCAGAACTTATTTCCTCACAGAAAGAGGCCTCTCTTTATTTCTGCTGCTTTTGAGAATGACAAGTCTTACATACACATGTAATTACCACATATTTGCTGACCAAAACTCTTCTGGACTCCAAAAATGAACCATCTTAGCAAGATTTTAATCTCTGAGTACTGATAAACACTCAAAATCCTGATTTTTTTTACACCCCTCCCTTCCCCCCCAATTAATTTTCTTACTGGAATTTGAAAAGGTCTCAGGAATCACTGAACTTGTTTTATCCACTGGGGCTGGTCTTGAAAAGAGTTGTGTGATGGCAGTAAGTTAAATCCATTATACACCTACATTTTGCAGGACTCAGGTCTTTCCATCTCATTTTAGATGGACAACTACCTTTACAGCTTTTGGAAACTATGGGAAAATGGAAAGATCTGGAGATTCTGAGAAGCAAGAAACCAGAGTCATTACAGTATTTTTCCCAAAGGCTAACAGCACCATAAATGGCATGTGCAAGCAGTAATAAAAATAAAGTAAAAAGAGAGGGAGGGGGAAAGTTGGAAGGAACAATTTTTAACAGTTCACAATTTCAAAAAATCATAGCTCATCTTGGAACGTCCTAGTGAAGGGCAGGCAGAAGCAAAACTGAACTACACACTGCAATTCAACAAAGCTGTGAAGGATAGAAGGTAAAAGGATTAGTGTATGTCAAACACCAGGAGAGAATAAAGCAGTTCAACCAAACAGATGGGACAACAGAAGGAACCACAGGAAAAAGCAAAAAATAGACTTAGCAGGAAGGAGAAGGTAAAATCTTTTAAAAAGCTCTTAGGAACAAGAGGTCTTGCACACAGTCTACACAGATTAATACTGTTGTTGCACAAAATAAAGCTGCCACAAAAAATAAAAAAATTAAAGACTGAAAAATAGGAGATCTTACACACTTCATATTAGCAAAATGTTTTCGTGAGTAAGCCTAATCAGCTTTAAGCCTTAATTGCAAGATCAGAAGCTTTAAAACATTGAGTGCGAAAGGCATCATTCAAGAAATTAAAAAGTGGAAAGATTTTTCTTTTGAATACACTTTGGCTTGCTAACAAATTAAAAGTTGCTCTGTTGCGACTTATGAGGCATAGGAACAGCTCCTGCAGAGAAGCTGTTAATTAAAAGCCTGTCAACACAATTTGCCATCAGCTCCTCCTTGGCAAGAAGCTGCAGGGAAGCAGGTGAAGGTATGGGAGACTGAGTCCTGGAGCCTCTGCTCCTCCAGGCTGGCACACCAGGAGCTCCCAGGGCAGAGCTCGCTTGGCAGTGCAACAAGCATTGTGAGCACTCACCGAAGGGAGCCCTGGAAAGCTAAAAAAGATAAAACGAAGCCTGGAGGGAGGAGAAATTAAAGCAAACCAACCAAACCAAATAAGCAAACCTTATCTTCCCCCAGAACTATTCTCACATGCAGATGAAAGAAAACAACAAACCACAGAGCAGAACACATCTGGGGTGTCCAGGACAGACTATCACAGAGCAGGAGCACTGCAGAGCATCCACTGCTCACCTGACATTCAGGCACTACTGATCTTGATCTGTCTACCCAGACAGAGTGCAGGTCCTGGCCCAGCCCCAACACCTCCACACCATGAAGGGATGATTCCATCAAAAGCAAAGGGCAAGCCCACCAGCAGCTGACAGCAGCACCTTGCTGGCTGCAGGAACATGGTTTGGAGCCCAGGAAGTACTCACTGCTCTTAGAGAGCAGAGAGCAGCACAGTGAGGTGGAACTCGGCGCCAGGAGCAGCAGCTTCTGACATGTGCCCAAAATGCAGCAATTGATGCTCATCTCTGAAACAGGGAGGTTTAGGATATTGGATATTAGGAAAAATTTCTTCACAGGCTGTCCAGGGCAGTGGTGGAGGCAGCATCCCTGGAGGGATTTAACAGACCTGTGGACGTGGTGCTCAGGGACAGGGTTTGGTGGTGGGTTTGGCAGTGGTGGGGAAACGGTTGGACTTGACCTTTTTCAACCTAAACCATTCCACAATTCTGTTTCTATGAATGCAGTACTTGATGAAGATGACCTTTACTACTCCAAACATTTCAGTCACACTAATTTTAAATGTGACAAACAGTTTAGAAAATCATAAGGATAGTCATTAATAAAGCATCCTACATTGAAATGCAGGTAAGTAAAAGGGTCCTTCTCAGTCACCTTTTGCAGCATACCTACCTACATACCTATCCACAGAATGTAACACACTCCAAAATCTCAACCCATCAAAACATGCCAGAATGACTCACAGCATTAGAGCACCCTGAGTATTTACCTAATCTCACACAAATGCTGGTGTAAGGTGTTACTGCATGCTCACACAAAGGTAAAAACAGCCTTATGGTTGAAGGCCAGGCCAGGGAGTCAGAAAAATTAGTAACTACCTAGAAATGCTGGGAGAGAGGCACGCAGCTGGAGCAGAGCAGCTGGCAGCACTAACCTACATTCTGTTCGGCACTGGAGGGGCACTGCCAGCCAGGACCTCACACAGAACCTGCCCCTGGCAGCACCAGCAACTCAGCAAACCAGAGACAAGGCATTTCTTGACTGGCTACACTCCTTTTGCTTAAGTCAGGCCCTGAAAATAACTTTACATCAATGCTTCCAAAGCACTTGTGAGATTATGTGTGACACTAAACCAGCACTGCCAAACTCCTGCGCCAATTGACTGATGCTGTTACATCCTCTAAATCACCAGCATCATCTATAATACAAACCTACTCTCCAGCATGAAGCATAAGCACAGAATTATATTGACTCACCATGACAGCTTAAATGAATTTACTTGATTAAAACAGCATGTCTCCATAAATAATCAATAGTACTCCTCAAAGTCTGCCTCAATAAAATTACTGTATTTATCTGATGTGCTGCATCAAAATGACATTGTCTACTGAAACATAAGAGAACAAAAGTGGTCACAATGAAAAAAAACAGCAAAGACAAATGGAGACTTTGTCCAAAAAGGAAGGTAGTGCTCAGTATGTACATAACTATGTGCCAAAGACAGAGAAAAGTGTATTTGGGAGCAAGCTTATAGAGTGTAGGAGTGAGAACAAAAAGCCCACAGACAACATAAGATTGATTTGGAGTAACATTCACAGATAGTTTTAGAAAAGGTCACAGAATAACACAGGGACCCACCCACTAGTCTGCTATCTCTACAGTGCGTAAGAGATTTTAACTATCACTCCTTTTTTATATACTTTTTGCTTTTCGTCTGTATCTGTAGGCTTATTTTTTGACAAAGCCTGTTTTGAAGGCATCTGAATTGAAGGTGACAGTTCCTGATACAGTTATAATAAAGAGTTCTGCCTTGACTTTCACTTTAACTCGTGATGCTCCACCAATTACTCCCCAGCCACATTTCTCATCTACTCACAAGCCCAGCCCCCAGACAACTTCAGACAGTGAGCTCATACTCTTGAATTAGCAACTACAGAAAATAGTTGTGTCAGCAAGTGGTACAAGTCAAACCTTTTCTTTGGCACTCCAAGTGATTTGCATGTTTTTCCTGCAGGAATGCAAAGCAGTGGCTGGGATTTTCTGGTCATGACCAAATGGACCAGAGCTATAAAGATCCGTGGCAAGAACCAAAACAGAATAGAAATGGGAACATGCAGCAGAACCAATTCCCTGGTCAGCATGACCTGCTTGGTTACTGATGCTTGTAATTGTCACAGTGAGGAAACCCTCACAAAACCCCAGCAGCCACTGTAGCAGCAGCAATTTAAATTGGACATATGATCCCTGCAACACTGAGGGTGCATTTTGCACAGTATCACAAAGTAACACAGCATCTGTGATACTGTTCAGCACAATTCTCCATTTTCCCATTGGAAAACAAGAAACATACTCTTTTTCTAAATAGCATTTAAGAAAAATAGGTCAAAATACTTGGTGCAAATAAATGCATTTCTAAAAAGAGTAAAACTGGCTCAATATTTTAATATTGAAAATATTGAATAAAACCTGCTCAGTAGTGTTATTGGTGTTAGCCCACCCACCCCATGAGTTAAACTGGAAGTCAGTAACCACAGGACACACAAAACTCAACTGAAAGTACAAACAGGTCAGCAGCCTCATGAAACAAAAACAAACAAAAAACCACACATACAAAAAACCCCCAACACCTAAGTGAAGATAAAGTAAGCCCTGATAAAAAAGGCAATTTGTACCACTCCACAAGTAAGGCACAGAAACAGCATGAAGCAGTGCCTGTGCAATAGAGCATGGCTACATGTTAATATGTAAAAACTAATAGTTGCTTATAAGATAATTTTATTTTTTAATTACTTAACATTTTACCAACAAGTATCTGATTTTAAAGGAAAAACAGTTAAGATGCTGAAGTTTAATATATATTTTAGCATATTAAAATTTCCACATCCAAATTTTTATTGTCTTCTGTTTGCAAGTTTCTTCCTTACCTAGGCAGTTCTAAAATCCCCACACTGGCACAGCTGGTCCTGCAAAGTGCAAAGCTATTGCAGTGGCCCAGCAGAACTGCCCAGTCTTTCAAGTGAGCAGCACGAGCTCCCACTTCACACGAGCCAAGGGATCAAACAGATCTTACTTGAACAATTCTGCCCCTCTGTAGAGCACTCACCTTCCCTGTGCAGCAGATTCACCCCTGAATTTAGTAAGCCTGATGAGTGCTGAGCACATACAAGTGATGAAGGGATCACCAGCCAGGCTGAACACTGACACACCTCAAAGATAATCTACTGCTCTCAAAAGACAAGGTTCTCTTGACTCCAAAATCTGAGCTTTTAAACCTCAAGGTGCAGACAAACTAGTGAACATTTTAAACTCGTCTTTTTCCCAAGCAGCTTTCAAATTTGAGCAGGACTCTCATAAAGTTCTACACTGGAAAGGCTGGAAAAGCCACCTTCAGCTTACATCCTCCAGAGGGCTGTTTCCTTCTTTCCAGTTCTTTCCTACTCAGTCACCATTAGGAGCTTCCTTCTCTCAGATACCAGATGCTAAGAGATGTGAGCAGAACAAGTGTTTGCATAGTTTGGGTTTGCATTTGTTTTTGCCAGACTAACTCCTTTAGAATGTATTTGTTTTATTGAACTTAGGACCTACCAGTCCTGAATCCCCTGAAACTGGCCAATAAACACAGTCACACAGAGACACCTGTGTTCAAGTTTTGTGCATTAATGTTATAGTTAATGCAGTGTAACATTAGAACACTACAACTATTCTTTATGAGTTTCACAGCATTGGAAGCTGACTTATTCTGCAGCCAGAAATCTTGCAGTTTCTGGAATTTCCTTACACTTACACCAATTTTCTGATGAAATTATCCCCACGTTATCTTGAACAAACATAACTGAGTAAAAAAAAAAGCATGGGAACTGTTAAAAAAGCATGCAAAGATCATTAAATGTTGGATTGTAATTGGTTTTTTCAGCCTTGGACAGCAAACCATTAAGGTGTGTCAGCTTACCTCCCTGTACTCTGACCACTAATCATCTTGCAAAGAAACACTTCTAAAAACAAATGCTTCTGAAAACTCAAACAAGTACTTTTGGAAGAAATACCATAATTGTGAGTTTTAAATACCCTTATAAACACTTCAATACCAACACAGGGGTTTTTTTTAAGACCAAGTACAATAATTTCTGACATGAAGTCACTAAATGGGATCAGTATTGCAGTTTCTACATAATCAATGGCTCCTAGAACTATTAATAAGAAAATATAAGTAAATACATGAACTAATTTAGAGATGAAAACCATAGTTTCAAAATATAAGGTACTATAAATATCTGATTCTTTGGGAATGAAGTCATTGCCCTAGAACACTCTTTTCCTTCTCCATGCTCTCTGCTATTCCTAGAATTATCAGGATATGTGAGAGAAGTTCTCAAAAGCTGCAATTCAAATACTACTTCCACATCCTGCTCATCCTTTCATTAAAAATAAATATATAAACCCACCATAAATTCAGTCTCCTTTTCTCCCAGAACACTTTTCCCTTTAGAGACTCAGCTTGGACCCAGCTTGCTGCCTTCATGCCCAGGCTCTGGCAGCACCCTGACAGCAAAGGCATTTTTGCTCCTACCAGTTTCACTGGTCTGTTTACACAGAATATCCAATGTTCCCATCAGCCAGGACACAGGGATGACACGCCCCTGCCTGGAGGAACCTAACAAAAGTCTAAATTAGCTCTCACAGTAAACAAAGAGAAAAAGCAGGGCTGCACATAGAAACAACTATGGAATGTTTATTCCAAGCTGTCTGCAGACCCCTTTATGTTCTGCCTTCTCACAGATTTAGACATCTGTTTAGACCAGAGGACAAAACAGTGGTCAGCAGCAAAATTCACGCTTGTCAGCTCACACATCCTCTCCCTTTTAGTCACTGATTCTATGCCTCACTTCACTCTGGGGGCTCAGAGCCCAGGTAGCAACCTCCATGCCTGAGCTCTGCTCCACAGCATGGAAAACAGAGGAAAGCTCCACACAGCACCCACAGGAACCTCTGAACTCCTTCAGCAGAGATGTCTGCTTGGCACAGCCAGTGCTGCTCTAAGGGCCCCGAGAGCAGCACAATCCCTGAAGATGGATGTGGGTTTGAATCTGAAGCTGCATTTTGGACAGAACAAGATACAGCATGGACTGCTTCCCTCAAACCACAGAGAAGCTTCACTGCTGTGTTACAGTCTACCAATAAAGTCCAATCTATAATAAAATCTGTCAAATTACAAAGCTTTCAACAGAGTTCAAATAACAATGGATCACAAACTATTCCCCTGTTTAAAAAGTCAGACTTCATGGCATACCCAAATCTTAAGAATTGAAGAGACCACTGCAGTTCCTTTGCTAGCCTAAAACCTCTTATTTTCATATTCCTTTTATGAATTGTTGAAAGTCCCCATGCTTTGGCCTTTGGTTTTCCAACCATGACTTTATAGGTCTCACATGGCTGACTCATTTGAACAGCAAATGCATGAGATAGTGCAATGTTTCCAGGAGTAGGTGCCCTTAACTTTGGTTTCTTTTGGTCCACATAAACCCTTAGCTTAAGAGATTCTTCAGTTCAGACAAACTTTTCAGTAAGTGTTTTGATCTGGCTTTTATTACCTCTTTTTGATTGGAAATAAGATCAATGTTCTACACTACTGTGTAGAAGTCTTAAAAAACTTGAAGTCGATACCAACCCATGAGTCCAGCACATCACTTTGGAGGCTCTGCTTGAACTAAATTTTAATACTCAGGAAAATCTGTAGTATTTCTACAAGCCCAACTCTCTGTTATCCACTTCAGAAATGTCCCCATATTTCTGCTCCTTTTCCTATGCAATAATAGGTCATACAAGCCTCTGAACTGCAGAGAAAGTAAAAACAAAACCAAAGGAAGTTCTTTTACTTCCTTAAAGGAAACTGAGCAACTCTATTTTAACAGTATTATGAAACTTGAAGGAAACCTTATGATTTTGCTGGCTCCAGGCCAGAACTGAATATTAACTGGCAGCAAAACCATTCTAGAACATAGAGATAATTAAATAATTCTTAAAAAACAGCACCAGAATGTAATTATTTTAACTTACAATTTTAAAACCATATACCATATGCTCATAACTATAAGCATAGATCCTAATCACCCCCAGATCACAGCCAGTGGCTGATCTGATAACACCACAGCTCCAAAAAGCACACAAAGGCAAAGCAGTTAACATGCTTGAATCATTAAATGATTTTTGGGGTTTGTTTTTAAGTTAAGGTTTTACTTTTTACAGTTTTAACTGTTTGAACAACTCCATCTCCTGCTATAACACTCCCCCCTGTGCATATTTCCTCTGAGCAGGAATCTGCCTCCCTCTGCCCCAGTGTCAGGGGCTGTGTCCTGAGGTAAATACCTTCTTCTGGCATTAACTTTGAAAGCAAACACTGCAGGGATGCACTCAAAGCTAGTTGTGATCAACCAGGGAAGACAAGATGAATAAACAGATCAGTGAAAACAGCTCAAACACAGAAAAATGCTTATTTTCCCACACTGAGTCAAATGTATCCCATGTAATGTTCAAGATGATGTTAGTATTAAGGACAGTACTTTTCACTGCTTGTCAGCTCTTCCACTCAGGTTAGATTAGGATTTCAGAATGTGATCTGAGTTCCCAAATCTGTACTTCTTTTAATTCCAAATGACCTTACACTGGGTCAGTCTATACCCTAGCTCACACATACATATTCTGCTGGTGGAAGTTACACATCCACAGTCCTCAGGGGCTCAAACAGGTTGATTTGCTCACAGTATCCAAACTGAATGGATTTGGGGAGCCTTTCTCCCTTCAGCCCACTCTCCATCCTGTCTTGTGTCCCATCCTCACCTGGTCCTTCACACTCACCCTCTGGAAAACTGCCAGAATTTGAACCCAGTGCCCCAGCCATTCTCCCACAGCTGTCAGCTCACCCTAAAATGCATGTCATGGGTTGACCCTGGCCCAATGCCAGTGCCCCCATGAAAGCACATCTCCCCGAATGGTTACTGTGAGATGTGACCCAAAATACAGCAAAGCAGGCTCCATCATCTCAGGGGTAAAGGAATAAAGCTTTATTACACCTACTATAAACACAAAGGGAAAAGAAAACATACACATACACACAATGGCTACAATGGAAGTTTTCAAAACCACTTCTACCCCCCCCCCCCACCTTCTCCCATCAACACCATGAGTCAAGGCTTTACCTTCCCAATCCAGTAACCACCCCTCGAACACTCAATTCTCTGCCCAGTACCATCTCTCACTCTACCACCTCCCAGTTCATCAGGAGAGAGGAGTCTCCCTCTTGCACCACAGGCCTCCCT
>VZRH01007070.1:211645-282787 GCA_013397555.1 Urocynchramus pylzowi | reverse complement strand
CGGGCCCACAGGCGACACGGGACGGGCCGGGCCCACAGCCGACACGGGACGGGACGGACCCACAGCCGACACTGGACGGGACGGGCCCACAGCCGCCGCGGGACGGGCCGCCCGCCGCCGCCCGCCGCCGCCCGCCAAGGGGCCGGCAAGTGTCAGCCCTCTGAGCCGCCTTCTTTCACAGCCACAGCTGCGGAGAGCAGCGAGAGGCTCCGGGGCCAACAGCGGGCACCCAGCCCGAGTTCCCCACGCCCCAGCCCTGGTTTTCAACTTCCCGCTGCTTTTAGCTTGCAGCGTTGGAGAGGATGGCTGTCGGTTCCCCGGAGATGCAGCTGGGCGAGGTGGGTACTGCCGCTGACTCCGCTGGCACGTTCTTCTGATATCCGACTCACCGGGAGAACGGCTGGAAGCTGTCACGGCCCTTTGGAAGAAATGCCACAAATTTCAGTACAAAGCTATAACAAACACTTCTCCTGTGCAGCTGATAAAAGTGAATTCATTCTGTAACTTGCGCAGTAGTCACCAGGATTTGCTCCAAACGAAGCAGTTCCCAGCTAACCAGCCTGTCCCCTCACAGGAGGCAATTCTGCTCCACTAGCAGCAGTGCTTGTTCAATCCTGCAAGCTGATCACCTTTCAAATACACTAATTTTTCATGTATCCCTAAACCAGAGTCTAAATCAATTCTGCAGATTGGAGGAGTGCCCTAATTCCCTTTACACACCTACTCTGGCATGTGGATGCAGAGCCTATGTGAATGCTAGGTGATCAAAAGTGATAGGAAAGATGCCTGCTAATGTCTTTACAAACAATTCGATGGCTAAAGGAATGGGTGTAAACGCCTTTGAAATGGGTCCTAATATCTCTGCCAACTTCAAAAAGCAGGTTCCTTACCTGGCCCAGACAGCTTGACGCCTGGAACAGACAAGGGTCTGCACAAGGCTGAACTTTGGGGTAAAATGCCAGGTTCAAGGGGGGAATATGTGGAAGGCAGTTTGGGAAGGCTGTGCCTTCCCAGCAGCTCAGCGGATGGGAAAAGGAAGAGGGACACACAGAGCCGGGGATTCAGGATAAAAGGGAGGCTGCACCCTCCAAAACCTCGAGAGAGAAACTGCAAGGAGGTGTGCCCCAGTGGACTCTCTCCCTTTATTCGAATAAAGACTTCTCTGTCTCCTTTATGGACATGGCCTTTTCATAAAGTGATTTTCTGTACAGAAGCTATGCACTATCACTAAAAATGTGGCACCAGCGTCTTTAGTTGCAGGAAGGAGGCACCTCGAAGAGTGTCTGTGGTTCTCATACTCCCATGGTTCCATTTGCAGCCCTGGATACTTCTGCCAGCTTCCAACTGTGCTGTCACACTGCTCTGCCAGATCAGCAGACACACTTATCTCTGTGGCCTCTACTCTTGGGTCACAGTGACTGGTGATCACAGCCCTGCCAACAGCAGCATGGAGCCAAGTTTTCTTTCTTTGATGTTGCACATCCACAGAGCCAACACATCCAGGAAAAAGATTGGGCATGGTTTCCTTGCTAAACTTGTACTTTTGCATGACTGGTATGATTTCACCTGGAAATGTGCTGAAGTTCTCCAACTTTCTCTTTGGGATAAGAAGTAGGAATTAATCTAGTTTTAACCAACAGACTGCAGAGCAGTGTGGGAAGGGGTTGTTCAGCTGCAGAGCAGAAAAATGGAGCCTTTACCCACTGCTGCTCTCTAAAAGCCACCCCCAGAGCTGCTCAGCAGCCTGCAAAGGACTGCTGCACATCAAATGCAGGCACAGCTGTTCTTCCCTGCTACCAGCATCACATCAGATTAGAGCTAATTGATCACAATAATTTTCTTATTTTGTATAAAACCAGTGTCAACCATCTGAAAAAGAATGGCTGGTAGAGGAGTGGAAGACAAACTACGGGCCCCTAGATGTGGACAGTGAGTTCTGACTGCAGTCCACCAGATCACTTTAGGGCATGTTAAGATAGCAAAATGCCCAACCATAGCATAAAGAAATCTGACCTTCCCCTACCCAGAAAGCAGAAGACATTCCTTACAGAACAATTATCCCTGTATGGAAACAGTGATTTGCCATGATGGCAAATGTTTGCCAGGGCAGTCACATTTCCACATCCCTCCAGAACAAAGTGCAGTTCAAAAAGGATTTAGGATTCAGAAACTGTCAATCTGTTCTCCATGGAATAAAAGGATTTAATTTTCTTCACAGGATGTTTTTGTTTTGGAAAATAAAATATGCTTGCTTATACACACAAAAGAAATCAACTTCCTTAGAGATATTCATTATGATATTTATAAAACAAATTACTGTGTACTCCAAAGTTGTTAATATCCTGAAAAATTCTCTGCAGAAACCACATACACATGGATTTTAAATACAAAATTAGAGGAAATTTACTGAATACTCATAGGGCAGAGCAACTGCAGCTCCTGTCCTTGGGACAGACTCTGAGTTACTCACACGATATCACCACCATATCACCTCACTTGAAATTCTGCTCAAATGTATTTACTTTCTGCTATAGATACCATGATGTATCAAATGATAATGCAAATAACATCTAATAGTGTCAAGGTTTGCTCTTTTGTCCTTTCAATAGAATGAGTTAGCTACAAACTATCAAAAGTTTTGCTGCATTAAGCAGACAGTAGCCCTGAGCAGGTGTGGACGTTAGAAGTGCATGGTCATTCACTACCATCAATGAACCATGGCCGAGACAACCCACTGTTAGATATGGTCAGAGCACTGCACTCTTCTCTGGCTGACTTCAGTCCCAAAAGGAAAACTGACAACCTGTGTTAGAGATGATGTGATAGGTCATGGTGAAATGCAGCTCCACCAGACTGGGAGGTGTTGGGGGTTAGGATCTTTCCTTTTGTTTCTTCTCCCTCATGGAATTTTGTCCTATAGGTTGCTGGGAAAAAATAATTATTGATACTTAAGGGAGAGACAACAGAAGTTGCCCTAGGAAGAGTGCGGCTGGCTACTCTCTTATCTGAGATTTTATTCTCTGAGGGGCAGAGATACCAGGAGAATAGGACTGGGAAAATGGGGCTGTGTGCAGCTCCTATCTCTCTTGCTCTCTCAGCATTCAGAGGGGAAGGAGGCTGCAGTCGTTGGGGGAAGAATTCAGCACCACTGAGGGATTCTGTCTCCTCCTTTCTTCTACCATTAGTGGAGCCCTGCTTGGAAGAGTGGTCATTGCACTGGGACCTTATTAACACCCCACCTCACCAAAAAAGGACCCTTGCCATCTGTTTGGGTGCCTCAGGGGAAACAACGGGACTCCAACCCCCTCCCGGAGGGCGCTTCCCTGGCTGTGTGCAGCAGCTGCTGTGGAGGAGCCCGATGTTATAAACGGGTAATGCAATGGTTGGCTCTCACAATGAAGAGATGGATATTATGTGTATGTTAAGAGAAGTTTTACAGATGTATAGTTATTTTGGTATGTTCTCTCCATCATCCTTTCCCTTGTCCCTTGTATTGTAGTCTCTAGTCGAAACATAAGGGGCAGGGCAAGCTTGTTACTAGAAGGCACAGCATGGTAACACCTGACCTCCAATCACATTGTTAAAAAGTGATCCCCGCCAGTGGACAGAAGAGAAGGAGTTGTTTTTCTATTTAATCCAACAGTTGACTGACAAGACTTTGGGAGGGGCCAAGGGTATAAGAACAGGAGCATCTATTTTTGTGGATGAGCACATGGCAGCTTGATTCCATGGTTCCAGTAATTTTTCCTTATTCAGTCCTTTGCTGTATTTTAAGCTTTAATAAACCTTTGAAATTTAAAAAAGTGAGTGTCATTTCTCACACTGGCTGCCGCTACCCAGCTCCATTGGTTTTTGCTACGTTATAGCTCTGCACCCCCTGCCTGGCCCGGCACCCTGCATGCGGTGCCAGCTACAGCTGAGGAGTTTCTGCTACATCTCATCCACAACTCCAGGACTCTGCTCATGCCTGCCTTCCCAGCTTGCTGCTCCAAGGTCCCTGCCACAGCCCCTTTTGCTACCCAGAGGAGCACTGGAATCAGCTGTCCCTGAGAGTCTCTAAAGGAAGCTCCTCCTGGAGCTGCTGGCTGTGCATGGAACGGCACCGAAGGGGAAGTGGCTCAGAGACTTCCCTGGGATTTCTGTTCCTGCTTGGTGCTGCTGCCGTTGCTGTTGTTTGTTTGCCTTGTTATGCATACACATACTAGTAAAGACCTGTTATTCCTTTTATCATATCTTTGCCTGAAAGCCCCTTAATTTCCAAATTATAACAATTCAGAGGGAAGGGGGTCATATTTTCCATTCCAAGGGAGGCTCCTGCCTTCCTTAGCAGACACCTGTCTTTCAAACCAAGACAGGAGGACAGTTCTAAATTAATTATTTACTTAGATTTTCAAGCTCATGGTCATGTTGTTGTTGTTTTGGGAATTATGTATATTCCAACAATTAGATGGGTTTTTTCTCCCTCTCCTTTACTTCTAGTCACTGAGTCATAGTAGCTCCACATCTTTCTGTTTACCAGCTTTGAATTGGAGATCCTTGAGAGAAGGATTAGTTAGGGCTTAGTTCTTAATTGTCCTGCAGACAAATTCTAACACACATAGTACACAATCAATTCAATTTCACAGCATAAAATAATTCCTTTTTCTACTTAATCCAACAGCTAATACTTCTGCAAGAAATGAGAATCAGGGAGTAAGCTCAAAGATTTTACCCAAAATACCAGCTAGATCCCATCTACTGCTTGATAGATAGGTTTATAGCCAGTTTTGTGCATAAAGAAAGCTTTGGGGCACTTCTAAGCTATTGTATCCTTGAACAGTGTGAGAGTATTTTATATTAAGTAATATTTGCATGCACTTGTTTCACTTCTAGGTTTATTTCTTCACTAACAGTTTCAGACCCTCTAAGTCTGTGGGTGGGACTTTCTTCTTTTAGGAACAGAGGAGGTTCAGTGATCTGAAGCATTCTTTCAGTTCCATTGTTTGACCTGGGCTGGATTTCTCAGCTACACGCCTGGATGCTTCAGAGCGTCCACACTCTCCATCTAGTTAAAGGTGACATTCTTAGCAAGCACTATTTTCATTTTGCTAATTACTGGCTGAGATGCTTTGTGTTTCAGTCCTACTGCTTTTAAGTATATTACAGAAACTGCCAGGTCTGGAAGGAAACCCCTTTGAAAACAGTTATTTATGCCTCTTTTTGCCACCCCATACCTGAAGTCTGATGTCACCTCTTTCAGCTGCTTTGTGCCTATTCCTGGGTCATTCCAGGTGTCATGTGGTGTATCTGTCCAATGCCTGACAAAGTTACCCCGATTTTATAGCTTTGAGTGCCTTGGTGACTCATGTATATTTCAGAACTATATTCCTGTAACTTACTAGGATGAAAATATCATTACCCATTAAATTACCAGACTCTAAGTCTCACTGGATCTCTTGGAATCTTTTAATAATGTTGTAACTGTTGATTTGGATATGGTGCCACAGCCACTCACAGAGATTTCTGTAACCCTTCTCTTGCATTAAAGGAGCTTCTGTTTTCCTTAGAGGCTGTCTATTATCTTATTCATCAGCATTCTACATATATGGCTTTACAGCATTTAAATTATCTCTGCAGGGAGTCACTCAATCCAACCCTCAAAGATGCTATTTTGCAGAATATCATGATCATGTTAAATGTTATGTTTTCATCTCTTGCTATCAGGCTTTGGTTCCTGATAATATCATCACACTCAGCCTCATCAGTTTCAGCAGTAATCATGCAATCACTAATTAAAGTACATACTAGGAATATTACCACATATTTCATTATTTTCCTCTACTCTTTCATGAGTTGATTAAATCCCAAATAATAATTACAAATTCTGCATTGTTTCTAGGTAAAGAAAGATACAGAAGAATATGCCTTATCTGGCTGTACATGCCAATATTGCCCTTTCTTTTGGATAGCATTATCGAAAACTCAATTTATTTTTCAGAGTGATTAGAGGAAAGCTGTTTGCTCATGACTCTTTGTCCTGGAGGATATAACACCCCTTCATTTGGAAAATTACTGATTTATTTGCAGGACTTAAAAAATAAATTAGGACCTCTGAGCAAATGTAACTTGGACAGTTAGTCTGGCCTATTATTTCCTCCTCCTTTTTTTTCCACATCCCACTGCCATGAAGCTGGATGTAGATCAACCACTGGATTAAAATACAGGCCTCTGATCCCAGCAGGTCCATGTTTTATCCCAGCAGGAGCCACAAGAGTATTGCCAGTGCATGGCAGAATGGCAAAGAGCGGTGAAGTCACCCAACAGCAGTGCAGTCAGCTACCTACAAAGTTAGTTTAGCACTCGTGGGACAGCAATCACCACATGGCAATGCTGCCCATCACATTCCAGCTGTACTTTTTCTGAGTGTTCAGAGTGACGTATTTTGAAGAAAAGAGCTTGTTGTCACTTCTTTATGGAGAAATTGCTGCAAGCAGCAGTAAGCACAAATTTAATTTGAAGTTAATCATAAATTTAAGTCGAAGCTTTTGAAAGAGGAAGTATGTGGGACCACACTTGGGGAGGAATGTATGCAGTAGAAATAGGCTTTATAAATACACTAATAAAACACTTCTATCGTGCATTTCTGATTTCTCCCCAGCAGAAAACCAAATGCCATTTCCCACTTTGCAGACATTCAGCAGTAATCTTCATAGCCCAATTTCTCCAGCATGGACTTGCTAGCATGAGACACAGTAGGGGAACCATAGCTCTCATTTTGCTCTGTGTCTCTGGAGAAAAAGCTTAAGTGGCTTCCTTATTTTGGCATAACACCTTATGACACAGCATACTTCAGTCCTGATCAAAGGGCTCCTGTTCATAACTCACACTTCAAAGCAGTTTTAAATGAGATCTTACACTCATTTAAGAATAAACAAGTGACTCAAACTTTAGCTTTTGCTACTATCTAAGATCTCTTAATGAATATCTCTTGCATTGATGATCAGTAATTGTATTCATAGACTTTTACCCAGGTGTTACTCTGAATGCCAAATCTAGGTTTGAACAGCACATATAATGAGGTGTGACAGACAGCTTTTGGGACAGTCTTAGGCCAAGATTAAATGTTAAGGAACTTTCCTCTTAGAAACCCTGCTTTGTCTCTCCAAATAGTAGAGCTAGGGGATGGAAACCGATGTGGAGAGAGCACCCTCCTTTGCCTCTCTGATAGGTGCACTATTTGGCCAGCTTACTATTTCACCTATTTAAAGCTCCATTTAGTAATTTTCCACTAGAATTAGCTTCTGAAAAGAAACTCCACAAAGGGTTCAGCATAGTCCTCTGAAACACAGGTCTCAGATTGTCTGAATATGTATCATTGCTTTTATTTGCATTTCAAACAATGCAGATGAAAGTACAAATGCCCAAAAAGGTGGCAGGTGCATAGAAAAAGCCTCAAAAACAACACTCAAAATAACTGCATACATACACAGCTACTCTCCAGTGTCATTTATGATCCCAAACAGCTCCTTCTGTCTCCCTGGAATAAGGCAAGCCATTCTTCCAGCACTTAATTAGTTCTAGGGGTAACCAAGTCCAGCTGCTCGGTCTCACAAAGCAGCACAGCTGCCTTCTCTCAGTCCAGAGGAGCCGAGGAGAGGGGGAAAAAGGAAAGTACCCACCACTTCAAGAGCTCCATTCCCAGGGTCTCACATACCTGACTAGAATCCAGATCAGAATTTTAAACAGATCCTTTAGGAGCAGCAATCAGCTTCCTAGGCAACCAGAGTGGCCACATTGCTGGCTGCTAACTCGAAGATAGGAGGAAGGGGAGGGGGTGTGAAAATACATATATATATATATATATACACACACACACATACACATACATACATAGATGTATATATATAAAAGATTGCCCTTATATGCTTACAGGAGGGTTTCCTAGTTCATAAATATTCTTGTTGCAAGCTGTGATTTTAGTTAAATTCAGACTCAACTTGCCAAAGATGTAGGCAGTAAAGTTATTCAGAGTGACAGCTCTTAGCCTTTCTGTTGCTGGGTGAGTTAGGATCAGATGGTGAGATGCCAGCAAAACTGGCTTTAGTGTCTGAATGCTTCCTGGCTTCTGAGGAATTCCCAGGTATCTTGCTGGGGAAGAATTCTGACCATACTGGCAGTACAAAACCGAAGAGTTGTCCATAAAGTTAGGAAAATTTTAAGCACATGATATTATTTCCCTGTTGTATTTAGTTCTCAAGGAAGCTAACTTATAAAGTAAAACTGGGGAAACCTACCTGGAAAAATAGTCTTCAGCAAGGACAACATCACTTCCAGCTTCCTTATGACCCCATTCTCTGATACACATCAAACCAGCTCATGAGGGACCCCAGCAAGACATGAAAAGTGGCTGCTGTTTCCTCTTGAGTCATTCCTGATGGAGCACCAGGTCTGGATGCCAAATGGAGCTGGACCTGCTGGCTTTGATGCAAAGTTCTTCCAGTAAAATCAATATCAAGGGCACTTGCATGTCCCACACTGCTGTCCAAAATGCAGTTGGGAAAAGCCTTGGAATACTTTATGGACACACACACACACAAGTTGGTGTTAACATACAGATATTTTTCATACTGTATTCTTTGTCACCAGAGAGGCAAAGAAGTCATATGGAACAGGAATGTCAGTCTCCTTAGGATGTGGGCACTAACACTGCTTTGCATCAAAGCCAGCAGGTCCAGCTCCATTTGGCATCCAGACCTGATGCTCCATCAGTAAACAATGTATACATCAACACAGATAACATGTGGAGAAGAAAACACCTTCACATAAGAATATTAAGTTATTGCTACTTGAAATATGAATAACACTGAATAATTTAGAAATCTGGGTATCTTAGCATCCTATTTCTGTGCACAAATCCATTGGCTGAGAATGCTAGGCACATGTAGTCTGGAGCCATGTCCTAGTTTAAGTAGAGATAAATAGCACTGCAAGATCCACCCTCCCAAAATTTTAATTCTTCCTGCTTATAATTAACACTGACTAACATATTGTGAATCAGCAGAAGACTTAACCACACGTACATGCACATCCTGCTGTATCAGATGAACTTCCAGTACCAACAGGTGTAACTGCTCCAAGGCAAGAATAGCAATATACTAAGCAGTTCTAAAGCCAGACACTTCCATATAATTTATTTCTAGCTGCATTTGATGCTCATGTCAGAATACATCTCACTTTTAGGGTTCAATTCTTCTGCATTAACATACAGAAGGCACTACCCCAGTGTGTAGGAGCAAATAAAGAAGTGTGTAGAATGTAGAGATGAATGAGTTGTGGAGTATTTTCTCAGTGTGTCAGAGGAAAAACAGTCAGTCTGGCTAAGCCAGGTTTCTTGTTTTATACCCACATATGGTGAGAATTCCAAGAATTAGTTCTCTCCTCACTACTTTAAGGTCTGCCAAAGGAAAAAAATCCAGTAACCTTAAGAATAGCCCCAGTCTTAGGAGAACTTGCTTTCAGACAAGGAAGTGAAAAAGCCATATTTTAATACTTGATTCAGCCTGGAGGAACTTGCTGTGAACAGAAGTTACAAGCAGGCAACAGACAGTATTCCCAGAATATCTAAAAAACTGTAATTGTAGCACTGTCTGATTCCTTTTGGCTTCTCCCGTTCTTACAGATCTTTGCTGAGTACATTCTGGGAAGAAAAGAAAGTCCTGCATTCTACTCGATACCCTTAGGCAGTTAATTCCTAAATCTTCTGGTGCCTTTGGGTGGGGGCAACCAGTGAGGCTGGGCAGCATTGTTAGGGCTCCTTAGCACCCTGAGGGCCACCACATTTCTTTCCTCTGCATATGAGCAATATTTCTTGTTTACAGCCATTCACAGAGGCACCTTCCTCAGTGAATTGTGTGATGTATTAATCAGTTCTTTTAATATTCTGCAAAGAGCATCCCTGGCTCTCAACAATCAGCTCTTACAAGATTTCCACTATCAGTGCTGATACATGTGAAGCATGGCAAACACAAACAAGAGAGGCAAGGGCCAGGATGCTGAGCTGGGATGTGATGCTGCCTCAGGAGAATGACACTTTCCCACAGCCTAAGGTCCAGCATGTGCAATGTGTTGGCAGCAAAGATTACTTCAGTGAGTCTGATGATGGCTGGGAAAAAAAATGTAACTTTTAGAGTGCTCTGTAAAATTATAGATGCTAAAAAGGCTACTTGGAGATTACCGTTCATTGTATATTGTGAGGGGAAATGTAATTTTTCTATTTTTAGTATATTAAAGGCAGTGTAATTTTTTTAGGTTAAATGAGCAAATATCAGGCCAAATGATGGTCCTAGAGGTCACCTCTATCTTGCTGAATGCAGACTATCAGCATTCAGTATTAATGAAGAGTGCCTGCCAGTGTAAATCATTTGTCATTGTCACTCTGAGGATTCACTTGTTTTTTCCCTTTTCAGAAAAACTGATGGTTTTGTCTTGTTAGTTTTTGCATACAGCTAACTAGTGTGTTTCAAGGACAGGACAAGATCAAGGAAAGATGGGAAAGTATTGAGTCAGGAATGTGAGAGAGGCAAATAATGTTGTGCAGTGTGTGATGACAAAAAGAGACCATTTGATCAGTCACTGCAGAGAATAGCTAAATAGCACAAGTCCTGTGCACGGGCATCAGATTGCCCATAATGAAAGGAATTAGCAAAGCAGCAGCCCAAACGCTCATTAGCTCAAGTACATGTCTGAAAACAAACATATCCATATGCATGGAGATGTCAGGAAGGATTAATCCCAGGATCTCAAGTGAAGAGAGACCCAGCTGCAGCAGATTGGAGAGCTTCATTTTCAGCTATTGGATAGACAGGGAGAATTTTACTACTACTGCTACCCACAAAAAGCTGCAGGTCCTCTCAAAAATGAATTAGGGAACCCATCTGAGGGATCACAGCTTCTATCTAATGATCAAGACCTGAGGGATCCACCAAAATACTTCCTTACACATAAGCATGGTAAAGAATACATGCCAAGGCCTTACCAACCAGACAAGCAGGACATGAATACTCTCAGTCTGACACTTATACAAAGGTCTACAGACAGCTCCCAGTGTGGAACCTCCCGTCCATGTCTGTGCTGTGGGAGAACTGGGGATTGGATGTGTATCCCAACACCAAACATCTGCATACATTGTAAGCTGCAGCCCAAATGTGAAGAAAATAGAGCAATGTGCCTCTCTCTCACTGACTGTCATTAAAGTGAGCTCTGGCTGCTTTTGCAGCTGCAGGAAACCAGGGGCTTGTTTTCCTCACAGCCTTCAAGTGAAGAGAGTTTTCTATTTTGAGAATTTCATTACCCTTCCCCACTCCTAGTAGTTTGATATTTATTTTCAGAAGCTTGAAAGTAGTAATAACCACTGAAATTTGTCTATTTTTCCCCCTCAAAAATGGAAGCTCTAAAATTGAATTTGAACTTGAAACATTTAAGTGATTTTTTTTTTCCCCATGTAATGGCAGTCTTAGTAGATTCTGAGAGTTTTTAAAGTAGTCTATATTGGTTTTGCTTATTTTGCAGGCTGATTTCAGACACACAAAAAGAGCTCTGTCATCCCCCAGTGACCTCAGTAGGGTTTTTTCAGGTTTACATCAGAATGAATAAGAGGAGGAGAATTAGCCCTTTTAAAAAGCAAGATAGCAATGCAAGCCTCTTGCCCGGAGTCAAGTGCAAGTTCTGAATAAAGAAAGCATTCTTACATTTAATAAGTATTTGAGTTCTACTGAATTCTGCTAATATTAGGTACATGTTTAAAGACTTTTTTAAAAAATCCTTTAGATGGGCTCAGATATAAAGCAAGCTGCCTCTCATATTCTGCTCTCGGTTACACTGGTGTCAGATTTATGCCACCTCCAATCAAAACTTGACACACCAACTATGCCAGGTAACCCCAGTACATGCTTTTAAGACTTTATGGCCCTTTAGAGGGACCATATACAGTTGGGAAAAAGAACAACTAAAACCTGCACAGGATGTGCTGTGAAACTTTAGTATCTCTTTTTCTGGCTGCTTATATTTAGAGAAGTAAAACCACTGTGTAAGTGTTGGGTTTATGTGTTAAACCTTCTCTGAGGAAAATGAGATTGCACTGTTTGTATGTGGGTTTTTTATTTGCTAACTTGCACACCAGGAGCAAATGCTTGTTTCTTAGCAGACTATAAAACAATCTGTGTTTATCTAAGGGTACTGTCTAATGTTTAGAGGCCCCTATTTACAGTGCATTGTAAGTATGTTTGGATTTTTCTACTCTGACAGATTAGAAACCCCCTGCAGCAGTGAAACTTTTCATAACCCTTCTGATGTGGTTTAACCTATTCCAGCTGAAACCAGGGCACCGTCAAACTTTTACACTGCATAAAATTAACTGTAATTAACTGTTAATTAACTATAGCAGTCTTCAGTATATTAACAGCTTCCTCACTGAAATTGCTAAATAAGCAGTAGAATTGGTAAAAGACACTACTTCACAAAAGTCTAGCACTAACAGTCTTGGGTGTATTGTTTTCCCTCTCAAATGTACATAATTACTCACTCTCACAGCAAACGTGCAGTTCACAGTCCAGTCAGTATAGGGTTCACTAGAGTTTAGGTCCTTCTGATACTGAATCTCATAATTCAGGTCTTTAAGATCTAATTAATCTCAGCACTTGTCACAGCAGGCAAAACTGAGTTATGGCCTGTTTTGTACTCAGCCAATAGATGGGTGGGGTATTAAACCACATGGAGAAGAGAAAGCCAATTTACCACCCTGCATGCTTAAACAAATAAGCTGATTAAAAGAGACAGTGATTTTGTGTGACTTTCCTACAGCTGCTAAATAAAAAAAAAAAAAAAAGAAAAAAAACCCTGACAGTTTTTCTCTCTGGTTTTAAAGTGAAATATTTCAGTTCTGAACAAAGGAGGTGGGTAAACAAGTGGCTCTGAGGACAAGAGGAAAGCATTGCTATTCTTTGCAAAGAATGCTCTAAAGCATGAAAGCAGAGCACGCTCATTGTATCCATGATACTGCTGTCTCCCTAAGGCACAAAGGGATGGCAACGGGGCTCACACAACTTTGACTCCAGCCAAGTAGCAGGGATCCCAGTGGAGTTCCCATGGAGCTTTCATCAGAAATGGAGATTCACAATGTGTTTAATCTCATCCCCTAAAGACTTTGCTCTGTGTCAGACAGCAGCGGTGCATAAAGACTAGAACTGCAGTCTGGCAAACTGGGTCTAAAGTTACAGAGTTTAGTGTAAATCAGCACATACACACATCCTGCCCCCTCCAAAAAAACCAACCCAAACTCAGGAGAAATTGAAGAAAGATCACACTTCAACCCACCCAATACAGAGTCTGAATTACAATGCCTTTGCTCATCAAAACATTGTTATTACAGGACAAACTCCTGTTGGAGTTGCAGCCTGTTTGTCACATGTGATTATGTCCAGTGCTTGCCCTCAATGTCAACAGAACGTAGGCACAAAGGCATTCATCAGTGAGCTCCCTGGTAAAACACAGATGAAACTTCGCACAGGAGTGGTATACTGAAGAATTTCTTGCCTGGAGAGAAAGAGGCATTCATTGTCTGACTGCTTTAAAAATCTGAACATGATCAGGTCAGACAGGTCTGCCCACAAGGTTACTGTTTTATCTTATAAGATCCCAGGTAGTACCTCTGAAACAGCTGTTCTACAAATTTTCTCTTTAAAAGAGCAGTGTAAAAAAAATACTTCCTTTACTATCTCAGCCTTACCTCTAATTATTTCATTTTATCTTTGTATTTTTCACTCTTCTGATATAGGTTACAGCTGAGACATTGTTATGTTAACCCAGAATTTCACAGAGTCACCAAACTCCTCCTGTCTATGTCATCTTGCAGAATTTTACCTTCAGGTAATTTGGTGAATGGATGCAGAACAGAAATATTACTTTACATCAAGTATGGATTAGTTTGACTGCTTCCTGAAGTTGAAGAGTGTTGTAAGAAGAGAGCTGAATTCAGCCTTTATTCCTGTACATTTTAAACATCTTTTAACACATTACCCAATCTGGTGTCATACTCACTTTTAACTTGAAGGCTTTTCAAGAACAGCTGATGGCAAACATGTTACAGCTTTGTAATTGCTTTCTCTTCTTTGTAAAAACGAGTGACAGAACACAAGTCCCAGAGCCGATAATATTGATATTAAAATGTGCTGTAAAAAAATTTTTTTTAGGCTAGTGATTCTTATTACTCTGGCAAGGGATTATTTCAGCATCAGCCAGTTATTCTGACTGTGAGAATAAATCTCAAAAGTTACCTAAGTGTCCACAGGGGACACGACATGCTCTGCTTTCAGTTTTGCCTCTTACATTTTATCCTTTTGTTTTTCTTCACAAGACAACGATAAAGAGAATCATTTAGTACTGCCAATTACAAAAATATTTTGGTTTCAGCCCACTTCTATATTTTATTTTAACGGTGTTTTAAATTATTTCCAGATGAATTGTATGGAAATATTTTTAATTTTACATATTTTGCTTGAAAAAACCTCACATTAATGCATGGAATATGATAAAGCCTTTCATTATTGGAAAGGCTTCTTCAGGCTAAAGACTTCAGTTTCTAGTCACAACATAAATTCCATGACCTGAATGGTGTTCCCAGAGCTTTGTACTCAAACTAAGCTCCACTGGGAAACTGCTAGTGACCAGTACTTTTTGTGGACTGTGTCTGTCTTTCCACTGGCGCTCTCACTACAAATGTGAGTAAGACACAAATCTCCCCCAGATCTGCTGGTTTCTGGCATGTTAAGAGAGAAATCATCAATAATAACTATTGATGCAAAGTCTACCCGGCAGTCAGGCACTCCTGGTGTCCCTCAGGGATCAGTGCTGGGATCAGAACTAATGTCTTCATTAACGATTTGGATGATGGCACAGAGTGTGCTCTTGCCAGGTTTGCAAATAACACAGCTTTGGGATGGCAGGGCAGCCCATCAGAGGGACCTGAACAGCCTGGGGAAATGGGCTGACAGGAACCTGGGGGTTAAACAACAAAAGCAAATACAGATTCCAGCATCTGAGATGGAACGACCCCTGATAACCCAGACAGGCTGGAGCCAAATCTCTGGGAAGCAGCTGTGCAGAAAAAAACTGAAGGTCAAGGTGGAGAAGTTCACATCAATCAGCAGCATGTCCTTGGATCACAGGAGCCTAGGAGGCTTTAGCCGGGCTGCATTCTTGTGACCAGCAGGTGAGAGAAGTGATCATTCCCTCTGTTTGGCACTTGTGAGACCTCTCTGGGATATAACATCCAGTATTTGTCTCCCCAGTACAGGACAGATATTCACATTCTGGAGTGAGTTGGGTGAGTGGCCACCAAGATGGTTTAGGGGGATGATGGAAGAGGGGAGGCAGAGAGAAATGGGCCTGTTAATGCTGGAAGAGGAAACACTCACAGAATGTGCTTGTCTGTGCTTCCCTGATCAGGAGGGGTAGGGAAGATGGAGTCAGATTCTTCTTAAAGTGCACAGCAGTAGGATAAAGGCAACAGGCACAAGAAGGATCACAGGAAAGAAATTAGACAGAAAGAAAATTTTCTTACTATGAAAGTACCGAAATGCCCAGGCAGCTGTGGAATGTTCCTCCCTCTTTGCAGGTATTTAAGACCTGGACAGATGCCACCACAATCTGATCTCATTAGGCTTGCTGTTAGCAGGGAGTTGGCCTAGCTGACCTCTGGAGGTCACAATGAAACCCAAATTATTTTAAGACACTCTGATTTCTAGATACAGGAAGAAGAGCTACAGGGAGCTGTTGACAGTTAACCAGCAAATGGCTGGAAAACAACAGCAAGACAAACAATCTAATCAATGATGAGCCTGTTGTCCTATCTTTAAGAGGTTTTAAGATTTTAGGATACATTTTAAAGATAAGAAATACTGAAGATGAAGTGATGAACAGTCAACAAGATAATATCCTGTATCAGACTACCAGTAGCAGACCCTTGAGATCATTCCAGTATTTTCTTTGATAAGAAATTCCAAGTAGCTTAGACCTGCTGTGATTAAATAGCACTTTAGGTTTTCCAGGCTGAGGAAAACATTTAGTGCAATAAATATAAAGCAGCAAAGGATCTGATTCAACCAAGGAACTGATAAATTGTACCAAAATGAGAAGGCTGAAAATTGGTTCATGGATGGTCTGAAATTGGGACTACATCTCTTTAATATTTAATTTTGCCATTATCATTAAAAAGATGCAGAAGGTGATATTTGTCAGTGTCAAAGGTGGGACATGGTATCAGCATCAAAGAAGACTGAAATATCCCACAGACTGAGCTGAACAATCTTTGGGATGGTAGCACAGAAACTGGATGATATTTAATTGCACATCACGCAAAGCCATGTATTTAAGGAATTGCAGCCAGCTAGAAATTACTAAGGAAAAAGATGTGAATGAGCTGGCAAATCACTCACACTCTGTCTGGTGTACAACACAACAAAAGGCTGTAGTTTTTTTACTGACTTTTTTGATGCTTCTAGATTTCCTACCAGAGAGCAACCCTGAATTCTGTACAATTTTTCACAACCAGCTTTTTTTTTGCTTTTTTTTTTTTTTTTTTTAATTTTTTAGAAACTGGGTTTCCATACAGCAAAATGTATGTATATATGTGTGTACCAGAGGAAGGTATGGAAAAAGATGAGACAGGGGAAACACTGAAGAACAAATATAATTTTTAGGGATGGGATTTTCTGTTTGAATAAACAACACTAATTCCAGACACATGTCCAAATACTGCTTTTGAAAGCTTCTGGCAACACCTTGAGTTCTACTAAGGAAGGAACTACTCCAGTTAATGCTTTTGGAGGGATAGCAGGTGACACCTTGCCAGCTTTTCTTTTGGCAGTGTCATTTCCATGCTAGACCTATCCCAAAGATTTTGAGAGCTTGAAGTATTCAGAAAATGTTGTTAGGCTGTGAAAGTCAGAAGTAACAATTTTCTTATATTGAATCATATTAACAAGTTCTCTTATTCTGCTCTGATAGTTTCTTATTTTATTATTATATACATTATTAACTATGCTAGCAGCAGGACATAACAAATGCAAAATACTTGTTCAGGAACACTACTGTTTCCAGCAGGGAATAATTAAGAATGCATGTCAATAACATTTAGGATTCTAATGAATAAAAGATAACTCATGCAGGCAACTCAGAGACCTGCATAATTTTCTCCAAGAAGGTTAAAATGCATGACGAGTGCCTAATTCATAGGGAAGCACTTTTGGGTCATATATTTCAGTAGCAGACAGGATAAGATCAAGGTTCAGGTAATATACAGGTTTGAAATTTCATCTTTCCTGCAGGAAGCCTTCAAAAGGGTGTCAGAAATCTTCACTGCAATTCACCTGAAAAGCAGAAAATACCTTGCAGAGGTGGCATTTTAGACCTTCAACACTTAGCAAAGAGAATGTATATCAAAATCAGAAAGTTTACCTCTCATTCTTGGGAGCACTGACTGCATTTCCCCAGCTGGATCTGAGCTGGTAAACAAGTGCTAAGCACAGCTTTGCTCCAATCTCCATAACAGCAGCAAATGAAAGCAGTAAAGAATGCGACCATCAAACCCACCTTTTTTTCAGACCCTCCACTATTCCTCTAATTCTCCTAATTGCCAGATGCAATTTAGTTTTACATCCCAAAATGACCTTGATTTTATTTTTTCTAGAAAAATAGCAGAGGACAAAATGTGTTTCTGTGGCTCAGTCCATTCAGACCATCTCATTTGCTTTGAACTTTGCTGTGTATGGCAAGTGTAGGCTGCAGCATTATTGGCTGAATCTTTTTGTGATTCCATACCACAAAACTGTAACAACGTGTTTAGAAATGGCTCCTACCTCTTTAGTGCTCTTCATTTCAACTGGAATTCTGCAGGCATTTCGAGGGCAGGGGCAAGATGGGGACTATGGGGAGAGTAAACAACAAAGAAAGCAAGTGCAAGTGATTGTACAGAACACAGGCTTTAGACAACCAGGGCACACGAGACAGGCATTGGTACACAGGTCCACTTACAGTGCTGCCTTTAAAACAGCAGATCTAAAAATTATCAGAAATTTCTAACACAAAAAGCACAAACAAGACTAGTTTGCTGGTTTGAAATTTTTAGGTGCCTGCCTCTCAGTTGCTGTGATAAAACCAAATGCTGAAGTGCAGCTGATGTCTTGGCATCACCTCCTCCCTTACGCAACTGATTGGCTTTCCCAAATTCTAAAAAAAATTTCTTAAAACTGGAACCAAACCTAGAGAATGTAATTGGTTTTGGATAGGTTACAACTGCCCTCCCTACCAAGCAAGCAGACAGCAGCCAGGACTCTGAGTGAGGCACTTGAAGTTTTCCAGACTGGCATCAGGATGCGGGAGGTCCCCAGGCACAGCCAGGCTTCTGCTGCAAGCTGGGACTGTTCAGGGCTGGTGCAAGGCACACAGAGGAAATAAGGGGCTTTGTGTGGCCCACTTTATCACCTGTAGAAGAAAAAAAAAAAGAATTTTTGTGCCACTTTTTGTCCATGTTGTTCAAAATTATTTTCATCTCATAAATGATTTTAATGTCGCCTGGCAGCTCACTATGCCTTTAGCCATGCCACTAACTAGTTCTGCTCCTGTTCCAAGCTGAGGTAAGCTACAACAGAGCAGGATTTTAGGCAGCTTTACCTCCACCCCTGTGCTGTGCCTAGACTACAATAGACAGACTGGGTTTGGCCAGGTTAGTTCCTATGATAGATTTGCACAATGAAATCTCTTCTGCCCCTCTGGGTGCTTCTTTCCCCAGCAGCACAGTTCCCTCCCTAAGAATAAGCCCTTTCCCTTAGCCCACTGCCATGTCATGTGTAAAGAGCTTGGTTTTCTTGGTTATAGTCTCATCCCATTTCTTTCTCTTTTAACCCAGTTTCTTCTTCCTTTTACGAGGGAGATTAAATTTCTGTGTCCAATTTTACTGTATTTGCTGTATTTTTCTAAAAGACGATGGAGTATTTCATCCATAGGCAGTGATGTGAATTTAAGTTGGTTCCAGGGCCCTCCAGATTTCTAGACCTAGCTAATGCATTTCTGATCTTTTCAAGCTCTCAAGGATTTAAAACAAAACTTAGAAACATTATCAGAGCAAACCCTACATTTAAATGCCAGGGAGGGAGCCAAAATAGTCTTACAAGCATTAGTTTAAAACCCTCAATTGACATGTTTGTTTAAAGGCAGTATTCAAGGTGCTGCTTGGCCACAGGAGATATAATTAAAATAGTGTTTCTGACAGGGAAAACAAAACCCTTCAAGTTGATCTCTTAGCCACGCTCACTAACTGCAATGATTTAGCCCAGGGAATATGTGATGATACTTTTACATCAGAGCTTTTGAGGGTATTTTTTAAAGAGCAAGCATGTGGTGGAGGTATATCAGGCAATTTGACATTGTAATATTGTCTGATCTCCACCAACCAGATTCTGCAACCAACAGCAGGAAGCAGGGCATCAGCTGGCAGCTCTAAATTCATATTCCAAAGGCTGAGGTACATTTTACAAGCCATCTGTGGCCTGCTCTCAAAGGGACACAAAGCACACAGGAGTGCTTTGAATTCTAATGAGTGCATTGGCTTGTCAGTGCCCTCTGCACTGGCACCCTGTTTCCCTTCATACTCAAAGTTATTTACCTTGAAAAGACAGCTAAGGATCCACTGTTCAGCTGAGGTGCAGTGCTTCCTGATATCCCAGTCATATCCCTGCAACTCTCCTTTTCCTCTCCTTCTCTGAGAAGACAGAGTTTCTTGCTTGGAATTAATCTAATGAGGATGAAGAAAGAGACTCTTTGCTAAAAATAGAGGTAGAGAAGTGCCAGATAATATTTTTCTAGTTTCTGAGAAATTCTACACAGCACTTACCAGAGGCCAAGTGATAATTTTCTGATTTCACCATCTTTTCACTGACCAATCTGTGAACTCATGTAAGATTTGTCACTCTGACAGATCTGGAGATCTTTCAGAGGAAATTGTTACTACTCCTGAAAAATAGTCTGCAAATCCCAAACAGGATGAGGATGACAAGAGAGGAGCTTCACTACAAGCAGAATAATTACATTAGAATTACTGTGGCACAACTGAAGACAGTATTTGGCCCTAAGTCTCTGGTTTCAGGCTGTAAATGCAAATGTCTTTCTGAAAACAGCAGTTACACTACTTTCCAGCAAATTAGGCAACATTCCAGGGAGACACTTGGGTTTACTGGAAATGATCTTTTAATTCTTTGTAAATGAAGGACTAAAATTATGGTCAGGTCAAGAAGGTCTGGGTTGCACTTCAGAATGTAGATCAATAGCCAGAGAAATTCCAAATAGACTCCCAGCTAAGTGTCAGTGCAGATTTTCCTCATGAAATGAGTAAAGTGCTGCTTTATTGGCAACCTCATTATTCACTACTTAGCAGATGCAGTAATGACTTTAGGCAAATGTGAATATTGAACCTGAAAGGTCTCAGTACTATAAGCAGGAAACAAGCAGAAATGACAGTTGTGTTATGTCTTAGTCTCTCTGAGGGCCAACAGAGCAGAAAACAGGAACTCAGAATTTGAGCAAATTGTTCTTCTAGGACAGAACTGTTCTGAGAATAGAGGGGTGGAAAGTGAAGCAGAAAAAACCCTGTGAAGTACCTGCCTTGTTTACTGTTCCTTTCTTTCCTGAAGAGAGCAGGGGCCCCGAGAATGTGACACATTTCTATAATGTGCAGGGCTGGATGGGTCACACAGACTCCTACATCCCTGCCACACCACTGGTGAGGGAAAACATGAACCATGGCTGCCTCCACAGGAATGGCAAGCTGAGCAAGGAGCATGGCCTGGGGAGCGCACATGGAAGTCTGCATGAAATACACAGCTCACACTTCATCAGCCAATGGCCTCTCCTTGGTGTAACAGCCTGAACAGCCACCTGGGCAGAGCTGGGTTATTCCAAGACATAGGGCTTCTGACAGCAAAATAATCTGCTTCTGTTCCCTAAGGAACAGAACAGATTATTTTGCTGGCCCAAAACCCCTTTGAGCAGCAAAGCCTCAGTGCTGTCATAAAGCTGGTTTGGGGTGGCAATGAGACAAGGCCAATGGAACAGAAACGGTCAGCAGGGTTGGTTTAACAGGAAATGAAAAGTGGAAAGGATTCATTTGGGACCTTGGGATAAGCTTGAGAACTGTGAACAGCAGAGTCAGCCCATAAGTTTTCAGACAAGAGCTGTGTCATCAGCAAGCTTTTTGGGGTTTGCAGAAGGCTTTTAATGACTTGAGTAAGAAAACTGGATGTAGAGCTCCATCTCTTTACTCTTCAACAGTTCTGTAAGGAACAGCTGCTCCTTCACCAGCAATTCCTAAAGAGGAGCTGGGGCCTGCTCTATAATCTGAGAAAAAAGTGGGGCTAGGAGGAAGGTGTCTGCCCATTTCCCAAAGCACCCTCTCCCTCAGCTGGGCCAATGTCTGGATGGTGCTAATCCCAGTGTTCTTCAGCACAGGGGACAGCCTCCCACGACCCTACACTGCCAACTTCTGTGAAGAGGTAAATTACTCAGTCTGACAACCTCTACCCAAAAGTGGAAGCCACTCTGCTGTGTTTCAACCAAGAGAAACATTTCTCTGGAAAATAAGAAAGTAACCATTTTTCAAGATGAGATGAAAGAGGGAGCAGGGGTTTTGTGAGGAAATTGGCCCTAGAGGTCAAATATAAAAATGTCCTGTTGCACTGTGATAGGGATATAAGAGGGGAATGTAGGTGGCCTTCCTTCGTGAGACCAATTTGCATAGATAGTAAGTCAGAAAAAGAAGTGAGAACCAGAATTCTGTCCATTTTTCTTACTATTTATCCTCCCTTGAGGTAGGAAACACATTTTCTTTTAGAAGCTGGGAAATCTATGGACAACTACTGGAATTTGAAGTCATCAGACCAGGAAAAGTAAGAAAAGCAATATTTTCTGTGTCCTCTTAATACATTGTCATTTCACTGTAAAATAAATCTTATTCATCAAGCAACTCTATTTTAACTTCAGTGCTGTGAGCAAAGGTAAACACGAAGAAGCACTTCTAGAGCTAAATGATGCATGAAAAGGCTTTACAAGACTATTTATTGTAAACATATATTGAAAAATCTACCAGTCAGCTTTTTTTTTCTTTCATATGAACAGTTTATTTCCCTCCCATCATTCAGTGTGAATAAAACAAAGTTAGATATGTAACATTAACTGACTAGTGAGATTAAAATCTCAATGCCACAACTTTTGTATTTCAAGCCTAGGGAAAAAAAAAGTGAACAATTAATTTCCATGGCATTAATATAGGTAGAAGGATCGGTCAAAACCACCAGCACTGATTCCCGAAAGCAACATCCCTCTACCAAACACATATTCTCAACCCAACAAGCAAATTGCAAGGAAAACTGAAGCAGCTGAAGGCCACTCTGAATTCTGTCTGATTCTGTTTTGTTTGCAAGTAAAAACCCTTGTTGCACTATGGCACAGAACTGTCCTCAAAAATGTTAGATAGGGTTGTCATTTCCCAACAGACTGAGGGAAGCTGCTCTGGAAGAGGCTGTATTTTAACAGCACCTGTTTTACTGTCATGAGGGCAATGTGTTGCAGATTTTGGCCTTAGTTCAATTTAAAACTGGAAACACCAGAGCTATAGCTAATTTAGCTAAGGGGAAGATAGAGAAAACTGTGTTTTCTAAAAGTAGTTATTTTTATGATGTGTGAGGGGGAACCTTGCTGTTTACTTCAACCATACTGAGCAGAGAGCTTAAAAAAGAAAGAAAAACTTGCACAGGGGGGAACTCTTCCCAGGCCCCAGCTCCCTTGTGATTGCTTCTCCTTGCATGTAAATTTTAAATGCTTGTTGAAGGTCATGGCATGGAAAAACTGAATAGGACTGGTTTTGTGGTGTCTAAACCACAGTGAACATCAACATTGCTTCATCTGTGTCATTTCCTTTGCACACCAGCTACTGTTCAGCTCTGTTAAAATAAATAAATAAATAAATTAATAATCAAGCATCTCAAGCTTCAGTAGACCTCTGATCACTTGGGTACAACCATTTTCTGTCTCTTTCTTCAATGCATAAGGAAAATGTGCCAACAGTAGGGACAGGACAACCTTTTGTGGTTTAGGGTGTGGTAAATGCAGAAACACTTGGCATTTTGTAGTTTTGTAGTTTCCCTGCTCACTAACGCTGGCGTGCCCTGCCTCCCTGTGGTTACTGCTGTCCTGGCATATCACAGCGTGTCCCCACAGCTCAGAGGAAATCACCTCCTGCAAGGATTGCCCGAGCAACTTGTTCTTTGGACTTGTTCAAGCCTGAGAATATTTTGGAATAAGCCAAAGGAAGCTGTGGAGGCCAGGAGCATCATCAGTGGCAAAAAACACATTTCAGTAATGCTGGAGTTTCTCTAATGCCTCTCTGATTATGAAGAGATATTAAAATTACCACATAAAGTAAGAAGCATTGTAGAGTAAATTAGCTGAATTCTGAGCTTGACTAATTAAATTAAATTTATTCTAAATTAACATATTAATCTTTCAGGGTAAGGCTTTTCAAAGGAAGCATTTATAAATCTTTTGGCTACAATTTGATTAAACCTTTCTTTTTCCAGCCTAAAGCCTTTTTGTTTAACACTGGTATATCATGCATGTTTTCCTTCTAGAATATGTTAAAGGCTGTTTGTTATTAGCCTTTACCTTTGATTTACAACAAAGAAGAAAAACAAATTACTGTGAATACTGAAGCACTTTGAACACTTTAGAACAATTTTCATTATTATATATCAACATTTACAATTGATTGCATAAAACAATCAACTGTGTTGAGAACATTTTCAAAACTCATTATTTCTCATTATTTCTCCTGGCCCTTGAAACATAGTTCACAACAGGTGATGATCTATTCAGCTGAATTTTCAGTGTTATACCATGGATGGCTTTTAATATTTTTGACAGGTCTTGCAAGGGCTGAGCTCACTCTCGCTTCTCTGCACCACTAGAGGGCAAAACGTTCTCACAGAACTGCTTAAAAATACAAAAAAAAAAAAAAACCCCATTCAAGATGTTAATTTTGAAAGTACACAAAGTGTCCTGAAAACAAGAGGATTACAAAAGTAGGAAAGAGAGATATTATAGTCCCCAAAACTTAGACAAAAAAGAATTGCATCTTTGGAAATCATGTGTCTTCTTTAGCCTGAGATCCTCTGTCTGTATTTTTCAGTTATTTTAGAGTTATCAAACTAGAATAAAATTCTTCTATAATTACAAATAAATAACAATGCCCTGTGAGATGCATGTCTGTCTCAACTTCAGGAAAATAGTTTTATTACACTATATTTTGTTCTTTGCTAATGACTTAATGCTCAAAATATCAATAGGCCATTAATAAACAGAGCTTCTACACACAATTCCTATCTGCTAATACAGAGTCTAAATCAGATCAGCACAGATATGAGGAGATTTTTTTCCCCCATTATTAAGTATTTGCTTAAGGGCCAGGATAAATGAAGAAAGGGTTTTTCCTGCCTCCACATCCACATATATACCACGAGCATTTAGACAATCTGACTCTCCCCTTTCTCTCAGCGCCTCAGTCTTAGAAGGGCTGTGCTCACAGAGAACAGAAATCCACTGCTATTTGTATTAAGGTGTGGCATTTTGGTAGCATCAAAAAGTGAAATGTGAATTCACCTATATTTTCACCTCAAAGAGTTCTCCCCAGATGAGGATAAACCAATAAATACTTATGTACAACAGAATTAGTGAGAAATCATTGATAATTGGCAACTCAACACATATCACCTGAAAATTTTTTCCTCCAATGCTACCTAAAAAATTTATCATAATTTTAAGGCTTGAGTCCTCCTTGAATAGTTTTATCATTCATTTTCTGTAACCAACATAAAACCAATGCAGAAATTTTAGTCATTAGTCTGATTTCTAGCAGAACAGAGAGGGAACTAGAGTTAAAAAAACCCAATCTCTTAAAAAAGTAACTGAAATAATGCCATCTTCCCATACCTACATTCTATCAAGGGTTGCCTTCTTTCCCAGTCTGCTGGCCAGGTAATGCCATCACAGCAGCACACTTTTGCACCCAAAGTACCTTTGTGATATAAATAAAACCAGGTATCAGTGAAAATTAATTATACTAGAAAGAAGAACTGATGTTATCAAAGCAATTTCAGAGAGCCTTGGGGATCAGTGAAGTGTGGGTGTATTTTGGTAATACTGAGAACCAACTACACTATTACATTTCCTTGCTGTTGTGGTCAGCAAACAGCACTAGAAAATACACTGCCTGCACTCATCAGCAGCACCAACCTGCTCCCTTCTGCATGTTCCCCACAGGACTGAGGGGGAAAAGCACAAACTGCTCATTTTTGAATAACCAAAATGACTCTTTTTCCTTGCCCTGCTCCTAACTCAACTCAACTCCAAGAGCTGAGCAAGTTGAGCAGATCTCAGGCTAAGCCAAGGAAGTTTTTGAAAAGCAGTTGCATCTGCCTTAGTTTGTTATCTCTGGCTAAAAACCTGCAGTAACACCATCTTACAAATGCTGGTGTTGTTCTGATTGAAAGCAAACAATTCATGCAATATTGGTTTAGGTTTTTAGACATTTGAAGGCTTGTGCTGCAAGGCATGTTTTGAGTCAGAAGTTGGTTTCTTTTTTTCTTGCTAAAAGATAAGCTTCTCTCATTCCAGCCACTGCTAAATCTAATTGATATTTGGACTCTAAGTGGCATCTGATTATTCTGGTATTAAGGGTACATTGAGTCAAAATCTTCAGAAAAAGCATGGATAGCACATGAATGAAAGCTTTCTAAGCAGCCATCGTTTGATAAATGACATCTTTGATCGAGACTTCTTTATAACTCACACAACAGGGTTTATATAATTTGTTACTAATATTAGAAATTAACAGTGGGGTTATAAAAAAAAGTTTCCATCTTTATATAAAAAATACTCAGTTAGACTAAGAGAGGCTGTATATTTTTTTTCCAGTTTCTTGTAGAGATAGCTCTGTGAGTAATGCTTATGAATCTACAAATTCCACTTCATATATGCTCTGCTATCAAAGCCTGTGAAGTCAGCAGAAGCAAGCCTGCTGACTGTACAGACTCCAGGTGGACTCCAGAGAGCACAGCTTTGCAGCCCTTTCAAAGGGGACTTTTTCTGAAGCAAAGTTGGCATATAGATAAAACTACTGTTTTTACAGCATCTAAATGTGCATTATGTGTCAAATTTCTTAAAATATGCTGTCAAATAACTCTGGCTTGTACACATATTTAGCCATTGGTAGAAACAAGCAGCAACTTTCCAAAGGCCACACTTGCTGGACCCTTGAGATCAGATCCGCTTAGTACTGTAATAGGAGTAATTTGCTTTTTTTGGATGCATATTTAGAAGGTACTGGCACTGCTACAATGCTTTTGTAGCTATCTGCTCAATATTTGCCTTACACATCAATCCCAGGGGTCTTGGTGTTTCTGTTTTACTCACCCCAGTGCTGAGAGCCTTGTAATATAACATTTTGTGCTTTCACACTGCCTTCCCCAGCATTGCTGATAACAACACAACTGGCTGGTTTTCATTAAAGGATTTTACAAGAATTTATACAACACATAATTGCATTACTGTTTTTAAAAAGGCTGCAGTTTCCAGCTCTGCCCTGGAAAGCACCATGAAACACTAATAAAGCACATGCTTTTCTGCTTTTGGTCAAATACATTGCTACAACAAATTAGTTTTAGGCCCTTGCTACCACGTGTTGGACCTGCTTCCAGCTGAAGCTGGGCTCAAAGTGGGTTGATGAACACAGCTCAAAGCTTGGCAGAGAGGAAGCAAGATGGAAGGCAAGTCAAACAGGTGAAGGGTGGGAAAGTGCATTAGGATTTAATAACACCAGCAAAAGAGAATATGTCAGTATCTTTGTGCTGGCTGGCAGTTAAGAGTTCAGGATCAACTACCATATTCAATTCATATTGCTGCAGATTCATTTGCTTTGATGAAAAGCTCCAAGTAATTTGATAACAGCCTGGAAAACACTCTTTCCAGTACAAATTCTGCTGTGCCTTGAGTTGTCAACACAAAAATCATGAGTTGTCAACACAACAATTCTCTTCAGAGCTGTTTCAGATCAGATATGGGCAGAACACAACGACCAAATCCAAATCCATCTACATATCAAAAGGAGGGGAAGACTACAGTAGCCCTTAACATTATTTCTGGCCTAAACAAGGACTTCTGAATTCCTATTTTGCAATTTTTTGAAAAACTGATTTTTTTTCCCATAACCTCTATGTGTTTTTCCTAGATAAGCTCTAAGATATATTTCCTGTTGAGAAACATTTCCATCTAACTTCAGAGTGAAATACAAGCGTTACACAAACAGGCAATCTAACTCCTAAGGGAACTCACCACACCACAGGGTGAATCAAATCCAATCAATCTTAATCTTAACTTCATCCATATCAGCCTGAGAACACTTTGTCCTTCACCTCTGTGATTTTTTCAGGCAGCCCATACTATCACTCTTTCTCCCTGATCCTCTCTCACAGCAGTGATATTTTCAGTCAAGCTTTTGCCAATGCAGATGGGAGCAGTGAGCTTGTTTTGCACTGCTACCAAGGATCTTCCTCTCAAGGGTATCAGCAGATGTTAGTGTTAGCAAATCCAAAGTTCAAACAACTGTCTCCACATCATTACTGTTCTCCATAAATCTCTCTTTGATCTTGAAATCAAACAAGTCAACCAAAACAAGGCCTCTAGCTACTCTTTGCATCGAAGAGCTCTCCATTTGCTCTGAGTTTTACTTGTTCTCAGGATTTTCAGCTAAATAAAACACTTTGATATATAATCTCTCATATTAGTCATGGCTCCATAAAACAAGTTCTGTTTGTATTAAAAATTGAAAGTCCACTCACTGCTTTCCATGAAAAAAAAAAATGTCTCTCTTAAAAAGCAAACAATGCAAAAGTAATTTACCAGTAAGTAGAAAAACCCCAAACTTCAGTGAAAGTGAAAATACTCAATGCTAGTAAAAAACCAGCATCTTGGGCTTTAAGCTGTCTGACTTCCTGTCCATTCACTACTTGACATTTTCTCTCTTCCTATTTGAGTTACAGAGGTTTTAACCAGATCCTACCCAACTTTAGCCAAGCTGGCGTCTTCATCATTGCATGTTCTGGCAATCCTGTCATTTAGAAATTACTATAGTCTATAAAGTTTTGGGGTTCTCAGCAGAAGAAGTACTAGCAGGGAAAACTGCCTTTTAGAGAAGTGCTGCAGCACAGATGGTAATAACAAATGCACTGTGACTCAAGGCAATGACTGTGTGTGGATAGGAGAGAGAAAGCAGCAAGGGTAAGGGAAAAATCTGGAACAAATCAATGTTTTATCAATGTCCTGCTGAAAAACCTCCCGAGCTTGGTGCCTTCTTTCTGAACACATGGCTGAACTTTAAGTCCAGCAGAGCAGGGCAGTGACTGTTCTCATGTTGCTAAGCACTTCCTTGAGGAAGGAACTGACTGGTGAGTGTGAGGACAGTCTCCAAGCACTCACCTGTCCTACACTCATTCCAGCCCAAATGCTCCCCATGCACAACAGCTGGTGAGCCACAGCATGGCCACAGTCAGCAGCCAAGTAGGAGAACAGAAAGATAGGCAGGGAAAAGGTATTCGCTCATCTGTCTTATTTTCTTGGAAGTGCAAGCTGGTTCTTTGTGTTTAATAGGGTTTTAAATATTTCTTAGAAACTTGTCACTGAACCAAAGCCTTTTGGGTTTTGCTGATAAAAAAGATAGTTTTTCCCACTCTGCAAAGCACAGCTCAACATAACTAAAGGTACAGCACTAATCCTCCTCTCCCTTGGCATTCATACCTACAAGAGATCTACTGACAGTGTATTTATACTCAGTACTGCACTAGAGCTTAGCCAAACTCAGCTCTTTAGAGCTCCTTACTCTTTAGAACCTGTGAGAATTATAATAATATTTGCTTTTAGACTTAAATTTCAAAATATCAGACTGGCAGTTTTAATAATACATTTACAGATGACTAAGTCTTTGTTCTAGTAAGTTTAATGTACCAGAAATTTCAGGTATACTGGATGCAAATGCATGCCTGCAAAATAAAATTTATCATAACCCAGTTGCAAAGCTAGTCTTGGATATTTTGATGAAAAGCTGGAGACATACCTTTAATGCTGGTCATTAAATCAATGTGAAGCCCTGACTGTGTAAATGCCCATAATATGACCCCTTCAAAATGCATGTTTTATAAGACTTCATGAAAAGGGCATCAAGCAGTGGAAGGAAGGGCAGAAACAGGCTGCCTTTGCTCTGAACCTTCAGGAGTACTCACCAAGCCTTCCCCTAAAGCATCTGCAGAGTTATGGCTTTGGGGTCATCAGATGTGCTTGAACCACTTCCTTAGAGCTTGCTAGTATCAGTGTTTCAAAAAGGAAAATAGGAAAAAATAGTATGCATTGAGCTATTCTCTTCCAGTATAGCCCCACACAGATGCTGCTTTTGCAACACACTTCCACTGCAGGCAATAACTAAGGTAAGTTAATACTACAATAAAAGCATACATTCATGCAGTTAAGGAACTTCGAAAATTTACTGCAGTTTTCTCTGTGGTCTGGATTGTGGCTAGCAAAGAGTTAAAACAAGAAGCACAGACAGAGCTCCAGGCAGTAGAAAGCCAGTTTGCACAGCTAATTCATTCGGGGACTCCAAAGGAACTGTTCCATCTTCTGCTCTAATATGTTAAAAGATGAATGTGTCAGACATAAAACATTATCTGGGCTCTTGCTGTAGGCAGTTCCACTTGCAGGGCTCTTGCAGAAATGTTGTTACAATGGGTCTGCATTTGCTCCAAACCTTGCCTACAACACTAACTAGGCACAGAAAAAAAGCAGCTTTCTTTCTTTACATAGTTGTAAAGCAACTAAATTTCATAAGAATGGAGAAAGGAACAAACAGGGAGAGAAGAAGCATCAATGCAGAGACAAGAAGGCTTTGATTGGCTCAGCACTTAGAGAAATGCAGCCTGTCCCTGCTCCTGTCAGGAGGCTGGAACAGGAGCTCCTGCCAAGCTCTGTACAATCAGTAAGTTTCCACTCTCTAGCTGCATGAGCACACATTTTTGTCTCCAGGAGGAATGTGATATCATCATGTGAATAGGAATGGTGCAGAGTCCAAAGGGCTCCAAGCTGGACAGCCACAGATATTGATGAAAACAGTGTAGCTAGAGAAGTTGAAAACATCCCTGATAGGAAAAGGACTTTGTTTATTAAGATAAATACAAGAAAGGGAAGAACTGCTGTCTATTACAACAGCTCCAGTTCCAGGTCATGGAAGCATTTAGCACTGAACCACTTTTCTGAAGCCAGCTGGTTTTATCTGAAAGTAAATGCCAAGAAAAGAGGATAAGCAATATGTCAGGTCAGATCTTAGTTGTCTCACTTCACCCTGAATTCTCTGTAAATTTACAACCTCCTAAAATCTGTCCTATGCTTTTCCTCTCTTATAACATTTAGTAACTTCACCCTTCTATGTGGAAAACTGGAAGTTCACTGGTTAGCCTCCCTGCACATAAACTTCATTGTCACATTCTCTCTCTCTCTCCTTTCTTTTTTTTTGTTTTGGTTGGGGGGGAGGTTGTTGGTTGGTTGGTTGTTGTTTTGTTTGGTTTTGGTTTTGTTTGTTTGGTTGTTGTTGGGGTTTTGTTGTTGTTGTTGTTGTTATAGGAAATTATTACAGCATCCACTGCAGCCTTTCTTGAAACACCTGTAGCTTTTTAATATCCTGCACTGTGGTTCTTGTAGGAGCAAGAAGCTTTCAGCAATACCAGACATAAAGTCTTGTCCAGCAGAATTAGTCTTGTAGAAGATGGCTCAGCTGAACTGACCCGTGGCATGTATTCCACATACTTTGCCAGTTGTTAAACATTTTGTATTTCACATACAAATGCCAAATGCATTTTTGGGTGATAATTTAGTCATTCCAAAGGTTAGCACTCACTTCCTTCTGAAGTTCACCTTAAATATTAGATATCATCAGCCAACTATCATTCCAACCTGCTTGTCTGGAGCACTTCAAGTGAGAAACAACATTTACCTCTAGAGGCATTCCCTGATGCCCACAATGAAACACTATCACAGTGTGATAAAAAGGCAATTTTGATCTTGTTTCTTGAACACCTCTCAATAAGACAAGGTGAGCAAACGGGCAGTCTGGTGGTGATTTGAAAACCTTCAGGGCTTTTTTCAGTTCTGGGACGTGCACTAGTTATCTGCAATTAAAATGTGAAGAGCTACCTCACATGTGGGGTGACAGTGCACATATGGAAACTGTGAGAAGTGAGAAGGCAGGCTCTGCAGGAGCAGGTCACACTGCTGTCACTGCTATTCTGCTGCCACTGTCTGCACACTCACAGGAGGACAGAGTCAGTTCCAAAGCAAAGAGCTAGTTTCTCCCACTTGGCCCCATAAAGTTTGATCACTTAGTTCTGTCAAACAGTTCTAGTGAAGCATTCAAAGTGCTGCAGATGATTTATGTCCAGTTCCCTCCACCTGATGCTACAGCAAGCAAGCAGGAGCCTGGCTGGTGTCTGTTCCCTGCTTTGCTGCAGAAGCTCTGCATGGTAGAAGCTCTAACCTCATTTTGCACAGTTTTTCAGTGCTGCAGCACGTGAGAAAGAAAAACATGGCATCTCTCTTCACACTAAGCTTTTCTGGGTGGTGGCAGTGGCAAGGTGCCATTGGGGAAATGGGAAGACAGTGGTATGACCATTTCAAGTTCGGGAAAGAGACCACAAACACAAGTCATGCAAGGTTCTTGAGTTCAGCATGGAATAATCTTCAAGTACTTTTTCACTATTTACTGCTTTATAGACTTCAATTCAATAAAACTCTTTTATAGTCAGAAAGTTAACACAAAAACAACCAATCCAAGTGAATTTATCTACCAATCCAGACATCTCTGTGTGAATAACCTTTGATACCTTTCACTCAGCCTTATTCCTGACTGTAATTCTGTACATAAACCTCTCTCTTGGATATGGAAACATGTGGCTCCATCCATCTCACAGCTGGCTCTGCCTTCTTGCAAAATTATTGTGCAGTATCCAGTGCAATATATGAAATAACCATCAACTACCAGTGTGTTGCCTTTTGGCTCACTTTTCTAATAAGGTTCCTGTAAATCCTCTGAACTACGGCCAACTGAACATATCTGTTGTTGAGCAGAACACAACCCCATAAAGAGGTACTTCTCTCCTCTGCAAGCCCAAGATCACCAGCTCCTGGAGTCAGAACAAACTACTTCCCAGTTTTGAGGACAAACTCCCTGCCAAAGCACTTCTCAACAGATGTTCTGTTTCAGCACTTTCTTTTCCTGTCAAACAACAGTCTCAGCAATGGCACCCCTACCTACTGGAGCCATCATTGCTTGGGGCCTATGAAACATGACTGGGAGCCAAAATATACACACAACAAAAACAGAGATAAAACCATGGTATTTATCAGTAGATTAGATTACAAGATTAGAATAAAAGATTAGACTACCAATCTATTCAATTACAAAACAGTGGAGGAAAAGAGGATATTAATAATAAAGGTCAATGGATAAATATTGTAGTCTCACCCACCATAGATAAGATCATTGTTGGCAAAGACACTTAGGAAACAGCATACTTAGGTCTGGAAGTGACACAATGAAGTTTGTCCAGTTTTATCCAAATTGAATTATTTCCTTCACATATATGTGCATCACAATGAGCTTTCATTTTAAGTGTTGAAGTCATGCTAAAATAACTGAAAAAACCACTGGAAAATTAATGAGGTTGAAAAAAAAAAACCACTTTTTTTCTGTAAAGAAGGTTTGGACATTGACATATTCACTCAAAATCTACACTCAGTGTTCTATGAAAGAAGTTTGAGCACTGAAGTTTTCACCAGCCATGTGTTTACATTGCTTTATAAACACAATCAATGTTTTGGCTGCTTCCTCTAAAGCTAAATTCACACTCCCATTTAAGAAAGGGAAACACTATTGCACTGGAAGAACCCTGCTGTTTATCCTGCTTTTAATTGATGTCTCCATTATCTGACCTCTCAAAAAGGCTACAAAAGCAAACACCACAGTACATGTTTGACTCACCTACTCTCTCCCTGCCCAGGCTGATTTATTGATTGCAGATGAAGATTAGCCAACACTGAAGTGCAGCTGATCATATTCTGTGTGAATTAGGTTCCACACAGAGTCTGAGGAGCTGGAAATGTCACATTATTTGAGGATGCTCAATGACAGATGGTGGTTAGGAAGGAGAGCTCGGTTTAGTGTAACTGCTAGTATCTTTAAAAAATAATTTACAACATCTGCTCTAACAGAAGACAGACATCAGCCTCAAGTTGCACAGCAAAGCTCCCCTCAGACTCCACTTCATGGAAAAATATGATCAAATATCTCAGAATTTCAACATTGTGCTCCATTCTGGATAAAACACAGTGACAGGCAAGAAATCAAATTTGCACTAATCTGAACTCAGGACTTGTAGAACACAGAAAACAAAGACAGTACTGTACTACAGAGCTGGATTTAGGCACATTGAATTCTGTTTGGACACACTTGAAGCACATGTGTATTGCATAATCTCACACAGACTTGGCTTTGTGAACACATAGACTTCTGCTTGGCACACATGACAACTAAAATCAAGATAAGATTCAAATATAACTGGAAGAAAGAATAAAGAGCGTATTCTTAGCCATAAATTCTTGTATTTTGAGAGATGAAAACTGAAAAGAACTTTTTTAAAAAGAGAGACAGAAAATTTCATAGTATGATTACAAATAGGGGGCTTGAAATCCAGGTCACCATGGACCTAGATTGGGTTAAGCAGAACTTCTGTTTCATTTATTGGGAATAAATACATCATGTTTTATCATGAAAGTATAACGAGTTCAATTTCCTCATCACTTCATGTCATAGGAAAAAATTAAATATAGTTCTTCCCACCACAGTGACTACCAACCTAATTCCAAATCCAGTCAAAATTTGAAAGATTAGTTTGTCAAAGCCACCACCATCGAATCTCACTCATTTCACATCACAAAAAACACGGCTCTTTCCACAAGGCTGATAAGATCAAAGTCATCCTAGCTGCAATTTCATCACGGCTAAGGCATAGAGCTCGTTATGAATGAAACTACTTGGGGTTCATTGTGTCTAAACTTACAAAAAATGCACAGAAGATTTTGTAGAGTATTTTCAAAAACTAGGGAAAGATAACTCACTGTATTTGATTAGAGAACACTTTAAAAAATAAGTGAGCTTGTGCTTCACAGGAGAGGAAATAACAGCGTTGAGAAATGAAGAGTTGCAAGGGCTTTATATCTGAGACTGTAGTGTATCCCTAGAACTTACATGAGCCCACTTGTGCTAAATAAATTCCAGAACAAATGAGGATTTCACCTGTTTGATCGGATGCCCTGTCCCAGAACCATTACTTGCTCATCATAATCTTGTTAATTTGTTTTAAAGGTCAAGTCAATCCTTGTAAGGATCCTTGAAAGTAAAGTGTTCCACAAAGTCTTGAATAAAAGAGAGCAACTTGTATGTGTTCCTTTTAGTTTTGTTAAACATCTTTTAAACTGGCATTGCTTACATTGTAAGTAGGTTCTTTCCATTTCTTCAACTGCCTTTTCTAGGCAAAGGCTGTTCAGGGGCAGAAAATCAATTACAATCTGACCCTTTTAAAAAAACAAACCCAAATAAACTTTGTTCTCCCACCATTTCTAGAAGTAAATGAGACTGTCAGAAAAATCTGGAACATGATGAGATATTTCCATAGCCTACAGGAAACACTGAAACTTCATACAATTAAAATAAAATTTGAAATAATACTTGCCCCATTAGGATAAACAACCTGTTAATAATACTCAACATTCTCCCTTTGTAATAGCAGCTGATGTAACAATTTTCCTTCTAGTTATGGTTTCTGCACTTCAAAATTGAGGGTCCAATTGAGCTTTGTGTCATGTGCATAATATCCAGGAAACAAACTACACTGTGCAGCTACGCACCAAAACTTCCAATTAATTATCTCCTGCAAAAACCAAAGACTCCTGGCAATATTTCTTTAGCTGGTTCATTAGCAATAATGAAGTTTATGTCTCTAACGTACACCTGGGTCAGCAAATTCCTTGTCCAGGCTTAGACAAGCCAGAGAAGTAACATCTTCTCCAGATGGACATTAATTATTAAACCACATTTATCAAGGGAGAGCAGCAAGGTAACTTACTCCCTAGGCAACTGCCAGTGCCCTGAAAACACTTCCATAGCCTCCATGCACATCTAGGGTAGTTGGGTTTGCTCAGTTGCCCAAAGCAGGCTGCTCACATCAAACACCAAAGGCCAACACAGCCCAGAGAGCAGCGTGTGCTGCTGTGATCCCTCCTCTGCACTGAGACCCAGCCCCTCCAAGAAACACAAGAGCCAGGTGCAGGCAATAAGCACACTGCTGCTAAGCTCCCTGGATTTGCTTACTCCATATTTGCAAAACCTATGCAGTCACATATTCACATTTCTAAAAGAGCCACACTTCCTTCTGCCTTTTGATTAAAAAATAAAAGGAAGAAGTTGTGTTTCATTTAGAAGTGAGTAAATTTCTCAACTATTTGAAGTTTTTCACGTCAGGAAATTTACCTCTGAGCCATGGGACATTGTTTACACAGCTCTCTCAAAGTAAGCTAAGGACAGAAGCCCTTGCTATGGTGATGGGCTAAAACAGAACTGCATCTTGGATTCACACCTTTCAAAAGAGAGATGCCTTGACAAGGTAACCCACCCATCTTGCCACAATTTGATACCCAACTGGGTGTAGGGTGCATACAACATTAGAAATCTTTCATTCTACCCTCCAGATGCTGTAGAAAATCACATCACAGACTCTCACTTTTTCTTCTCTACCTGAATTTATTCATGACTCCTGGTGACTGCCAATATTGACCTTTAGCTTATGTAGTATTTTACTGCTCTGGTCTCCATAGTTTATTGCTCTGACAGATTTTTTCAGCAGAAATCATGTCTTTTCTTAGCCTTTATTTACCCAGTCTAAACAAAACAAATCTTTAAAGTGTTCCTTGACATGATAAGGCATCCATTTGGCAGATAATCTCAATCACTTTTCTGTACACTTGATTCTCTGAATAAGCCAGCTGTAAAAACTGACAGCCTGTCACGCAAAGTGCTGACCATGGCTGTCATGAGGGCCAACCATGAGAATTATTTCCTTTACTCTCTAGTAAGTACCTGCATGTTCCTGACTGTAAAACCCATACATCACTCTCCCAGTCCTCATTTACATGGTACTGATATCCTCACACCTTTTTTAAAGATCAGCTGCTCCTATTTTCCTCTCTCCGTACTTATTATCCTTTTTTCCTGTCCTCCTCTCCTTTATTTTCTGAATATTATGTAAGTTACAGATTTCAGATAAACGAGCAACTGAGAAAAAAACTTACAAATACGTGTTTACAAATGTGTATTACAAAGGTTTTTATGTCCTCAAGGAGCAGAGGCTGCTCCATTCTCAAGCAAAAGAAGGCCTACACAAAGTATAAAGACAGTTGTTTATCACACCCTCCCTGCTGGCTTTCTTGGTCAAAAGGTTATGTCTAAATCTGCCACTGATCTTCCAGTGGTTTTGATTAAACATCTGTCTTGTCTCATTCCTTATTTGTGAAATGGAGTTAAAAATATAATAATAAACAGACTGGTAGAAATGCAATGATAAAATCAAGGCACTTTTTAAATCTCTCAGAGTGGTCAGCTTTAGCTAGGATAGAGTAGATGTCTTGTACTTTACACCATTGCACAAATTCACTCCTACCATTTCAAAGGACCAGTACAAACACACTCATTTTGTTCACTTTCAGAATCAGTACACTCTATGAGCTAAAATATTCCTTGTAGTATCTTGCTATGACTTCAGATTCACAACCTAAAATATGTTCAACTCATGACAACAAAAATCCCAAGTTCACCATTCATGCTGGTGGTATTTATCACTGGAGTCTGAGTCATACAAGTCAGAAGGCAAGTTATTTATAGGACAATCTTAAGATTTTGGGATTTATATGTCTAAAATTCTTTTCCCCTCATTGAAAAGCTCTGTGAATATACTAGCAGAGAGAAAAAGAACACTATGTGAGAACCGAACCACCATCTCCCCTGTTTTGAACAGTTTATAGAAACAAACTAGATAAAATATCAGGAAAATTGTATTTAAAAGGGAGTAAAAACCCCAAAATCCACTCTCCCCCCCCAAAAAAAAATCTCATATAGGTCTCATATGACATGTACTAAAGAAACCCATCCAATTTCTTCCCAGAGGTTTACTCTAGATCTAAATTTAACCTTTCCACCTTCATTAGCAATAATGAAGCAGCTCAGTTTCTCAGTGTCATCAATAAGCATGAGCTCAAGTCTCATTTCTAAGCCAGACATATCAGGAGATTACTGCTGGCTGTTTAACAAGCTGTACTTCATCCACTTACAAATGTTGAACCAAATTGCTTTTAAAAATGCCTTCCATGGAACACAGAAAATAATATGAAAAAAAGGGAAGCCTCCATCACCCACTGCTCCTTTTCCAAAGCACAAAAGTTGTCATTTAAAGTCTAATGTTAGCCTGTGAGAGCAGCTCACTGTTTTCCCTCTTGGAGTAACAGCCCACTCACACTTTGGTGCTGCCAAGCCCTCGGGCTTTACCTTGCTTTGTGTACTTGTAAGGAGGTCTCATCTGAGCAGCCCCTGCAGGACCACCTACCTTTAGCCATTCCAGTTTGGGATGTATTCCCAGCACTTCATCCCCTGGAATTTACAACCTATGATAGTTCTTCAGGCACAGACAATTTGTGTTGGTACTAATTCTGGCCCTGAGGCAGAACAGATGTTAAACCCTGGAAAACTGTGCTTTCCAGGAGGAATATTCCTTCTCCACTCCCACCCCACTCCCTGTGTAGTACATGATTACTCAATCTTATTCCATGGGAAAGAAATACAGGAGAACATCACACATCTTCAACAAAACCCACACCAAGTGCAATTACACAAAACATTACCTTGTGAAATTTAAAGAAAATATGGCATAATTTCTCAGATTTTAAGTGTTGAGTTCCTAGAAATAAAAAACATTGTAAAGAGGAGAACATGAAGTTAGTGGTCACAGTTTTGTGAATAGTCTACATTCACTTACTCTTCTAGAAGCTCTTGAAGTTTTAGAAAGACTAAAGAAAAATAACATGAAGATCTTATTCATACAAGTCTTTGTAATGCTGTATTTTTATTTAAAGTACCATTCACAGGCTATGTTTCCCCCCTGTCCAATTGATAAAGGGGTTACCACTGGTTGCAATATTTTAATAAATCACTTTTCTTTAGGTTACTTCCTGGAATGGCTCCTAGCTGCCTCCAACAGGCCAAAACACACTCTAAAGGACTCTTTTTGACTATTTCCCTACTGCTGGAATTACTCATTTGAATATAACCTCAATTGTACATGATTGCACTTTATAGCAAGAACACAAATCTTGCTTTTGTCAGCTCTCAGTCCCCCATGCACAACACAGTGGATACTGGAGGTGTGGCAGACTTTCTTATTTCCTTTTACGATTAAAACACTCAATATGCACCCAAGGGTCACACAACCACGGGACACTGAACTGACACAGTATTCCACACACAAAACAAGGAATTGGGGTCTTATAAATGTAAGGAATGAATCAGGGTGTTGGAGCAGGGTAGGACATGGATTAAAACTGTTAGCAAAACAATCCATAAACATTTCTGGCAACACTCAAACAGTAACAGCTGCAAAGGCACCAACACAGACAGCGAAAGCTTTTGGCAGACACACAGCAGGCAGTACCAGCTGTTAGCACACACACAGAAAAGAAACACCAATTTTATACAAAATACACAAAACAACATATATAACAATCAAACTCAGAATTCCATGACCAAAACCAATAGCAAAAATCATCAGACTTCTTTGGGGACTCTAACCCCTTTTTTTCAGGGACTTTAACCCCTCCGTATCTCTTTAGGGGAGTCCTATGTCACCATAACATCATCACACAGGCACCAGAACTGATTTACATTGTATGATCTCACGGTTATTAGACAGTTCTTTTGCACTGTGCTTGTGTCTCCCCCCCAGTTCGGTGTTTTTGGGGGTCTCTGATGAATGCTTCCAGGGTCTTCTTCACATCTAAATTTTTCAACTTTGTCTTCGGAACATGTGCAGTTACAGTGTTCTTTGGTCTGTCTGGTCTTAACCAGCCTAAATGCTTTGTTTTGTGGCTAATTGGCTTTGCATTTGCCAATTTTTTATTAGTACTATACTTATTTATCTCTAAAGCTATCCACCCGGCTTTTTCTTTTTTGTCTTTTTCTTTTTTGTTTTTTTTTTGAGTTTTTTGTCTATCTAGCATTAAGCAACTAGTTAACCATCTATTAGCCACTGCATTGTATAAAAAGCTATGATTCAGACTATATAGGTATAAAGAGCTATGACTCAGGTTATATAGATATATCAGGTTATATTGATATATAAAAAGTTATCATTTAGTTTATATTGATATCTTACAACTCAAGCTATATAAGCACCTTATAACTTTGATTTAAGTTATAGAGGCATCACTTATCCCTAAGTTTTTGAGGAAAACCAAGATGAAAGCCACTCAGTGAAGAGGACTTCCTCCAGAAACACCCAAGGAGCAGTGTTTGGATCCCTCTTTGGGGAGATGGCATTGCTTCAGCAGCTGAGGCGATGACCCAGAATTGAAGAATAAGAGGAAATAAAAACTAAGGCCACCACACACCTTACTAATGCTGCTGGTTTGGGTGCTGCGTGCGCTGGGGCTGTTTTTCATAACCTTTTCCCCACATTTTCCGCACTCGCTGGTTGTCACCTTCCCAGCCCCAGCGGCTGTAACAGAAGGGGTCAGGTCGGAAGGGACCACAGGGGGCATCTGGTCCCACCTCCCTGCTCAGGCAGGGTCATCGCAGAGCACAGGGAACAGCACTGTGCCGAGACAGCTCTGGAATGCCGGGCACAGCGCCGGGCACAGCGCCGGGCACAGCGCGCCCCCACACGCGGCGCCGCCGCCTCACGGAGCTCCCGCCCAGGGCACTCGCCCGACATTATGAGGCACCGCGGGCGTGACGTCAGATGCCGCAGCCAACGGCGGCCTCTGTTTAATTGGGGGCGAGGACNCCGCTTGCCTCCCGGCCCGTGTGCCTGCGGAGCCGCGCCGGCAGCGGGAGGCGGAGCCGGCCCGCCCGGATTTATGCTGAGCCCTGCCAGGAGCGGTGCCGTGAGTGTAGGGCGGAAGCGCCCGGCACCTCCTTCCTCCCGCCCGGGTGCAGGCGACGAGGATGAGCCAAAGAGACACCCTGGTGCATCTCTTTGCCGGCGGGTAGGTGAAGCCCCGGGAGCTGCTCCTGCCCTTTCCCATTCTCCTCCCTGGGCTACGGGTCTGGCCCCGCTCCCGCGGCCGTCGCTGGTTGGCCTGGGCGCGGGGGCGGCGGCGGCGGCCTGGAACGGCTGCGTGGGGACATCTGCCGAGGGCTGTGGNTGCTTCAGCAGCTGAGGCGATGACCCAGAATTGAAGAATAAGAGGAAATAAAAACTAAGGCCACCACACACCTTACTAATGCTGCTGGTTTGGGTGCTGCGTGCGCTGGGGCTGTTTTTCATAACCTTTTCCCCACATTTTCCGCACTCGCTGGTTGTCACCTTCCCAGCCCCAGCGGCTGTAACAGAAGGGGTCAGGTCGGAAGGGACCACAGGGGGCATCTGGTCCCACCTCCCTGCTCAGGCAGGGTCATCGCAGAGCACAGGGAACAGCACTGTGCCGAGACAGCTCTGGAATGCCGGGCACAGCGCCGGGCACAGCGCCGGGCACAGCGCGCCCCCACACGCGGCGCCGCCGCCTCACGGAGCTCCCGCCCAGGGCACTCGCCCGACATTATGAGGCACCGCGGGCGTGACGTCAGATGCCGCAGCCAACGGCGGCCTCTGTTTAATTGGGGGCGAGGACGGCCGTTGCATATTCACGAGGCTGTCCCGGTGCCTGCCCTGACGTCACGCTGTCGCAGCCAATAACAGTCTCTGTTTGCTAGATCATGCATANGTCGCTGGTTGGCCTGGGCGCGGGGGCGGCGGCGGCGGCCTGGAACGGCTGCGTGGGGACATCTGCCGAGGGCTGTGGCGCTGCCCCGCTCCTCTGTGCCCGAGGGCCGCGGGGAGGAGAGAGAGGCCGCGCCCTGCTTCCCGCCCCGTGCCCTGAGGCCTTTGCGGGCCCGCTGCGCGCGGTCGGGCCCGGCCCCGGGTGTTGCGTTGTGTCACGGGTGGAACGCGGGCCCTTGGGGAGGCGGGGGTGGAGGCTTCCCGTAAAACCAGCCCCTCTCTCTGGCCGCAGTTGCCGGGTTTGTCCCTTATCTGGCGTTTTCGTGGAGGAGCACGCAGGGCCCGCCGTGCGTGGGCTCCCCGCTGTACGGAGCGGCTGCCGGGACTCGCCTGTCGGCCCCGCGGGCTGGCAGCGCCCGCTGGGCTCGCTCCTGCCCGGGGGCCGCTGGGTCCACGCCGTGCATCTTAACGCTCCGGTGTGTGCTGCCCTTCCTTGTGGGGCTTTGGCACACGCAGCTCTCCAGCGACAAAGGCAGAAGAAGTGGGAGGGAGGAATGTAGTCAGAAATAAAGATGTAGCTTTAGTTAGGTTTGAGGTAACTTTTCTACCTTCACAGCTCTTAAGTTTCTAAATTTATGTTTTTTAAGTTTCAGAATGTATGGGCTGTATTTCCGAAGCCTGAGGTTCTTTCAGGGGCACGGTGGGAAGGGTGCCCAGCCCAAAAGGGAAAGCTGGGGGTCCTTGATTGTAATAGTGTATTTGGGTAGTGAGCATGACTGTACAGAAGTGATAGAGGACACACCTTGCATCCCATGAGAGAGCTTGAAGCTGAGATTTCCCTTTGTGTTCCTCACAGATAAAAATGAACTTGCTGCTTCTGGACTGAGGTGTTTAAGGTGGAAGAATAGTGTATTGATTCTGAGCAAGTCTGAGTGACTTGGACACATGTCAGTACTTTCCTTTTGACACACTTTGAAGTATTGTACACCTGATCTAGTGCCTATGTGGGGGCTTTTTCATCCCCTTGATTTCTTGCACCCTGTTAAAGAGGAGAGTGGTTATGCAGCAGGAGGCCCAAGATAGTAGTAGCGTGTACTGTTTTCTGCAGTCTTTGCATACTTGTAAGGATTCAGAAAAGCAATAGTAGGAGCTCAAGAAAGATCAAGAGCTGCTGCAGAGGGTCCAGTAGAGGGCTGCAAATACGATGAGGCACTGGAGCGTCTGTGTTATGAGAACAGATTGGGGGAGCTGGGCCTGTTTTCTGGTCCAGTCTGGAGAAGACTGAGAGGGATTCTCATTGATGCATATGAATATCTCAAAGAGCTGCCAAGAGAATGGTGCCAGACTTTTTTCAGTGGTGCCCAGCAACAAGACAATGAGCAGAGGCCATAAACTAAAACACAGGAAGTTTCTCCTCAACATGAAGAAGAACTTTATATGGAGGGCAGCAGAGCACTGGAACAGACTGCCCAGGGAGTTTGTGGGGTTTCCCACTCTGGAGACATTCCAAACCCACCTGGGCATGTTCCTGTGTTACCTGCTCCAGGCGACCCTACCTTGGCAGGGACATCAGACAATGTGACCTACAGAGGTCCCTGCCAGCCCTAAGGATTCTGTGAGTGGTGCCTGAGTGTAGCCCTTCAGCTTGACAGCTCTGCACAGGGGAGGTTACTGACTGGAATTGTGTGTTATGTCAGAAACAGGTTTGTAAACCTGAAACTTGAGAGCAGATGAGGATTGCTCAGCTCAGCTTGCTCATTCCTGCTTATTGCAGAGCAGTTAGGTCGATGGGTAGGTGCTGGCCAGCTGGGTCAGGGGTTATGCTGTGAGGAAAAGGCTGAGTGTGAGCCACATGTTTCCTGTAACCTTAGTTCAGCCACTCTAACACTGTGTATTTGATCACATTTGGCAGGAGAAGAGTTTTTTGGGGTCATCTCGTGACTTTGCAAGCATGGTGCACTGCAGATCACCTGAGTGATCTTTAATCTTCAGTGAAACTTAGAGGAAGGAAGCTTTGTAGCTTTGTTTGCCTTTAAGTTGCACCAGAGCCTCTATGGAAACAACATGATTATCTCTATCTGCTGGTGATTTTTCTTTTTTTTTTAATATTCGAGTTCATTCTTCAGTTCCTGCTTTCTGTAATGAAACTGACAGATGACATTGCTGGTTTAGTAACATAAGAGGGACTATCCTGGGCTTTCTCTGTAGCTGCCTAGGCTGTATGGGGCTTTCTGTATGTCTTCTCTTTTTCCCCCACTTAGTCAAATAGCAGCTGCTGTCACTGTAGACATTATGTTGGTAATATAAACTCAGGTGCTTTTATTCTAAACCAAGGATGCAGCTCAACATTCTTCATTCTTAAAAAGTCATGTGTTTGAAATGTAGGATGTAGATAAACATTTTTAGTTCAAGTAGTAAGTTATGGCTGCTTTTTTAGTTGTTAGACTAATTTTTAAAAGGAGTAGAAAACATTAATGTTTTGCTTTATAGAAAAGATTAATGTTTTGCATGTACTGCCTTTCAACCATACAGTGAAAATTCAGGTGTTGGTTACAAAAATAGTGTTCAGGTTTTCCTGATTTATTTTTCATTTCCAGAAAGCTTATGACAGTAATTGTGTATCATACAAACTTCCATCAGAGCGGTGAACTTGTGTGAGTGTTGTTTCCTCAGCAGAAGGAGAGGTTTATGTCAGGAGGTGGACAGCTGCTTTTCTGACTTCACACTTGGATAGTCTCAGGTTTGCTTCTTTTCTTCACTCTTGGTGTTTCTTGCAGAAATTTGGCTGTTTTCTAATTTAGTGTGTGAGTAAGTATAGGGAGGAGCTTCTTTATTAATCTTGATTATAGAACTGTCTCAAATTGGTCTGTAATTGTAATCATACTCTGACTGAGGTTCTTAGCAAATCCCTATAGTGGCTAAAACTGTTAAGGTGCTGAAAATGTGTTTAACATAAGTGTTTGAATTCTCAACGAGATCAAACTCTGCTGAAATGTATGAAGTTAAGGTAAGAGACCCCTGGGCTTCTCTGATTTCAGAAGATTGTTAATAATGTGTAGCAGGTATTGTGATCAGGGGGGCTTTTTTACACTGTTTCAGGGAAGAGCCACTTGAGCCATAACTGAGTTGCCAGGCACTCAGCTCCTCTCTGCCCTAAAATACATTTGTGGCATAAGCATAGCTGTATTTCAGAACAAGTGAGAAGGAGATTAGTGCCTTTCTGTCCAGATTTGAGGTTATCTTTAGATTCAGATACACTTTTGTGTGAAATAAGACAGTGTTTGTTTAAAGCTTGGGGTTTGCTCCCTGGGGTTACTAAATTGCGTGAAAATTGCTGTCAGTACTTGAGAAACTGTGCTACTGGTATTTTTCTCATATTCTTTCTAGATGCTTTCAGCTTTTTTTACTTAATGCCAATGTGTAAATATTGATTTACCCATCTCTTAATAAAATCTACACTGGTCATGTCAATGTTTGTTCTGGATAATGGAACCCCGTGATGCTTGGTCCCCTAGTGGTGTTTTTCCTGTTTTCACTTGTAAGTTTCTATGTGGTAGCACATCGGGGGATTTTTTTTTTTTTTACATTGATCATTAGACATCGCAAGTTTGATTAGTATTTGTAGTTGGTGGATGTGAGCTTAAATTACACTTTTAAGTTTCAGCAAAGAAACATAATCAGTGAGTAAAGTGATTAAGGGTTTGTGGAAGTTAGTATTCTAGTTGAACAGTATTATACGAGGAAAACACTGAAAATTCAGGGTTAATGAATACTGTTTGTGAAAGCTGTACTTGCTAAAGCCCTTCTATACTCTCTGAAGACTGATAATATAAATGTAATATCCAAGCTGCAGCTTTGTTGATGTGAAAGTTACTGTGGTTGTAAGACGTGCATGAAACTGCTGATGGACTTGGGACCTGAATTTGCAGTAACTGATGAAGAGAGAAAAAGTTCTGTTCTGTTTGTAAGTGGCTTGGATACCTTGGATATTTTTTTTTGGACAGAATTTTGAGCTCAGTTTACATGCTGTTTCATTTGACAGCCAGTGTTTGCATGAAACTTTCATTTTCCTACAGGAAAGATAAGTAGTTGGTAAAATACATGAATTAATGTAGACCCAAGATAACTAGGTCAAAGTTTATCTTTAAGTCTTTGAAGCTGTGGTTGCAAACATAATGTGAAAGGTGAATCTCAAACTAACACTAGGCAGCCATGGCTTTTGGTTTCATAAAATACATCATTATCTCAAGGAATTAAAAAAATGGGCACTGACAATGTTAGTTGGAAGTCAGGCTACACTGGCATTTGGAATATCAGTCTGCTTTAGGGTATTTCTGGACAGTCCAGTGGCTGAATTTGAGGCCCTCATCCATGCTGGAGCTGTCTCTCTTGGTACTTGCAGGGCTGAAAGGTACCAGTAGAAGACACTCAGCTGCTCTGGACAAAGGCAGTGACTCCGTAGCAGATACCTTAACCTTGCAGTCGTAGGAGGAAAATTTTCTTGCGTAGCCATGTCTGGAAGGAGAAGCTGGGATTTGAGTGCCAAACAGGTTTAGGTTTGTGAAGGTTTTTTTCCTTGGAGTGTCGCACAAATAATGCAGGTGTGTCTGAGGAAAATGGTTGTCAGAGCTGTTGAACAGCTAGCAGAATTTAAAGCCCAGTAGTTCCAGGTTTCTTTCTGATGGTCTTCTAACTCACCAGTTGGGATCAAATTAAATGTGTTGTGGGTAGTTGGGGTTGCATTTGTTTGGTTTTTTTTTCTTTTCAATATATGCTTTCTGGAGGAGAAATATCCTCCTTAGTTTAGGGGACCATGGCCATCTTTCTAGATTCTTCAGTCCAAGAGATGTCAAGCAGACAACTGTTCTTAGTTTTATTGTTTTTCTTTTAGGTTTGTCATGATCCTGCAGATGATAACTGCATCTTGTGATGTCCATATATCTTGTTCCACTGAATGGGACGTCTCTTAAATTGCACAAGAAGGCTCAAGTTGAAACTTTAATTCTCTAGCTTGACTGTATTAATAGTGGGATTTGAGTCTTCCTTTTTTAACCAATGTGTTTATTTTTGTGGATTTACCTCTGCTTTTCTGCCCTTCAAATTACTTGGGGCCTACGGGTGCATTCTCATACCCTTTTATGATCAAGGTATTTTTGCTGAAAGTCAGCTTTGCAAGATTTTTTTATACTCACGTGGTAAAGCTGAAGAAGGCTTGTAGTAAACATTTATTAGAGGAAAGTACCACATTTAGGATAGGTAAGATGAGCGAGTGGTCTTCTGAATAGCATTCACTGGAAACTGCAGCAAGCATTCAGACACAGGAGTGTCTCAGGACTTGCCATTCTTCACTTCCCATTTCTACTGTGTCAGCAGGAGTGTGTTTGTTCACCTACTTACTCTAGCAGGTGAAATTCATCTAATCCTGGAGAAAAAGTTACACATTAGTAAATGTTCCTACAAGTCACACTTGCTGGGGCCTGGTGCATGCATGACTAGAGAAACTCAAGCCCAGAGTGGTTTTAGGCAGTAGAAATTTCTGAACTAGTTTACAAAATCCCAACTGCATTATCAAGAAGAAAACTCCTATTTTTCAAACTGTTAAAAAAATATTTTTCTGAACTGTTCTGGTTCTTGATTTGTGTTAAACCACAAACTAAAAGTATTCCCCTTAATTTGAACCAGTGAGGAGGGGAGCAGGTAAGGTGGCAGCAGTCTGCTGGCAATTTATAGAGCACTTGTTGTAGGCTGGAGCTGGTGGCTGGCTGTTAATGACCTGACAGGAATTGAGCACAAAAACTTCGCTGTCTCTGGTGGTATTTCCAGTAGTGTGTTAAATTAGCAAGGCTGGAAATACATTTCTAAGTAAAATACACTGTCCTTGATGGTGTAACAGAACAGCTGCTATGTTTCTTAAAAGTTGCTTATTTCTACAGAGTGCATATTTTTAATTGTTTCTCTTCTTTGTTTATCCACAAGCTCAACTGTTTATTGACAGTTTTTCATAAACAGATTCTTGTCAAGCCTTGAGGAGTTTATCTTAAAGGTTAAGTGAAATAGACAAGTCAGGGTAGTTACTGGATTATGCCTTTGTAATTTAAACCCAGTGGATCTTGTGACCATTGAGAAAGTTCTGATTCCTCAACATATCAAGACATTTCTTTCATTGCTTCAGTTTCAGATATTGTCTCTGTTATATGGGGATTTTTGAGGGCTGGGAAAGTGATGTGTTACTTTGACAGAAGTAGAAATTGGGGATTTTGCCAAGGCTCACATTACAGAACCACACAGCGCTGTAAAACTTCTTAGCTTTCTTCAGCTATAAGAGGAAATTTGAGATCTTGAAGATCGGGGATGGAGAAGAAGTCTAATTCAAACTATCAATACTTAGTGGAAAACGCTGAAAATATTCTTGGATTCAGTGGAGACATCTTAAATTGTTTAAGAGAAGCCTGACCAAAGAAACAACACCAAGAAACTGCCGAGGGTGTTGATTATTTGAAATTATTTGAATGGCAGAATGTGGTGCAGGAAAAGGCTCTTAAAGGGAGGTAGGTGACTCTGCTGCTTCTTTAGGATGCATGTGAGCATGGTGCTGGCTGCTGTTGTATCTGCTGGCTGGCACTGACCAGTGCCTGCTGTAGCCAAAACAGCGAGCACAGGTAGCTGTGTATCAGCCCTCTTCCCCAGTAATCCACTGCTGATGAAGGGTGTCTGACCACCCACCCTGAATGTCTGGTGGAAGTGCTGCAGTCAGGCATCCCTTGTGCTTTGCTTTGGGTGTGGTGCAGGGGAGCATGCAGGGCATGAGCTCCAGGCCAGCATTAATCTTCAACTTTAGAAAATTTTTCCGCTCTGATGTAGCGGGGTGGGGGGGGTGGTGAGAGGGGGTCAGTCAAGGGCTCCAAGCCCTGTTCAAGAATGCAGGTCGAGTTTTTTTGTCCTCATTTCTTCCCTACTTCCATAGCATTTATCTCATTAGTATAAATCATACCTTGTGATTACTGTTGCTTGAAAACGAGATCTTGTGTAACCTGTCCAAAATCAAATGCAGCAAAGTTTTCAAGAGTGAGCTCAAGGAGAACAGAAATGGAGGGGTTGCAGGAAAGGAAGTAAACTCTAAACCCAGCTTCCTTCATTGCCTGCACAGGCATGTTACCATGGAGTGGAGTCAGGCTTGAACTGCAAGAATCACAGACAGCTTTCTGTCTGTCTCAGAGCTTTAGAGCTTCAGTAGCTTCAGGTCAGATTGTTTTGGGAGCTGACCTACCTGTGCTTCTCATGCGCTGTTCATGTCTCAAACCTTCATGTTACAGGCTCTTACTGTTTCCAGCCCTGGCTAAAATAAATATTAGCATATCTGCTCTCTTTCTGCACCTCTTCATTTTAAATTAAGTCTATTTGTAGCTTACTGTTAGAAGCAAGTGAATTGCTCATTCAGAGCAGGCTGTTCTGTGTCCGGCTGGAACTGCGTGTGTGCAGCACACTCTGAAAGACTGTCTTTCATCTTCCTGTGATAACACTTTTTTCCAGACTGGCAAAGAAACTTGATATCTTTCCTCAATTGAAGCTTGAAAGAGAATAGACTTCAGGCTAATGTTGGAGCTGGGGACGGGCAGGATGCCTTTAAGCCCAGTAATAGGATACCACTGGGTCACTGGGTTTAAATTGAGTGTTAAGTGAACATCAGACTTCTACTTGGCAGCTCTACTCTCAGTTCACTTCATACAAACAGATTCGGTTTGTGGGATGCAGTGCTGTATTTTTAGTATTCTCTGTGCTAGAAGAGTCATCAGACTGCCCTGCTATGAAAATCTATAGGATAACTTGAGTCTTAGCTATTACTCCTAGTTTAGACTGAACTCTCATTTTCATTTTGGAAAACATTTTAAAATTACTTGAACAGGCTTACAGCTTATTAAAGGGTTTGGGGGTGTTTAAGCTTCTTGTGTTAGAAAAAAAAATAGCTGACAACTATCTTGTCAGAATAAGCACTTCTAGTTATGTATATGTTATTATATATATTTATTATGGGAAGCAAATATGGCCCCTTTGACTTTAGTACAAATTGTATTTATGTGTTAGTTAGGATTACAGACTGAGCTGTAGTTGGCTTTAATACTTGAACTGAAATCTAGGTTTGCTTCTTTGGGTTGGATTGTTTGTTTTTTTTAAAGGAGATAGGTAGTGTCCTAGCCATAGTTTTAAGAAGGGTGTTTAGCAGTGTTAAGAATACTGATCTCTGAAGAGGTTCAGGAGACTGTCTTGGAACTCAGAATTTGTGGATTTGCTATCTTTCCCTCCAAGGCTGTAGTTGCAGAGCTAGGAGTGTAGATATTAATAACTGGGTTCTGAAGAAGCCCAGGAAGGCTCTGGGCTGGGCAGGGCAGTGTGTTCTAGCTGTACTGTGGTTGAGCAGAAGGGCAGGAGCTGCTGTCAGCACACTCTGTGCATGGCTTGCCTTGGTTTGCTCTCAGGAATGAGAGACAGACTGAAGCAAACCTGGCAAGTCTTCACCTGGTCAGCCACGTGAACTCTTCTGGCTTTGCAGTTTCTACTCTACAGTGCCTGGTCTGCCTTGCTGGAGTGGGCAGAGCTTGGGAAGCCCTTGGACAATCACTGCTTTCATGGTACAATGACCAAAATACAGTCGGGCTTTTGAAGATGTTACTAAATTGCAACACCACAGATTTTACCAGTTTTTACACATAGTCCTATGTGCATAGTGCATAAATCTTTTCTGCCCTTAGGGATTTTTGGCACCCTGTTTGTGGTCAGGAGCACACTAAACATTAAAAAAAAGGGGTAAAATTTACCATAAGAAGTTAAACATTGAAGCTACTGTGCTACTTTCCAGAACTGATTTGAACAGTGTGTACTATGCACCTTCACTACATTTTGTCTGTTTAAATTTTCACTTCAAGTTGTGGGGTTGGCAAACTGACTTAGCATTTTGCTTGCCTTCAAGGGCAAGTAATTGTCATTGTCACACATGTTCCCATTGGTTCTTCACTTTTTGCAGTGGGACTGTGTTGACTACAATGTCAATCTTACGTGAATGTATCTTTCAGTTTCTTTTTCTCTTAAAAACGTGATGATCCTGTTTATCTTTGCAGATGTGGAGGTACTGTTGGTGCAATTCTGACATGTCCACTGGAAGTTGTGAAAACACGACTGCAGTCCTCCTCTGTGACTCTCTACATCTCTGAAGTTCATCTCAACACTCTGAATGGTGCTACTGTCAACCGAGTAACCAGAGTTTCTCCTGGACCTCTCCACTGTCTGAAGTGAGTGTACCTGGCATAAGGGTTGGGGCTCATTCTGGGGAGGGAGGAGATCAGAATCTGTATAAAAGATTCAGACTTTTATGTCTGTCGTGATGCTATCAGGAGATGACTTTCCATATGTTGTCTTTTAGTTGTGTTTCCAATTTTGTTAATGTCCTTCATGCTTGAGTTTGTATGTTGAAGTAGCCAGAGCATGTGTACTTTCTACAACTCACAGCTCCAAACTGTGTCCCCAAAATTCACTAAAACTTAAGTGCCAGACTCCCATTTTCATCCTGAAAAAGCATTAGTATAAAACTTTTTAAAACTGTTTTGTGTACAAATCATAGAAGTTACTGAATGTGGAGGCAATTAAAATTAACTCAGTTTCTTAGTCTCTTTCAACTTTCACCACCCACACAGCTCTTGATTTTGAATATCTTCTAGTGGATGTGTGACTTGTTAAATTCTTTTAGAGCTAGTAAGAAATAGCTAAGGCTGGCTTTATCAGTGATCTGTGCTGTTTGTGCAGTGCCCCACTGAATGGGGGCTGCTTTTCCTCTCCTTGCTTGCAGTGCTTGTGTAGTTCAGGAGCCAGCAGGAAAGTTGTAAGGCTGCAGTTAAACTGCTTGTATGGCCCACAGGAAGGGTTTACTTTTCTCTGGGGGACTTAAGCTAGCCAGTTAAGGGGAGGGGAGGTACCCTCAGTATTTGGGATGAGGGGTGGTTTCCTGCAAGAGGGACCTGCTGCTGCTTCTTGCGTTAGAAAGTTGGTTGAGTCTTGACAACTTCTAGCTTCTATTCTTAATTAATTAGTAAGAAGTAGTTTGTAGAGAGCCCCTTCTGGCAGTTGAAGTGTAGGGTTTAAACTTAATCTGGTTAGAGCATAGGATTTGCTTAAATGGAGCTTGTACCCAAATAGCTCCTTGAATGGAAGATCATTCTTATCATGAAAGTTTGGGTTCAGAGCCTTTTCATGGCTCTTTTTTCAGGGTCTGATGGGTGAACGTGTTGGGAACAGGTATGTGGGAAGGAAAGGCTTGGGTTGTGACCAGCAAGGAGATCAGCTTGACTTAGTGGCTTCTCTTGATGGAAGTGGAGTGCTTCAGCTTCTTTCTGAATGTTTGGTTATACATTTATTTTCCCTTTAGGAATGTATATCAATGAATAGCAGGTTGAATAGATGTGGTTTTGTAACACTTCTCTGCTAGAAGCCTGCTATGCTTTACATGCATCCCTAAAACTGAAAATAACTTGGTATTCCCAGGAAGCAAATTCAGACTGAGGTAGAGGTAGCCCATGATGAAATTTATTGGTAGGGCTTGTTTTTGTTAGTTTGTCTTTAACAATTGCCCTCTTACATGTGCTGTTTATCTGTAATATAAGAATGTATCTCTTCTGCTGCTTTTGTTCTTTGCTTAGATGTGTTTTCTTTCAGGCCATTATCAAAGGTCTGGGATGCAAAGCTTGGGTTTCAAGTTCTTTGAATACAGTAAATGTGAAAAAATCCCAAATGACATGGAAATGGACTGTGATAATAAAAATACATACGTGCAGGACATAATTACTCTTGGTTAAGGTACTAGGGCTGTTTATGGGGAAATAAAACTGGGTTCCTTTGTCACTGTCATGCCCTTACTGTCATTAGATATTTTTTGACTCATACTTGTCAGACTTTGGTTGTGTCATAGCAAATTTGGTGCTTAAGGCTCACATTACTCAGTCTAAAAGCAGAGTGAGTCAGGCAAATTATGTGAGAATTTCAGTGAACTGACTGCTGTAGAATCACTTCTGCATCTTAAGTATCAGTAGAGGTGACTTGAAAGGCATTTCTGTCAGGAAACAAACTCAGAAAAACAGGTGACTATTCTCTGGCAACAAAAACAAATTCTTTTTTTTCTCAAATATCTGTGTTCCATGTCCTATTACATTTTCTCATCATTCATGTAGCACAATTTAAACCTGAGGTCTTGCTAATGGAAATCTCACCAGCCTCCCAGTGCAGGCTCTCCATGTGAAATAAGAAAATCAGTTGAGGCTGTATGGAGCACTTTCCTGCTCTTCCAACCATGGATTTGCCCTTAATTGCTTTTCAATAAACAAGTGCAGGCCCTGGGATCTGCTCTTTAATGCAAAAAGTTTGTGTCTTTTTCTCAGTACCACCTGTGGCACTCCTCCAGCTGGTGACCGAATGCAAAACAACATCAGTAACTACCTCCATTATAATCCTGTCTGTTGCAACCTCTCTTTGGCCCTTTGCTGCTCTGTCAAATTCTGTGACTGTAGATCCAAAAGAAGCAAATAGACCTGAACACTTCATTCCTAAGCTTTGAAGACACTGAGATTCCTGCTGCTTTGAATACATGTGTAGCTGTATGTGCATATATACATGTGTAACACATGATGTGATAGTAGTGGTTTAAGTGGATACAGATCATGTTAATTGGGTTCAGCATTGCAAGGCATAAAAATGCTTTCAGGATGACAGACAGGTCCAAATAATTTGCATTTCCAAGGTGTCTTTGAGAGTATGTTCAGTATTCCAGTTATTGCTGTGGAGTGATGCTGCCCACATAGTGAAATGATAGCTGATTGTTATGGACAAAAAGCTGGGATGTTGCTGGACACATTAAATGTCAGTATTCCTAAACAGCAGTGGTAACTACAGAACCACTGGTTTATTTTTGCTTAGTGGAAGCAAAGGTAAGCTTTCAGTTTGACTTAGCAGCAGAGCGATGGTGAATCAGCACCATTGAAATCAGGAAGTCAGAATAGGCTTGGAATCTCCTTTAGTGCTATAGATTGCTTTCACTTGTTTGTTCTGATAGTAAATTCCAAACAAAATGGCCATTTATACAAGGCTTTATTGAGTAATTGACTTGTTGTTAACCTGCATGGCTCTTTGAAGAAGAAATATACAGAACTATTTGTGTGCATTGGCCAATGTTTCTAAATCAGTAAGCACAAGGTTCTGTTTTTTAGCATCTGGGAATGTAGTTAATTCTTAACTTTAAATCTGGTTCTAAAGTAATTGCTAGAGCAATTTCCAGTAATGGGATGCAGGTAGTCCTTGTTTCTCCTCCCATGTCCTACCATACTTTTAAAAGACCAATGTGATTAGCATCTAGACTGTGGGGCAGACTGATTTCACTAGAACTGAGTATTCATGCATGGTCTCTTACTGTGCCAGGGTACCTGGCTGCATAACAGTCTTCAGCTCTTCCTAAAATCCACACCTATGTGGGATCCATATTGCAAAACTAAAAGACTAATAACGCCTTATTTGAAATCTCAACTCACTGCTTGTACCATGCTTTCCTGTGAATTCCACAAATGTGGAATGTTACCCCCTGCTGCCACCCAAGCAACCTTTCCTGAGCTGTGTTTGTAGTAGACATGGTGCAGGAGATGTGAGGACTCTACTGTGGCTGTGACTCTGCATGGGTTGTACTCCTGTCTCAGTTACTATCAGTGAATTACCTTGCATGGATAGGTAAGGATTGTATTCCCTGGAATGAAATCAAAAGCCAGAAAACCACTGGCTCCACAGCCCAGCAGCAGTGCCTGGTTAGGAACACACAGGCAGCAGCTCAGAACTGCTAGGAGGGAATCCCTGCCAGCCTCTAAGGAGGGTCACTTCTCACATTGAAGTTTTCAACTTTCTTTTGCTGTAGTCAAAATAATCACCATGTCCTAAAGAATAAAGCTAAGAATGGGCTTCTAGTTGAATACTTAGTGGATTTCAGCATTTTATGGGTATGAGAAAGGCAGGACAAATAGGAAAGCAGCCTTACAGATACAAACTTCTGCCATGAAAGTTCATGTCCTGTAGGGAGTCTTGTGGAGTCACTCTGGGGTAGCACATGCAAAGCTATAATTGAGGTCTCTCTTTGAGAGAAGGAGAAAATAATAAATTGCCAAAGGTGTTCCTGGCTGGGTGTCACAGGCAGTAGAGCAACATCTTCCTGAGTGGCTCTCAGACAGCAATGACTGAATGAAACTGGACTTCTGAAGTCTCTCTCTTTCCTCTCTTGCCTTTTGTTCCCTGGCCCTTCCACTCAAAAAAGTTCACAAACATTGGGAGCTGAAGGGTGGTGAAATGAATGTAGTGTAGAATAAAGTATTTTTGCCTCCTGAACAATCTACAGCCTACATGAATGGGAATGTTTCCATGCTTAGTATTTTCTCCCTGATTCAAGGACACTGTCTTTAACTTCCTAACAGACAGCTCTGTACATGTATGTGTTCCTGTATATAAGTTAAATCTGTATTGAGATCTCAAGTCTTACTTGTGCATTTAGTTTATGGTTTTCATGGTATGTTGAGCAGTAATGTAATTTTTTTATGCTGATTCTAGAAAATGACTAATTTTTTTTTGTGGTCCACATTGTATTATTGGCAGTTACTGTGAAAGTTTTTCACATGATGTAGTGTTGGTGGTTAGTGCATTCCTTAATTTTGCTCTGAGTGTTACAGTGTTGTCTTCTTGTTTTCTAGGATGATCTTGCAAAATGAAGGCCCTCGTTCTCTGTTCAGAGGGCTGGGTCCTAATTTAGTGGGCGTTGCTCCTTCCAGGTAAATACAAACATGCACAATAAAGGAAATACATTAAGGGCTTTAATATGTACTTGAAACAAGTCTTGCATTTGCAATTGTAAATACTTAATTAGCAGCAAGTAACCTTTGGTTCCTGGGGTAATTTTTTGCCTGAGGAATTGAGCCCTTTATGTACTGCAGAGCTCCAGCTCTCTCAGCATGTCCTATCCTAGGTGCTATTGTAATAGTATTTACTGTTGTGTGCTATCCCTTATGCAGAGTTTTATCCAGTTAAAAAGAAAAATTCTTAAGGAATTGCACATGTAAACTACAAGTCTGAATCTTGGAAAATACAAAGGTAGACTTAGCTTTCAGTTAATCCATCACCTTCAGGAAGCAATTATGTGACTGTAGCCTCAAAACACTGGATCTTCCTTCCTGAATTCTGGTGAAGCACAGCCTGGTGCTCCCTTGCAGGAGGAAGCCTGTTCTGAAGCTATAAAAAGGGTGGGACACTGGATAGGAGGAGAGACTTACCAGCTGTCCCAGGGAAAGCAGATCCAGCAGTGGACTGGGCTCCAAAGGGTACTGGGGCAGTGCAGAGCCAAGGGTGTAAATCTGATCTAGTTGGCACTGGTGTTGCTGTTGTCTGTTGCTCTGCATCAGCAAAAATACTCCAGTTCCTCAGCTGGTGCTGGCAGGCAGAGAAAGAGCACTTTATGCCAGAGTTTGAATTTAGCCTTACATAGAACTGTGAGCTGAAGTTCAGTCCAAAAATAGGAGAATACATGGGAAGAGTATAGAAACAAAGCTGTGTAAAAGTAATATATTCCTTAGGATATATATCCTGGATGAGGATACTTGAAGTTGTTTCCTGGCTCTTCTTTTTTTTTTGTTTTCTCTGTTTAAGAGAAGAGCCTTTATGCAGAGGGAATATATTCCGCAAAGGTTTTATTCTTTCCTTGACTTAGTTCCCTGCTTTTGTTTATTTGTTTTGTTTGAAGAGAAAACATTCCTACCTCCTGCACACTCAGTTGGAGATTATCGTAACTTTACTGGTTTGAGGTATTCTGATGTTTCTGAAAAATACTACCAAACTGAACTTTAGCTCTGATGAGGTAATGTTCTTTAGATCCTCTGCATAAATAAGAAAACAACTTAATGAAAGAATTAGGCTATCTTTATTTTAGCAAATTTTTTAAGCATTTAGGAATATCAGAGATGCTTTCTGATCACTAACTTAGCACTGCCCTTTGGAAAAACTGAAGTAAACCCAGTAGCATTTTTGTTCTTGATACCAGCAGAATATCATCACTTCCTAGTCTAGAGAGCCTGTACTTTTGTACAATAGATCAGTCTGTTCTATCAAGTCTTCAATATTGATATCAGTTTAATAGCAATTTTTATCCAGGAATGGGATTCATTGTATAAGTGACTATTCTCCATGAAGAATATCCTCAGTTGGAAAAAAATATATATTTCTTTTCAATTAATTATATGTTAAATCTTCTGTTTCCCTTTGGTTCTTCCCTAGGTGAAATACTTAGCTTGCTAAAATGTCTGCTTGATGTAGTGTGTAAACTTTATTTATAAGCACATCTTCATTTCCCTCTGGCTGATTCTGTCTTCAACCAGTACTTCATTTCAATTAAGCATTAGCTAAGTGGATTTAACATCAGCTCTTTGTTTAAATAAGCTGTAGAGGAGCATATTTCATAACATATCCAGTGTACTTAACTGAGTTCAGGTTCCATTTTAGAAATTACACCCATAAAGCAAGCACTTTATCTTCTTTGTAATAAAGAAAAACATGTTCACACAGCTAATGAGGTTAATGTTCTGCTTGGGAAAAGTGGCACGTTCATTTTTTCTCTTGCAGAGGGGTGTCTGTAGATTTAAAACAACTGAATTACAGCCTGAAATTTGAGGTTTATGTGTGTTTAAAATAAGTTTTTTAGCTTTAAAGAGTGAAAACACCCATTTTTCATAATTTGTTGAATTGGGTTGCTGACTTTGCCTAGCTTTGTTTGGATACCAGCTCACAGACTTGTGTAGCACAAGTTTACAACATTTTTCATGGTGTGTTCAGAGACAAAAATCAGTGTCTATTATAAATACAGAGCTCTGGAAACAAAATGTGAATCACAGCTTCACAGCTGTTTTAGCATTTAAAGTATAAATATTTATAACATCATGTTATCAACATTTAAATCTTAAGTGCTATAATAACAAGAATGTTGTTTGGGTTTTTTTAAGAAGCTACATGCTTGGTAGTTTTCTTCAAATTGTCCTGCTGTTGAAATGAGTTTAGGTCTATTAGAGGAAGTTTGTTCTATTATTAATGTGCAAGAATACTGAAACTTTTTTCAGTGTTTTTCTTCCCTGGCTGAACTTCCTGGTGTCACAAAAATCACTGCCATATTTCAAACTATCTGTCCTTCCCCTCACTAATTGGTAATTGGAGCTGTTGTATGGGAAAAACAAGTTCAAGTGTCATGTTTAGATTCTTCATTTCCATTCCTAGAATAGCCCCACTACTTTGCAAGAGTTAATCCTTGAGTAGTTCTTTACTGGGGAAGGGAGTTTTAGCCCAAGATCATCTTCAGTCAGTGAAGTTAATGGTGCTGCTTGTTGAGGATTTTGAAATGTAAAACATAACATAACTTGGATTTTGTTCTAATTTTAGAGCAATATATTTTGCTGCTTACTCAAATTGCAAGGAAAAGTTGAACAATATTTTCAATCCAGATTCTACCCAGGTACACATGATTTCAGCTGGTGTGGCAGGTAAGGATCTGTAACTTTTTAGCTTCATCCTACAATCATATCTGCAAATGAGAGGTGACAATAAATATGGAAAAAAAAAAACCCCAACAAAACAGAACATGCTCAGTAATTGAATAATGTCTTTTTAGTGGTTATCTGCCTTGGCCTGTCATTGAACAGGCTCTCTGGAGAATATATGCATGAAACTGCACTAAGTGATAAGTAACAGTGTGTGTGAACAGTCTTCTCTAGAAAACCTGCATGCCTGCTTTTTCAGTTGTAAATTTGTGAAATGAAAAATGTAGCCTTTCAAAACAGTAACTTGTTGTTTTGTAAGCTATAAACAGTGTTTGCACCAATTTCTGGTTTAATTCTTCCTAATCATTTTTTTTTACCACCACTTTCTGCTACAGCTTTGTATATTTGAATTATTTTTGTCTTTCAGAAATGTGCCTGCAGGTATTTGTGTAAATTATATGTAACACTCCCTCCTCCTCCTTTGTTCATATACCAGTCTATGGGGAGTTTGCTCTGCCATTAAAGAGTCAGAGAAGAGCAGGTTTTTTTATAGTTCTCATGTATTTTCATCTCTGTAGAAATAATTCCTATTTTATATCTGCTGTGTAAATTTGGTGTATTTTAGCAGCTACAAATATTTGTTGCTTGATTTGAATATTCTAGTATTCTGTGCTTTGGGATCATTAACAAGGGGGAGTTAAAGGCAGCTGAGCTGAGTTATGGTCATGGACTTGTGCTGGGAAAATCAAAATTTGGATTGGCAGCACTTTATCCATTGTTGCCTGTGCCTTTCCTGCACAAAAACAAATGTTCAGGTGTCTTTATAGGCCATGGGCACTTTACAGATCAATTCTGATGATTTAATTGTTGAAGTTCCTAAGTCCTGTCAAATTTTACAACCCGTCTGTAGAATGTGAGTACTGGCAATCTGGAATGGACTGATAAAGGTGTGATGCCAGAATAAGGAATAGGATTTGTTTCCTATATAATGCTTGCTAATAATCTGATACATAGAGATTTTATATAGTGTATAAAATAGAAGTGACATTAGCTTTATACCTAAATGACACTAATGTTCATCTCTAGCACAGGAAATGTTGTGACAGTTTTTAATCTTTAAGGTATAATAAGAGCTCTTTTATTTTGCCCAAGTCAGACAAGAGCAATGCCATGTTTGGTTTTCTGTCATCTAGAAGTGAGTGTTTTTGTTTGTAGGTGAACAGCATGGGGAATGGGATGGAAGGGGATTTAATGAAGAGTTCGTCCTAATCAGTTAATTGCATCAAGAAAGACTAAGAGTCTTCAGGTCCTTCTCAGGGGAATAAAACATGTCCTCAGTTTGGGGGCAGGAGGAAGTGAGGGCGATACAAACAAGTCTGTCCTCAACTGAAGGCAACTTGTGCATCTCGTGCAGTGCTGCAGACAAATGAAGATTCGAGTGTTCCTCATCTTTGGAAGCTCCTGCCCTCATTCTGTAAAGCACATTTGTGGAGATTTTTAGTAGTAGTGCCTTTTCCTGTAGTGCCTTTTCCTGGGTGTTTGCAGCCTCAGGCTGTAGTTTGTGATGGAGCTCTGTAGCTGCTTCCCTTCCAGAAGGTTGGTGTTGTGCATTTGTACATACAGCTGCAGTAGACTGGGGAAATGGATCTGAGCCTTAATTGCTATTTGCCTTTTTTTACTTCTGTGTACAAGTTCTAACATTGAACAGCTCTTGGGGCTGTTAAGTTTCTCCTACTTCCCAGGTTCTGCAGTTGTATTTCTAAAACACAGTTAGTGAAACAGAATGCTCAGTGCAGGCTCACACCATAGGTCTTGGCACTGCACAGTACAGAAATTCTCAGGTTCTTTGACAAACAACATAACAATTCTCTCTTCTGGTGTTATTCTGATATATGAAAAGGACTCTGCAGTTAATTTTACCAATGCTTTCTTGGGAATGTGCTAACCTTGTTTTTGTAATTCTAATATATTTCAGAAAATGCACTTAAACCAGCTATTAACAGTTTTACCTGCAAGGTTTGTATTGCTGTATGATGCAAATCACCTTAAAGAAATAGCAAAATAACAGGGATAAGATCAAATGTGAGCTCTTATTTGGTTGACAGGTTAATACAGAAGATCATTTTTGCAATTTTTGCTTTGGAACCTAAGATTTCAAAATTGGCAAGGTGGATAAATACTTCAGAATTAGCAAAAAAAATAATCAGTATTGGTGTTTTTCTTTTTGAGCTGCCATTGGTTTCAGTAAGGAATTGAATAATTCAGTCTTAAATGAGGGTTGTTGTTTTGTTGGTGGTTTTTGGTGGGTTATTATTTTTTTTGGATATGCCCTTTCTGTTTCATAAAGTCTAACACCTAATTAGCATGAAGTGGGATTTGCACTTACAAAGCTTTTCCTGTAGGTTGCAAAATACAGTAATGATGCAAAAATATGTTTTTAAACAACATAATTGTAACATTGTTTTATTAAAGTACTGCAAATAGTGGACCTCAGTCAACTTTAAATTTTGTTTATTTGTATAATGTGCTAATACATGTCTCAGGCTAGACTGACGTTATTATTAAATAAGGATTGTTTTATGCACTTGGTGGTTTTGGGAGTGAAAAGCTAAGGTATAGTATTTTAAGCTTTTTTGTTGTTGTTGGTTGGTTTTAGGCCTGATTCTTCATTCTCAAAATACATATTTATGGTTTTTAAGGTTCTTCTGCTAAGTTTGTTTTATTCTAAGGAGAGTGAAGTATCTACATATTAGTAACTGATGCCTTATGCAAACAGAAATGAATGCTGTCTTCTTGCTGTGCTAGTTTGCAGCATATAGAGCACATCCCCTTCATACCTAAAATATCTGTGTTGACATGAAGTACTCAGCACTCCTTTGTGCCTACTCCTCAGCATAGTCACAGTTCTCTTTTTGCAAACTAGGGCAGGGAATATATCTGAGCTTGGTACAAGACTGTTTGCTTGTGTGAAGAGAGTTGATTTCTGGACATTTCCAAATTAGGCTAAATTCTCAGATTCACTATAAACTCTGCCTTCTCATTGCACTCAGCCTCTCTCACCACAGAAGAAAAGCTGTAGAGAACTGAATGAGATACTTGATTCCTGTATGGCTTTCTTGTTTGCTTTTTTAATGATTCACAGCCTCAGACAACATGGTTGCAAATCTGCTGCAGAACTACTTTGCCTTGTATGCTGTTGCTGTTTTTTCTAGAACTGTACTGGCAAACCAACCCAAATGCAGATTTTTTTTTTTAATTATTTATTTATTTAAAAATAATTGGGACCACTTTATTAGAGATACATTACTTTGTAAGTTTTTAGTGCTATGTACACAGTTAATTCATACCAAATAAAATGTATATTTAGTTCACTGATCTTAGAAAGTTGGATTTCATAAAGCATCTTTTCTGTCCCAAGACTAGGCTAGCTTTAGTGAATAATATTTTCAAGGGAGTGGGGAAGGAGGAGGTTTCACTTGGTTATTTTCTATATAGGTAAGTATTTGGAGGTGTAAAATTAAATTGCTGCAAATGAGCAGAAATTTCAGTACTCAGTGCATTTTACACATCTATTTTAATATCTGTGGCCTGTTTTGATTATTTTTCTTTCTTTTTTTCCTAAACTTTTACCTGCAAACAGTTAGATTTCCCAATAACTGACAAATCCTTCCGCTGGGATTCGATTTGTACACTTGTGTCTGATGAGGTCACTGCTTGTTGTTATGATACAGAAAAGCCTGTGTCTATTTTAGGCATTTACTGTACATTTCTCCCGTGAAAAGAGTGAGATCGTGTCATCTCATGCTCCCCCTCCGCAGGTCACTTCCTGCAGCAATATGGACTAACTTAAACCTCGTGAGTACTGAACTGAGCGTCTCTTGCAGCCTCTAGTGTAAGAACCACACCTTGGGTTTGTGATATCTATTGAATAAACACCGTAAGGGGAAGACACTTCTAGCTTGAACTCAGATGATGTGCATTGTGCAAAGGCATCACTTTTCCTTGCCTCTGTTTAGAGTGATTTTTTTTTTTTTCTGTGCCATTCAGGGAAAGGTAGGAAATACCTTTCACTGAGAGCTGCTACTGTACTTAGCTCTGGTCAACTGAAAGCCTGTACTGGGTTAAACAAGGCATTTTGGGAGTTTTTTCCCCAGAGTTCCAGAGCTGCCTTTAAAATGTTGCAGCTCTTATTCTGTGTTGTCACATTTATTTCAAAGACGTCCTTTCTTTTTCTTTTTTAATATGTGTATATAATCCTTTCTGTCTCTTTCTGTTTACTCCTTTGGTTTGTTTTTGTTTTACTACTTTTAAATTTTAATTCATCATTCCATGTTCACATGCGTCTGTATCAATTACATTGGCTTATAGATTAAAAAGCACCAACCCTATCCTTTGAAATATGATGCATAATAGGAATACCTGGGATCTTACCTGTCAGTAGCTGAAAACGTAGTTTGAGATAATTCTGTCTGAAGCTGGGATACAATAAAATAAAACTACAGGAGTTTGTAGTATTGCCAGATTTATCTGTACTTATCATGAATCTGTGATCTTTCTTGAGGGTGCACACACTGATAGGCATTGTACAGTATTATAAAGATCATTGAGGTTTTTAAAAAGAAAAAAGGAAACAGTTGATGGAGTTTCATGGCAGTTGTTGAAAGCCCCCAAAGTTTGTTTTAACAAATATTTTTGCTACAGATTTTCTGTATTTAAAAATCAAACTTTACCTTCTCAAGGATCCTAAATGGTATGTTTCACGTTTTGGAGGGCTTTCCTTGGTGTCAGCACCACTCAATTCACTTTTCTTCTTCACTAACTGCATTTGTTACATTAGCTGTAAGAATTGACCTGTAGTCATCTCATCTTGAAACCTGAATTATTGCAGGCCCTTTGATATGAAAACTTCGGTTTGAACTGTCATCTTAGGCCTGTGACAGCCATGGGGAAAAATACTGGCCATGTTGCTGAGTGTGTGGTCCTACTGTTGGAGGTGCTGCATTTAAATAATGCTTAGAGTGACCCCAGGAGTGCAGTTTTGAGTAGAGTAGGGGCTGCATCCTGTGCCAACCACTTTTCACTGGAAATTTCCAATATACTCTCCCCAGCCAACCTAGAAGTACCAGGCTGCTGCTATAGGTGAATACAGTCACTGCTGTCACTCAGCCACTGATGGCACCTGTGCATTGCCTGCTCCAGATTCAGGATGTGCAGACACTCTTGTTTCAAGTTGCATATGAAGGAGAAAGGCCATATGTTACAGTCCAAGAGTCACAAAATTCCAAAACGTGCAGCTTAAATAGGAATGCAAAAGGATTTTTGGTTTTGTTAACTTCTAATTAAGAACTAGGAAAGACTTAAGACTAATTTTGGTTTTTAGAGAAGTCTTTGGTGGAGGATGTATTGATAGGGAAAGTGAGTGATTTTTCCCCACCTTATTTCAAAGCCTTTGCAATTCTGTGCATTTCCTAGTGCACTTCATGCCTCAGAGATTCTGATTGGAAGTCAAACAAAATTAAAACTTTATTAGTGCCAGTGTAAAGAAATAAAACCATTCAAGAATGAAGTTTCCTTTCAGCGTAGTTGAGCTCAGGCTCAAGCGCTATTGGAATCAGTGGAGTTTGTGACATAAAGTGACAAGTCAGACAGGTTATGGCTACTTGAGCTACAGAGTCTGTTTTGCACATGTGGTGTTTTAAAAACATCTCATGCCTTGTTATGGCAGAGTAGTTCCCCAGTGCTTTGAGGTTTTACATCATTGTTTACTTCCATTAAATTGAGATATATAACTCTTGGCTTAACAAGCCAATGGATTTCACTCCATTATGTGAAGGTTATATAACTACTGAGATATGGGAAAAATAAGTAGTGAAAAAAAGAAAGAAACTCAGAAAAAAAGAAAGCCAACTCCAAATCTTTATCTACCATATGAAGTTGCTTTGTTAAGAAGCTTTAGTCAGTTTAAAAATCTGTTTAATCAGAAAATTGAACAGAAGCCTCCAATCTACTTTTATTCTTCTGGAGTAGAAAACCAGCTCAATCTTAGTAGCTGCCAAATCTCATAATTTGTTTTTAGAACCTGAATTGAAAACTGTAATGACTCGTTTAAGCTTTGAGGGTGGGCACAGCTCAAACCTTAGAACAGTTAAGATCCCCTGGCATTTCTGAGTATTGCAGACCTTTGTGTGCAAAGTAAACCTAGATTGTGATTGAACAGGAGTAACGTGTATGCAACCAGTTCTGCTAAATCTATTTCTGTGAGCTGTTGGTGATCTGATAAATGAGCTTGTCAATAACTTGTTGCTGGATAAGTGCTGTGCCCCAGCCATGCACTGAGCAAGGTAACTGTCCTTCCCCACACACCCAGTCCATCCCCTTGCAGGAGGGCAGTGTGTCTTTGTAGTTATAAACCACCTATGTGTCACTTAGAGAGCAAGTGTCTAAATTTATCATCTCTTGCCTGGCCATGTTCCAGCTTTTCCCTTTTCCTATTCTCTCCTGCAGACATGACACCTCATTGATGGTGCATGTGTGGTATTACAGCTTGAGATGATTTTTTTAATTTTACTTTTTTTCAGAGCTGCCTTTCACTCTGCTTTCTCTTTCTCTCTCCACGGTTGTGCAGAAGTAAGAGTACTTCTTACTTCTTTTTTTTTTTTTCTTTTTTTCCTTTTTTCTTTTTTTTTGTTTCCTTTTTTCTTTTTCTTCTGTTTTCTTTAGTGGACTGAAAATCAAAGCTTTAACCCTTGGCCCTTATGCAAGCCTGAGTAGATGTCGTCTGTCTGAATAGTTAGAAGTCATAGTATTTACTTTAACAATTTAAACACTCATGTGCTTGTAAAAGTATTCCAAGGCCAGCCAACAATCTCTGCTTTGAATACTAAATAAAAGATTAGCACTCAAATATAACTGCTCTTTATAGTTCAGTATTAAAAGGTCTCTTAATTTGCAGTAATAAATGCCTTTTAACTGCACCAAAAGTAGTATTTATTCAGTCTGCATGCTTTTAAACTCGGATTGTATTTCAGGTAACAAAGTAAATTGAGGCAATGTTTTATAGCATCTCAAATTGCTATTGCTGTTGCTGCAATGCATTCTTATTGACTTTTTTTGTCCAATTGGCTGATATTTCTCTAGTTGGCATTGCTGTTCTGTGGTGTCAAAACAGGGTTGGTATTAGATAGGTAGAGAACTGTACTTAATTTGGCTTATTTTATACGGGGCATCTCTTGCTAAGAATCAAACTTACTCAATATCAATGTAAAATTTAAAAACAACCTAAGTGTTTATTGGCTGTATGGATTCACAAAATGGGGACTTCAGAAAAATCAGTATAGTCCGAGTTTTTGCATCCACTGTACCTTAACTGTGTGCATTTGGAACATAGATGAATCTGTTCCTGTGGTATTATCACATCTAATTGTGTTATTTTTGCATTTTTTAGGCTTTACTGCGATCACAACAACTAATCCCATTTGGTTGGTAAAGACACGATTACAGCTTGATGCAAGGTAAAGTGACAATAGGAAACCTCACTGCTGTGATAACATTGTACTCAAGTGTTGTGAATCTGTTCTGCCCTCCAAAATAGAATAAATTCTTAAACGTTCAGCATTTCAGATTTGCAAAGTTGATGCTGGTCTCCAAGCTATACTATCACTTCTCTTTTTAATCCATTTTGAGGCACTGTAGTAGACTGACCAGCAAATTTAGAATGAATTACAAGATTAACAGTTTCATTAAAATCATGTTCTACCAACCATATGCTTGCATTTTCATTTAGTAATACCTTATCTTTAACTGTTGAGCTAAACATTGCTGAAATGTGGATTCAGTATTATAGCAAATGTTTAGAAAAAGGCTTTAAGCATCCTCAGGGGTTTTTTTGTTGTTGTTGGTTTTTGTTTTGTTTTGTTTTTTTGTTTTTTTGGTTTTTTTTTGTTGTTGTTGTGGCTTTTTTTTCACATACAATGAGTTCTAGCCTATAAAAAAGAAAAGACTACTTTCATGGATAGAAACAGGAATTGTCCTAATATGGGATAGTCAATAAATTGTATGGACTTAGCATAGAATTGACTACAGAAATGGTTTATTGTGAAACTTGTAATGAAAGTAGAATTTTATGCAAATAGGAAGGAAGACAGACCTCTGTATTCCCATCTATTTAAATCTATAGGGAGAGACTGGTATGATACCATATGATATTTGTCCATATGATAACCTTCTAAAGAGTTATGGTAATCTGCTCTTTTATTCTGTGACTTGCTCACTCAGACCTGTGCTGGCACAATCCATGTGCCTGCACTTGCAGCTGTAGTGAAGCACATCTCATGCAGTGTCATCATGGGTTTGCATGGTTGTGTACAGTATGCTGGCTACTTCAGCATGCACAACTCAGTTCAGTGAGCAAGCTCAAAATGGGAATACAACTTCATTTGCCAAATACTGCTTGAAATAGGTATGTCCAATGAGCACTTTCCTTGACATCAGCAGTGGCTTAGTTCAGTTAAGCTCCCACTGTTGCACTGGTTGCTGTGCCAGTTGTTTGCTGAGAGCTGTAATGCTGAGGGCCGCTGTTTCAGCTCTCAGTCACCGAATGCAGTGGAGCTCTTTATTGAGGCAACAAGTAGGGCAAATGCATTATGCAGAAGAAAATGGTCATTTTTCTCATGAGTCACTGACATTGCTAGTCCATTTGGGAATCTGTTTCCAAGCAATTTAGTCCTTTATTGCATGAGAGTTGGGGAGGCCTAAAGCTGCTCAACGTTTCTCTGTGATACTTTTTCTTTAGTCACTGTGTGACATTTGGCTTGGATTCCATGCAATGCTTTACCTGTGTTTAGTGCTGAAGGCCTTTGTCAAGTGACTTGGAGCCCCTCAGCACCAGTGTTGGGTATTTCCTAAGTCTTCTCATCACTACAGACCTGTTGAATGAATTTTCCAGTCTCGCTGGTTGCACCAGTTGATACTTGGACTTGTTTTCTCCTTTTTAGGAATCGTGGAGAAAAGCGAATGAGCGCTTTTGAGTGTGCCCGCAAAGTTTATCGCTTGGATGGCTTTAGAGGCTTTTACCGGGGAATGTCTGCGTCCTACGCAGGCATATCTGAGACTGTTATTCACTTTGTCATTTATGAGAGTATTAAGAAAAAATTACTGGAGTATAAGACTGCTGCTGCCATGGACAATGAGGATGAGACAGCAAAAGAAGCATCGGACTTTGTTCGAATGATGATGGCTGCTGCCACTTCCAAAACATGTGCAACATCAATAGCATATCCTCATGGTAAGTGGGACATGGGCAGCTGAGACCCTTGAGTCAGATCCATCAAAGGGAGTATTCTCAGTGAGATTTGTAGCCAACTTTGGTTTACTTGCTCAAGAAATATTTCCCTGTCTGAATATCAGATTTAGCAGGTCAATGTGAGTCTAGTATGCAGAAATGGAAGTGCTTTACAGTGGATATCCAGCATGACCTTTTCTTAGGCAATGTTTATTTTGCAAGGGATTGGCCAGGGTATGGCCCAAGGTACTCAGAGGTACTTTCTCAGTTGGAATCTTGCCGTATACTCAGCAATTTTCCATAATGTGCCAGCAAGTTCTCGTCTCCCTTCTAGGGGTGCAGGCTGCCTAGTTTGTGTGTTAGTTGCACTTGATCTTCCTGCAGAGTGGTTGTGTATACACTGCTTGTTAATGAACTGAGTACTGAACTTATGTTAACTTCTGAGCTAAAATGTAAGCCCAAGCACCGGTCCTCTTCTGGATTGTAGCTAAGCAAATGAACTTGCCTACTTTAGTCAGATATCTAATACTTGCTCCCTTCTTACACATACTTGGTTTGCTACTCTGTTTGTCTTCCTCCTCCTTTTTTGAAAGAGGAGTTGTGAGATTGAGAACTTGGAGAGGGGTATTTTTTGTGTAAAAATCCCTGATCAGGTGCTGGGAAAAATAATGAAAAGTGGTGAATGTACCCACTCAATCTTTCTTTTTTTCCACTGGTTTTCTTTGTACAGAGGTTGTACGAACAAGACTAAGAGAAGAGGGAACAAAATACAGATCTTTCTTCCAGACACTCTCTCTGCTTGTGCGAGAGGAAGGGTATGGCTCCCTTTACCGAGGTTTAACCACACACCTGATCAGACAGATTCCAAACACGGCTATCATGATGTCCACCTACGAAGTTGTAGTCTACTTACTTGATGGATAGCAGTGTGACAAGGTGGAAGAAGGTGGAAGACTGAAAGACTGGAGTGGACCACTGAATGTCAATGCCAATGTGGTGGGCTAAAGGAGCGTTGTATCAGGAACAAGCAGCTGTGGGCAAAACAGAAGGTTGATTGTGGGCAACTCTGAATAATTTTGCTGCCTTTATTGTGTGGTCTCATGTCAATGTGACAAATGGGAACTGCCCTTAGGGAATGCCTTCATACATCTCTTAATTCAGAATTATTCTTTTCTTTTTATCTGTTAAACTAGACAAAGCCATTGAGTCATCTTCAGAGACCTGATAGGTGAGGGAGGGGACATGAAATATGTTCCTATTACCTTCTCTTAGTGATTGCTCTCAACTACATAATTTTTGTTCTGTTTTACTGCACAGTAACCTGTTGGAGGAATGGGCAAGACAGTACTTTTATAGCTGTCTATACCTGAAACTTCCATTTAGTTGCTCTGAAGATTCATAAAGAGACTGAGGTAGTGTGGTAAGTGTGTAAAGTTTTCCATGTTGCTACCTCAAGACAAAATATGGTGCAGGGACCCAGAACAGTTATTTCTTCACTACAAAAGGTGATACCTGTTGTAGCTTTTTGCTTTTGATTGTTCTTTTTTTTTTTTTAATTGATGTTTGAGCAGTGTTGTAGGATAATGAGAGAGAGTTTGGTTGTTCAACTCCTCAGGTTATCAGTCTGTTAATGTTGGTGTAAGTGGACTTCTGGTCCTGCTGCATCATGCTTTTTCTTTTCTGGAATTTTTCCTAAGTAAGAGAGGCCTATGAAATATTGTCCTTTATCATCAGTTTTCCTTGCCAACGTGTTCAGGTCACTCAGACAGCTAAGGGAGTTGCTGAATGCCACTTTATAGCCTTTTTAAGGATTTGTAATGTGATGAGAAATCTCAACTAGTTCAGCCTCCCATTTGTGAAGATAGGATTCGCTCAGTTTCATGCTGCCGAAGCACAAGCTGTATTACCCTTAAATATCTGGCAAATCCTGCCATGGATTACCAGTGTTTATATGGGAGTACTGGGGGGGAATACATATCACTGTGGCTGGGGTGACCAGAAAGCAGAAACCAAGTTGAAGTTGCAATAGGTCTTGTCAGTGCAGACAGGCTCTGTGCAGAATGATGGAGAAATTGTAAATAATATTTTCTTGAAAGCATTCCCCCTGATAAATGCTGTATCAGTTCTGTCAGCTTGAGCCTGTGTACTGAGCTATAACCTTGTCCTCCACATTGTCTGATTATTCAGGCATTGGTTTTGTTCTGTAAGCCAATTGTGAAATAATGCCTTGCATTCTACAGTGAGGCTTAGCTGGTTTATGATGTCATAATTTACAGAATTTTCCAAAATCGTACAACTGGAGTGTCAAGCAGTTTAATGTTGGAGGAAGTTTTACAGCTTTCCAGACAGATATCTTCTCAGTCTGCATCCATTATCCTTATGAGGAAGAGGATCATTTAAAAGTTGGGGTCAATAGCTTTCTCCATATAAATGCTGCTACACTGGCATGGACAGAACTGTGCTCTCAGCTCTTCCAGTGTGGTACTTCAGAACACTTGAACTGTGCATCATGTGCAATGGCTTTATTTCATGAATGAATTCTTATGCACTTTGTGGCCTTCTTAGGGCTTATGACTTTTCTTCCTCTTACTGATTATCTGGAATCAAACCGTGTTTGAAATATGCAGTTTGGTTTTAAACAAAGCTTGTGGTTTGATTTCTCTGTAAGCTGTGCAGGAGTTAATGCTGTAAATCCATAGCATCTCTGTGGCAGTGGTTCTGTAGGCTCTATGTAAAACCTCAAAGCTTGCAGAACAATCAGTCTGGGTTTTTCTCATTTGCTTTCCTTTATTTTGACCCTTGTCATGTTTTCCATACAGTGTCAAAGTATTTGAGTATTTCATGTAATTCTCTGTATTAATTGCTCATCCTCTAAAAGCCACCCGTATAAGTACATTGACCTTGCAGTGCTGTATTGACTTTCCTGCTTGGAAAATGTTCCCTTTTTAAAAGACAGCATGGTCTGAGGGGTGACCATGGTGAACTTGATTGTCTCAATGTGAAAGGAGTGCTTAAATGTGTTTTAAAGTGGGCTTTTTCTAGTGGTCTCCCTAGAAAAAGACTGGAGTATTTATGACTGACCTAAGCCTTGATGTGATGCTTTTGTTCAGATAAATAAATGCAGAAATAGTGACTTACTGTAATTTTTGTGATGTAGAAGGTGGGTCACTCTTCAGGTTATCGAGATTACTCAGTCATAGCCAAAATTTAAATTGGCAAAGACCATACTCAGCTTTGGAGTTCATAAATACAGTGAACACTTGGAGTAGCCTAGGCTTCATGAGAGTTTCCCTCCTCTGTTTGGATACATTGTCTCTTGGTTCTGTGTTTGTCTCCCATTCCTGGGTATTCCCTGGAATTCCCTGGGTACTGTGTGTGTGCCTTCTCTGGGTAAGAGCAGAGCCCCTGGAGGTGATAAGTAGGAGAAATTAACAAGGACAGTTAAATATGGGAGATAACAGCTAAAAGCAGACAATCAGCTTAGTACTCCACCTCTTTAAAGGGTGTTCCAGCTTTGTTTTAAACTTCAGGGGTGATCGTTTTGGTTTCTTTTGCATAACCAAACATAACCCAAACATTTCTTGGTATTTTTCATTATTTTTAAACTACATGTACCTGCAAAATTACCTCTGATATATTTCCCAAAGATCTTTAAATTATTTATGTCGTTTTCTTGATATTTATTATAAAAACTCAAGGGAAATAACAAGATGCTTCATTCAATAATATCTTTAACTACAGAGCTGAAAGCAGTGCATTTAAACTTGGTCATCTTGATTTGTATTTGGGTGTCACGTATTTATGTCCCCCTTGTGCGTGTGCTAGACGACAGGACGTGTGAAGAGCTCTCTGGTCATTAATTTCGTTCCTCATTTCCCTGCCTGAGCTCGGAGCGCGGCGGGGCTGCAGCTCCGCGGCGCGGCCGGCAGGTGGCGCGGCAGTCACGGCGGGAGCGGCCGGAGCCCGCCCGGGAGATCCGCGCTCTGTGCCCGGCTCTCTCTGCTCCGCTCTGTGCCCGGCTCTCGCT
>VZRH01007070.1:176867-211245 GCA_013397555.1 Urocynchramus pylzowi | reverse complement strand
GTTCCAGCTTTGTTTTAAACTTCAGGGGTGATCGTTTTGGTTTCTTTTGCATAACCAAACATAACCCAAACATTTCTTGGTATTTTTCATTATTTTTAAACTACATGTACCTGCAAAATTACCTCTGATATATTTCCCAAAGATCTTTAAATTATTTATGTCGTTTTCTTGATATTTATTATAAAAACTCAAGGGAAATAACAAGATGCTTCATTCAATAATATCTTTAACTACAGAGCTGAAAGCAGTGCATTTAAACTTGGTCATCTTGATTTGTATTTGGGTGTCACGTATTTATGTCCCCCTTGTGCGTGTGCTAGACGACAGGACGTGTGAAGAGCTCTCTGGTCATTAATTCGTTCCTCATTTTCCTGCCTGAGCTCGGAGCGCGGCGGGGCTGCAGCTCCGCGGCGCGGCCGGCAGGTGGCGCGGCAGTCACGGCGGGAGCGGCCGGAGCCCTCCCGGGGGATCCGCGCTCTGTGCCCGGCTCTCGCTCTCGCTGCTCCGCTCTGTGCCCGGCTCTCGCTCTCTCTGCTCCGCTCTGTGCCCGGCTCTCGCTCTGTGCCCGGCTCTCGCTCTGTGCCCGGCTCTCTCTGCTCTGCTCTGTGCCCGGCTCTCGCTCTCTCTCTCTCTGCCCCGCTCTCTCTCTCTCTGCCCCGCCCGCTCGCAGGTGGGCTTGGACGGGGGAGCTGCGGAGTTTTTTGGTGTCGTAGTTGTAACTGAGACATCTCCTGTTCGCTTACCCATTAACACTGCCCCTATCTCTGTTTACATAACGCACTCAGCATCTTCTCTTGCTGATTGAGGTGTTAATGACCTTTTCTGCTAGTCTGTTTTTCCACGACATCTGCAACATTCCTCAGACTGCAGCACTGTAAAGAATTCTTCCAGAGAGAAGAGTGGAGAGCCTTTATAAATGTTGCTTCCTGTTTAAACTGTTCAGATTTGGAAAAGAAGCTGAATGCTGAAGTGTGCCTAGGTAAATGTACTACTTTTTTTTCAATTTTCTGTCTGTTAAGGCTGAGTTATGTAAGTTTTTTCAGTTCTTCTATTTAAGAGTCTGCCTACCCTGCATATGTGAACATAACTATGCCCTCAGAGTCATAGCTAAACACTCACAGATGACAGATTGAGAATACTTCACTACTCATGTGAGGTTTGCTATTATTCTTGCATACATGTAGTTGGCTGTAAACTATGTGCATTTACTCTGTATTTATATAGTTAACTTTTTGTTTGGATTGCTTTAAACTTCAAAGCAAATTAAAATTGTGCTTCTATTCAAATGTTGCCTGCTGTGCTAAACTGTACATTGTTTTTAACCTTTGAATTTTTCTATTATTGATACATACCAGTGCCTGCACAGTTGTGATTAAAAATGAAAAATGTACCTTTAGTGTGGCCTTTTTGGAGGGATTCATGGGTGACTTAAACTAGCAGTATGTGTTGGTGCAGTTGGATTTGAACACTTATCTCTCTACAGAACCAAGCAACCTTGTCTGTCAACTAAGATTGAGGAGCTGGTGACCACAAAACTCGTGCCCATTTGAAGTGCCAGCTAGGACAAGCCACTGCTGATAAAAGTGAAGGGCAGTAATTCCTTAAAATGCTCAGAGTTAATTGTATGTGAGATTAGAACCAAGTCCTTGAACCTGACACATTGTTAGGTATTGATATTGTTTTTCTTAACAATGGTTGGTGTTTGATCTGAAGTCTGTCCTGAGCTCCCTCACAACTCATTCTGCAAATGCATACATGGGGTTTGTTTGGTGAGTGCTGTTTTGTGTGTTCTGCGTCCTTCCAGCCTCTAATACAGAGGCAGGCTTGATGTCTCTGATTTAATTCTTTCAGCTATTCAAAACTACTTCAAAACTTGCATTAAATCAGCACATCTGTGATAGCTGTTTTCTTTCAATGGGTGTTACTGTGAATTGCCCTACCTTGCCACACTTTGTAGCTCCCAGGCCAGCCAGGCTTAGAGAGGTGATCAGTCTGCTGGAACCAGTACAGGCAACCAGTGTTCCTATCCTTGACACATCTGAAATTATGCCTCTAACTGGCATAGCTGTAATTGTCTGTAATTTATTTTTCACTTTTACCCTGCAGAGGAGGCACTTTGGCAGGGCAGAGCTCAGGGTAAGTCTGTGGGGATGTTTTGAAGTTCATGCTGCTTCACAACCCCTTCTCCTAGAGGAGTTATGTTGAGCTTGCCACGGTCAGAAAGTTTGTGTGTAAAATGAGGGTGTATTTAAAGTGCTAATTGGTTATGACTTGGCATTAATGCAGCAGTGCAGTCTGACAGAGATGCAGCCCAAAAGCACGTGAGGCTTGACAATGATGTCTTTGACAAAGGAAAGCCCTTCAATTTGATAATGCACTTACCCTACAATGAAATGTACTCCCAAAGACAAACACTCCCCTCCTCTTGTATGTGCTGTTGCCAGCCACTGTGCTCTGTGCTGACTCAGCACATCCTTATCTTGCACAGCTTCTGTAAAAGGCAGGAGATGCCAGGACTGGAATCCAATTTTCATGAGCAAATTGATGCAAACAGAATGGTGTCTTGAACTGTGAAAGGCAGATTGGAGCACAGGATCTTCTGTTGGTGTAGATGGAATATTTCAAGGGGTGCTCCTAAGACTGGGCTCATTACTGCAGACACCTCAGTGATGAGGTTGTGTGAAGTGGACTAGAAGCTTTCCAAGACAAGCTCAAGATGGTGAAATGCTGGTTATTCCAGGTAAACCTCTACAAAAGCAATGTTTCCTCCATTATCTGTGGCTGTTTGAAGGTTGGTGGCTTTTCCTAGTCCTGCTATGTAGCAGACACTGGGGATGGGACTGAGGATGTGCATATTGGAATTGTCTGGGGTGCAACCAAAATGCAAAGCAGTCTGAGACTTGGTCATTCTCCCACACCTCCAAAATACAATGTGCAAGTGAGGCAGCAATTACCTAAATGTAGGAGTGTCACCTTGTAATTAGAGACTAGATAACACAGAACCAGTATTACAGACTCGTGTCTGCAGCAGAGTTCTGTAGAGTACATGGCTTGTGTAGGAAATGTTCTGGGCTGGTTCATCCTGGTGTATTCCTGTTTGCATGTAGTGAGGGAGAGTTTCTGCAATAAGCAAGAATTTGGGTTACTGACTGGGGGAAGTGTGTGGGCATTGTAAAGTTTTCAAGGGAACTTGGTGAGAAGCTGTCCTTGCCAAGTTACAGGCTGAGAATTTCACTGGAAAGCATAAAAATCTGGAAGTTAGACACAGCTGAGTTAGAGCAATAGAAAGAAATATCCTTGGCATAACAAGAAGAAACAAGTAAAAACAGTGGAAGAAGGGAGTAGGTTATGTGATGGGGTTTGGTTTTATTAATGTTTTTGTGATTTTGGGTTAGAAGTGTAATAATATTTTTAAATGGTAAAGGTGTCCCCTTTGTCAGCAGTTCTCCTCCAAGGGAAAAAGGCTCTCCAAGTACTACTTTGCAGAATTTTTATCCCAGTTTAGCTGTGCTAGGTTCTTCCATTGAGAAGGTAATACTATGGATGCTTTTCAGGGCCACATCAGACTCTGTACTGTTTCTAGCTCTTCAAGGCCTCCACAAGAACGCAGCAGAAATGTTTCTGTGAACTCAGGCCACCTCCCTCTAAAGAGAAAAGGCCAGTTCTCCTAGGACTGTTCAATATTCTCTCTGGATAGACTTTGGCTAAAATGAGCACCAGCAAGAGCTTTTTGGATATGAATTTTGAAGGGAGAGCACACCTCCTGAGAAAAGGTGCTCCCCAGTTTGTGTATTTATCCTTTGGATAGGAAAAGGAAGTGAATGCTGAAGAAATAACTCTGTTCTTGCTAAGAAAGCCCAGTAATTGTGAATCTGTTCTCAGAAATGGGTCATTCTTCAAGGAATTCTGGGAGAAGTCACAATGGATTTCCCAAGGTATTCTCTTTCAGTCTATCCAGGAGTGAGGTCTGCTTGGGGAAGAGTTTCCTTCCTCATTCCCTGGAAATAGTTGAAGACAGATCCTGCCGCTAAGACTTTCACTGACCACAAATGCTACTTCTGCAGAAAATTCTTAATGATGTGCAAATAACTTTTTTCCCTCTGGCTGCTAAAGGCAGGCAAGCCAAATTTGTTTCTAAGCTGGTAAGTTTTCATTATAGTTCTCAGTTACTTTTATTGTCATTTCTGGATGTATTTGTTTTTTATTCTGTCTCTTCTGGAATGCAGTTAGCAGCAAAAGTTTAGAGTTCTATTATCCTGCACTGCCACTGTAAATGTTCCTGGCCTTTGCAGTGACTTGCAAGGTGATTTGGGGAGCTCCAGCTGGATTCATGCTGGATGTGCTTAGGGACTTGGAAAACTGCTATGAATTACTTGAAACGGGAATGATCTATTATCACTGACACATTTTCCAGAGAGACTACTTGAGGGGAAATACTGAAAAATGACAACCATTCAGCTCTGCTTGTAGGGTGGTCCAATATTATTCCCTAATTCATTCAGGCAACAGACAAAGATTTAAAGTATTTTCTTTGCAATAATAAAAAAAAAAAATCACAAAACCAGTATAAAAAATATTGACATTTCCCCATTAGGGAGAAGAATATTTGCCTAGTCCCTAATTGTTACAACCAAGGAGATCACTGCCAAAACTTTATAGCTGGGATGTAAATGGAATATTGCCCCTTGAGCAGGAGCAGCTTAGATCTGTTAAAACCACATACACATTTGGACACACAGGGCTGAACTGGTTAGAACCAGCATTCTCCAGAGCTCAGGACAGCCAGAACTAAACTTTCTTCCCATCACCTTCTTTCCCAGGGTAAAAGATTGTTTCCTTATGGCAGGGCAGGGACACTGGAGTGGTCATCAGGTATGATGGGATATTTCTGTGGGCAGCATTCTTGTAATTCTCAGGATCCAAGCTTTTCACTTTTTCTCTTGGGCTGTCACTTATTTCACCCTTGTCACCCTCCATGGAAAGGTGATCAGCATTCATTTGGGAGGGATGGGATTTTTAGAGATTGCAGATATGGAAAGGTGTGGAAAGGTGAGTAAAAGCATGAGAATTGTGACTTACCAGAGAAGACAAAACTATATGACCATCCCCCTTCTTCCCAAATAGCTCAAGAAAGATACATCTTTGTGAAACTTTGAGCTTTATTCATCCCTAGCTGTGGAAAAACCCGTTATTCAAATGGAGCATTGGCAACACGTGGTGGCAGTATCTGCCATGCTTCCTATTCCTGAAGAGGGAATAGGATTCAGCACTGCAAATTCCTTCCTAAAGAAGGATTCAGGCAAAGAAGACAGCATCTGGGAAAGCAGGGAGTTTCAACTGCTTCTTCAAGTCCCTGGGATGAGCAAGGCTCTGAACTGCATTCAGTGTTACACAGTATATACACATTACTCAATTATATCCCATCTTTCCAGTTTACATTTTCTGAAAAAGTAGAGGAGCTTTCCCAGCACCTCATTTCTCCTCAGCCTCATCTCCACCTGCAGCTTGGGGGGGAGATGGAACAAAGCTGCAGCAATTCCCAGGCCTCTTGGTGTACTCTTTCCCTCTCTGCTAGAGCCAGACATAAGAGGGATAAAGGGTGACTTTAAACTGCTAACAAGGAACAAAAACTCCTAATTTGACTCTGCACCTCTTTTACTAGGTGTGTGTTTGTGTTTTTCTTTCAATTGTAGATTCTGATGATAAAAGTGTAATGGAGAAAACATTATTATCTCACTAAGTACAGCAGTTTTTCCACAAAACTGAAGTGGCATTACCAAAAAAAGCTTATAACAGAAACATCCACAACCATCCTGAGCTGACAGACTAAACAGCATTCTTGGGACTGAGCAAGAAGCCTGGCAGTCTCTGCTAAAGGCAGGGTAAGAGTGGAATATCAGCAAAATCACCCTGAAAAATAATAGGTGGGCTATATATAAGAGAAGGATGAAATGGGTTAGGTTGGAAGGGGCCTTAAATTCATCTTGTTCCAGCCCCCCTGCCATGGACAGGACACCTCCGCTAGACAGTGTTTTTCATACTAACCCTGGCTAATTCACTCTCTTACATGAAATAAAGGCAAAGAAAAAGGAAAAGAATTGAGGTACTAGTCAGCTGAGCTTTGAGTAAGGAAAAATTAATTATCAGCTCACTCCACTGCAGGGAACAAACAATTTAGCAGTAGTGTTCTCAAAATGGTTTATTATGCTTAAGTAGGTTTAGAGGTGTTTTCTACAGGAAGGACTGATGAGGTGACCTAATATGAGATGATTTAAAAGCTCACCTATAGTCTTCTGTGGAATTATGTTGAGGGAATTTGGATTATGATGACTATTACTACTGTAACTTTGAGGGGTGTTAATCATGAACAGCCTGGTCTAGTGGGAGGTGTCCCTGCCCATAGCAGAGGGGTTTGGAATGAGATGATCCTTCAGGTATCTTCCAACCCAAAACCTTCTGTGATTCCATGAGCAGGACCTTTTTGTGCCAGTGACAGATGTGCACCTTTGGAATGTCAGATGCCTTCTAAGCAGGCCCCAATTAATGCAGAATGTTTTAGGTTACTATTAGTGCATGCAAATTAATTTTCTGAAACTAAGTAAAAAAAAGGATGTAGTCAAGCATTCTTGATTTAGCTTTCTCATGGTTTAATTTTTGAAGATTTGGGAGTGTTAGTGGGAAGAAAAGCATTTCTACCTGTAATATCTGATTTAACAAAGCTGTAACTTAGCCTGTTGAAGCGTTACCAAGTGGTTCCTTGTGAAAAAGCAGTGTCAGTCCAGGAGGCCCAGGGGGACTAGTGAAAAGATTTCTATTTATGTAAAAGGTCATTTTGAGCTCTTGACTCTGAAACTGGGGGCTTGTTCTTGACCTTGGCATTTCTGATCTCTGGACTGAGGGTGATCAAGAATATTGAAAACAGAGCTATAGAAGAGTACCCATTTTCACTTATGGAAACTGATAGTCTTGCAAGTATGTGAAAATCTGATCCAGTGTACAGTGTGCTTTTTCTGCCAGCCAACCCTCCTATTCACAGTGTAAATGACTGCACTTCTCCCTCTGGGCAAAATGGTGAATTTGCTCAGGCCCAAATATGTCTTTTCATTATGCAACTTTATCCCCTTCTATCAAAAGCAGCTTTTTTTTCATACAGTAACATGGTTTTCCCACTGTTTTTCTAGTCGTAAGAATTTCAGTGCAGAAACAGCGGTGTGGTGTTTTGGGAATTGCATGCCAGCTAAAGCAATTCCAGGCATTGTTCTCTCAGCTGTATTTCCACCCCTCTGTGGACCCCCCACTTCAGCTTTTCCAGGTTAGTGGCAAGTCAAGAATTAAGGAAGGTAAAATTACATGAATGCCTAAAAGATCAATCTATGCTGATTATTTCCTTCTTTACAGGGAATCAAATATGTTCTAACATGAACAGAAAGTCTCTAACATGGTGAAAAGTTTGATACTGCTTGAGAAAGCACTTTGAAGGTTAAAGACAATGTTAATATCTTACAGCCAGAATTATGTGCAGCACAGTAGGGTCACTGACAGTAAACCATGAATGGGTCATAGCACTTACAGAACAGAAGTACCACATAAATTCACATTCATAAATAACATCTGGAGTCCCATAGGACAGGAAAGGAAGTATACTTGAGATTTCTCATATTTTCCCTCAGTATGTGAAACATTAGTAGAATTACTTCTTATTTAAGGTGACTAAGTGTAAAGAGATGTACATATAAATTACTGAGATCAAGCTCTTGGGGCTGCATTGTAACATTTTGTTGAGCTTATTATGATTGAGGTTCATTCTGTATTTGTAGTTTCTGATTATGTCAACCTAATTGTCAATCAGAAAATCTTGATCCACACCGCTTAAGATGTATTTGGCACCTAACAGCAAGTTGTAGAATTGACAAATCAAGTGAACTACCTTCTGTGCTTCCTGCAGAGTCCATTTGCAGAGCTCTGTCTGAAATGGCACTGCTCTCCAGAGATGAGGGCATAAGACACTAGACAGTGGTGTTGTTTTACATGACTAGTCAATATAAAAACATGTTTCAGAGTGGGAATTCTAACAAAAAACAACAAAGTCATGACCCAGGTCTTGAATAGCCTGGAAGAAGCTTGAATATATCAGTGTATAGAGATGCTAGTGCTTTTCTTCACATGACTGATAAACATTTGGAAGTGGATATGACTTGAAAGAGAGAGTCTTTAGTAGGTCACACTTCTAGTAAAGTTTCATTGGTATTAAGGATAATTTTTGTGGTTGATAAACCTGGTCAATTCTAGTAAGTCAGTAAGTTGTTTATGATATGAGAGTATCTAATACCTTGTGCTGTGGCACTGCTGTTTAGATAGATCATAATGCATCTCCCAAGGATTTATAAAATTTGCAGAAATGGGACCTTAATGTGCAGATTTAGTATTACTGCTGAGAAACAGTGTGATTTGCAGGTGGTTTATGGCTTAAAAGTGCCTACAGAGGCCTACACAGTAGGAACTTAAAGACCATTGGAAAGATAAGTCATTTTTTCCAGTTCAGAACTATCCTTGCACAGCTCCCCAGAAGAGCCTTGCCACCCAGCCAGCGTGGTGTAAACCTGTATTGTTGCTGTTCTGTGACTTCTGTGCAAGGCTAGAGTAGCAACAAAGCACCTACAGGCACATAAGAAATTAGTCCCCTCTCATTTAGCAATGCAGGAGCAAACAGGGATTCTTGTGTGGTTAAATCCAGGTGGGAGCTTGTGGCCTATACCATTCATAACTCTACCAGGCTTCATCTTTAAACTAATTAGGTCACTTGTTCCACCGGGAGGTTGCCTCAAAGCCTGGCTTTCTTCTGTTGAAACTGCTCTAATTTACTGTCCTAGCAAGGGTCCATGGAAATTGATATCACCAGTGACAATAAGTGCCAACAGCCCTCTAAAGAGTCACTTGTCATAGGTACTTGGTATTGGGGAGAGTTTCCTTGATTTCCCTTTTCCTGCTGGCTTGCTTTTGCTTTTGAGTAGCATCTTGCATATGGAGAAGTGCCCTGGGTTGCCTTGTTCTTGGATTTGTGTAGTAAAAATGCTGTCTTACTTTTATTTTAAAACAGTTCATCATATTTGTACAAACAAGCTGAGTAATCAGCCAGCTATTGTGTCTTACAGTTAGCAAATAGCACAGCTGGCCTAGCTTCTGTGCACCCCAGCAATTAGTTCAGACTGACTCTCTTGGATTGTTTTTGCTGTATCTTGGATCTCAATTGCTGGTTTGCAGCACTGACTCACCACTCTGTACAAAGTTTTTCTATGGCTCTATAGACACTAAATTTCCTTTTGGTTATACATGAAATTATGACACCATTGATATATTTTTGCTTGCATCCCTCTGTGGGCCTGATTCTGCCCTCCTAACCTACCTAAATAAATCCTTCTCATTTGATGCCATCTTGCCAGCCTACTACTGCTCTTCCAGCAGTACAGTGTAAGGCTATCCTGAAAAAACATTCCAGTGGTTTTTAGCTCTCCTTTATTGCTGCACACCTACAACTGCACCTGTAGGTGTGGGGAACTGCTGTCCTGATGTTACTGCATTGTGTGTGTCTGACCTTCAAGCCTACAGAGTCCTTCAGTGGAGAGGTTGTTTAAAGTCATGGGAGAGTCAACACTTCCATTCTGGCTCTGCAGCTGTGCACAGCCACCAGTAAATCATGTTCCCCTCTCAGTGGGAATTAGCCATGCACTGACAGGCTGGGGATATAAATAACAACGTGTGTGGAACTCAGGGTGCATTCAACTGATCTGTCTGATAATAAAATAATTCACTGGCAGCTGGTCTTTATTACAAATTTCATCGCTGTTGCTGAAAAAGCTGAGTTATCCTCCTTTTTTTTTTTTTTTTTTCTGAGAAAGTTTTCCATTTCCCATTATTTCCTGCTGGGAATTATATAATTCATAAAACAGGTGACTGCACTGTACTGATTGAGGCTAATGCCAACAGAAGGAGTCTTGAGAGGGGGGCAAGCCTCTTCCTATGGGGGAGAAAGCTGTTCTTTAGAGAGTTAAATCACTGATTCTTATTTAAAAAAAAAAATTAAAATCTGTCTTTTGCACTACTCTTGATGCCAAAGATAAATAGATTTACAGGTATTTTAGTGAACCACAAAAAGCTGTCTCTTACTTTTCCCTTTGACAGAAATAGCTTTCTGCTAATTTCAGAAAGGCCTTCTCTGGATGCTGTACTTAGAGTGGTTTCCTAGATTCTTCTAGATGAGACTTTGTTTAATTCAAAAGGGATTATACATCTTGGGCTCAGAGAGCCTTTAAATTAGAGCTGCCTAAGTGTAACTTCATTTATGCCAGCATTCTCTGTCCCTCAGGCTGTTATCTTGTGCCCCCATGTAAGGTATTTTCACCCAACCACTGCAAGTCCTAACGCAAGCCTTGCGTAAGTGAAGCCATTAAATTGACACGACCAAATGGGGAAAAATATTATAGGTACATAGCAGTCAAATTATAAACTTAAATGAGCCAAATCATAATTAATTTTTCTTTTTATTACTAGAATTTTGTTTTGATTGTTTGGGGAATAGGGGAATCCTGTAAAGCTGAGGAAAATCCTTTGATGTCTAACAGTTTATGAATATTTTCATCATGATATCTGATTGCTATACTCATGCTTTGAGATAATTTTCTTCATGAAGTGAAGTTAGTTTATCATAGAAATCATACAAAACTCAAATAAGTAGCAGTTCTGTGACTGTAGTGCTGCACTGCTTTCAGTAAGGATTTTTCTTTGTCATTCTTCAGTTGAGATGTTGCAAATGAAAACCTTTTGCATATTTGCCCCTATTCTGAGACAAAGAGAGAGGGTTATTTTGATATAACCAGGAATTGTTTCAGTATCTGGGATAAGTGAGCACATTGGAAATAATCTTTGTTTTCTCAACACAGAACATTTCAGAACAGGACTGGCTTTAGTCTGAGGCAATGCACTGTCATCAGCTCTCTGCACATTTCCCTGCTATGCTCCTCTTGGTCAGACACTTTTAAGGACATCTCCTATGCAGGAATATTAACTGGGAAGTGGCTGAGGATTCTGAGAGTAGAAATAACTAAAAATATTTGAAAGGCATCATGCCTGGTATGGGCACAGGACAACACCATGGGATAGGCTTGCAGGGAGGGAGAAGGGGAGCAGCTGGATGGATGAATATTCAGACTATTTATAGGCTTCCTTCCAAATCTTATTTGGAAGGCTGGCTTGCTTCCTTAATCTTAGTGAAGCTATCAGATCAGCTGTATTACTTGTAAGGATTTTTATTAATAGAACTGCTGGAAAGACTTTCTACATTTTGCAACAAGAAACCAAGAACTATCACCACAATGTAGAATGAAAAGCAGGCTTTTTTAAATCACCACACAAAATCTCAGTGGTCCTGAAATTAAAACATAAGTAGACACAGAGAACAAGTATAAAAAAGTATAAATTTTGTTGCATCAAGCATGCTGTTCTGAAGGGGAGCTGTGAATTCAGCTTTGAATATTTTCTTGTCATAGGGGTTGCTGTGACCTTCACAGTAGTGAAGGGGAAGGAGCTGTAGCTCGAAGGGAACAGAGTCTTCTTTTCCTTGCATGAGTATCTGAAGCTCTCCACTTTTCAGACTGAGAGGTTGTGTTTGACCATTCTGCACCCAGTTCTGACTGCCTTGCAAGGAACGTTCCTGGAGCTGCCCATTCCCCTGGTCTGGAAGCAGCAGTGCATAAATTAAGCTGTATTTGTGCCTGCCTCTTCCTGGGCCAGGGTGGAGAGTTTCTTCTCCAGCATGGTCCATCTGCTGTCACCATTCCCTTTTGGAGGGAGGTTCCTCTTGGAGGTGGGGCCGTGCACATCTCAGTGATGCTGCTTTCCAACACAAACCCACTGGAATAATCAGAGCTGTGTTTTTATTTAACTGATCATTTTGTCAGGAAAGCATCAGAATATGCTTATATGTGGTATCTTGCTGCAGTAATAGCCAGAGATGGGACAAGCAGCTGGGGAGGGGATTGGAGTGACTGCATGTCCATGGTCCTGGCACCTGGACACCCCTGCAAGTGGGTATCTCTTAAACCTGTGCTTTAAATGTTAAATTTTCTTTTTCATACAGAAATATCAGTTAAATACTTGGTTCCCATTGAAAGTCATCCTGAAGGTCAGGACTTGGATGTTTCAACTCCCATTTTTGTCTTTTGAAAGCCTCCACGTTTTAGTTTGCCAGTATGCAGCAGCATTCCAGTGGGCCCAGCTAATTTTTGAGGTACTCAACATAAGAAAAAAAATTATAATGTGAAAATGCTGTTAAATTTTACAAACCTGCTTTGCAATGCAAAACTCGTTCACAGCAAAGAAGTTGAATCAAAGGCTCACCACTGCCAACTAATTATTTAATGTTCTCCAGCTAATGTTGTTATGCTGCCAAAAATGTGTTTCCATCTTTTTCTTTCCTCATTAGAGAAGGATAAGCTTATAAATTATTTTTCTGCTTGAGTTGTTTGATTTGGACTAAATTTTCTTTTGTGAAACTACAAGCCTGCTCCCTCTGCTCACCAGCAAACTTGGAAAAAATGGCACATCATCTCTTTGTTGCTGAAGCTAGAAGCAAATACATTTAATTGGGTTTTATCACACTTTTCAAACAAAATATATTAAAAATCTTTATATGAGAATCCAGAGACCAAAATGAATGTGTGACTGCTTGTTTCTATGAGGCTTTAAATATAATGGTACAAAATAAAGTGGTAGTTGGTTGCTTGTCAAAGACTTGAGAGATTTGCCTTCAGTTTGCTGGTGTTGTAAACCATTAGGTGCTGTAAGATTGCTGACAAGTAGCTTAGAAAAGGCTTTTCTTAGTACACACACAGAACAAACCCTGGAATTGAGGTGCAGTTCAGAGGTGCTCAGGGTAAAGCAGGGAGTTTAACACCTGAACACAGATGCCCCTCAGTATCACCTGCAGCTGGTGGCTTTGCTGCACACCAGGGCTAAACAAACACTGGCACTGTGGCCTTGTCAGTCAGGGGCTGTTGATGTGAGTGCAGGTAGGATCCCCTGGATTTGATCCTAATGCAAATTCACACCATATATGTGTCCCTTTGTTGCAATATCCAAAGTATTTTCTAGTACAAGTTTTTTTGGACAGCTTGTAGCTGTCCCAGCTGGAGCTAGGAATTTATCAGCTCTTGCAAACAGCATATTTCAGTCTGGTTCAGAGACTGGGAAAGAAAGAAAGCCCAGGATGTTACTGCTGTGATTTAGTAAACAGTGCTATCCTTCTGTTTCAGTGCCACACTGTGCTTCCCTCAGAAGGGACAGAGAATTGGTTGGATTACATTCCACAGAGACCTGGTTTCCCTCACACCCACCCAGCTACTGGTGGTGTTGAGGTCTCAGTGGGATCTGTGGCTGGCAGCTACCCCATGAGGCACCAGCCAGCTGCTCTGTGCAAGAATTCCAGAGACCCTTGCAGACTTGATTCCAACCTTTAACTATCACTGCAAACAGAATCTGTCCTCTCAGTCTTGCTCCAGGTTCTGGCTAGCCCTATGTTGTCAGAGCTTGTCAGATTCCTGGAGATCACAGGTGAGGAGAAGACACCTGTAAGGTGATGTGGTTTACAGGCTTCCCGTGCACCAGGGCACAGCAGAGCAATGGTTGGAAACAAGGGCAAAACACTGGGAAAATCAGAAGTATTTTCATCCAAACAGGTAATGATCCCTTACATATCCTTAGTGCAGAGACAGCTGGAAATGGTCAACTAGAAGTAATAACTGCACTTTAGCTAAAGCAAACCTGACTTTACTGAAATAGAGCTGTTCCTATTCATAGGAAGCATTTGTATTTGTTTTGAGAAGTAAAGCCAGCAGGAGATTCCTTTGGGCTAAGAGTCAAAGTCTGAGATCTTCAAACTAAGGTCTCATGACAAGGCATTTCTAAAAATGTGCAAATAATCAGTCTGTCAGATTTTTGGCAGAGCTTTTGCTTGTATCTCCATTGTGAACCTGACAGTTTTAGTGCATGGAACTGGTCAGTCAAAGAAGTAATTGAGGAATTAAACTATTGTAGCCGCAGATATAGCAAATCTGTCATAGCTGGATTCTGTTTAGATATATTCAGCATAAAACACTCTATGGAAGTAAGTGTCTTTAATGGCACTGGAGGAAATGGAACTAAGAAAAGGCGAGTTGAAGTCTTGGTGACAGTGGTTGAAGAATCTGAGGCAGAACCTGGCAAAGCTGTATTAGAAGCCTGGATTTATCAGCTCTCTTTTAGGAAATGGATGTGTGGGACACTGATCGAAACGCTGGAATGTCCTCAGAGGAAAGAATGGGGAAAGAAACGCGGAGGGAGCGGCGCGGCCCCTGCCGCCGCGAGCAGCAGCGCCCCTGCCGGCCGTGCCCGGGGCTGCAGCGAAGGCGAGCGGCGCTGCGCCTCTGCCGGGGCGAGTGCCGGCGGTGCTGGCTCGCTGCGCTACACATCCCCGAAAAGAAATGACATTCCTACCCTCGCATCTTTGCCGAGAGCCCCCTAATTTCAAAATTATAATAATTCGGAGGGAGGGGTTTACATCTTCCGTTCCAAGGGAGGTTCCTGCCCTCCTTAGCAGACACCTGTCTTTCAAACCAAGACAAAATTCCAGTCCTGATAAAGGCAAGAGTAGGGGTGGTTGGTTTTTAGGACTAGTTTTGGTTTTGTGTTTTGGGGTTTCTTTGGGTTTTTTTTGATTTATTGCTATTTTCTGGTTTCTGAATGCGCAATGTATTCAGTGTTTGACCTCACACTGTGTAGAATTTGTAAATCAGGTTCTTAAGTGTCCTTGGTCTTCAATGTGGATGTTCCGTTTGAGTTTGTTGTAGTACAAAAGGGAGGAAGATGCTACAGACATGTAGATAGCAAGTTAACTTTTACAGAAAACTTTTTCTCTATAACATGGGCAGCCTTAAAGACCATACACAGCACCTGCCTCAAAACTCAGACCTCAGAACTCTGGTGTTCTGACAGTGATTGAGATGGTCTGTGTCTGAACCTGTTAAGTTCTGGCTCTTTAGGGGCATCACAAATGAAATCACAGCACCCAGGAGAAGGCCTTGTGTTAAGCAGCCCGAGTACAATCCTAAATCATAAAATCCTTCTGGCAGCACAGCACAGAGCTGGAGTCTTGATCTCTTGTTCTCCAAGTCTCCATATCTGTTCATCTTCTCAGCTGCGACTACACGGGCCTTTTAATAGAGAAAAACCACAGAAAATATTCAAAGTGGTACAAATGTTACTCTGCTTTCAGAGACTGCTTCCATGTCCTCATGCCTCAGCCATGGCCCTGCAGGCATTTAAGGATGACTGTGTAGCTGGGAGGCATTGAGCAGTGCCTGCATTCAGACTTCTTCCACCTGGGTCCCTGGCATCCACAGATGTAGTGCAAGTTCTGATCTTGATGAAGCTCATGGGAATTGAGGTGACTTTCAGGACTGAGGAACTGGGATCCTGGGCTCAGTAAAACTGCATTCACACTCACTTGTGTCAGCCTGGATGTGTGATAGCCTCAGGAAAAACACAGAAAGTGAGAACAGAGTACAGCAATCCAGTTAGATGCAAAGGAAGGGACAAATTGCCCTTGGATGCTTCCAGGTCACTTGCCAGGGTTTGACTGCCAACCTCTTCCTCCTCAACTTCATGAAAACCTTTCCATTGCAGAGGTCATGTCCATATCTAACAATCTGAGTAAAGTGGTCTCTACAGTGAATATTTAACAGTTTATGCCCCAGGCAGTGAGTGCCTATTTAACCACTCTTCAGAAGGCTAAAGGAAGTTTAAAAAGGATTTTTAGCAGAGCTGCAGTAAAATCATTCAGAGCCATCTTACTTGCTGTCCTGAGGTTCTGCTGCAGCTGAGATGCTGCTCTTGCTCTAGGAAGAAGCAGTGTTACTCCAGCTTGCAGAATCTGTTTCCCTGAGCTGGTGCTCCTTGGTGGGTGGTGACTGATGCAATGATATCCTGAGCAGTGCCACCATATGGCTCAGGGGGGCTGCGAAACATCTCCAGGGTCAGTAACTGCTCACAAGTAGCTCTGAGTGTAACAAATGTTTCCAAGGGTGAGTGGGATTCACCCAAGTGTGCCCCTGATGAGCTGCTGTGAATGTGCACTGTGAGCTGGGATTTAAATTGACAGAATCATCTAAATTTGTAATGAAGAATTTTTATCTTCCATCCATTTTACTACATAGCTGTGTCCCATATGCCTGCCTCCCAGCTGCACTTGTGGGACTTGGAAATCTTTTGTTTCCTCCCAGCTGAGAATCAAGTAAGGGAGAGGGGAAAATACTGAGTTAGTCTTTATTCAATTCTTGCATTTGTTTGCAGTAGCAAACAAATGTGGAGTTTGTTGCTGGTCTTACTTTTCATTTACAAGGGCACTTGGATAGAAGCAGCTTGTTTTAAAATGCATTAAGTAAGACATGCTTTAAAAAGAAGTTCAGAAATCATTGCAGAGATGACTAAAGATTTTATTTTGTAAACTGTATGCTTTATTTTAAAATGCTGCCAAGTATTGATTATGGTCTTAAAAAAAATCTAAAGGACAGAGAACCTAAGTCAGGGACAGGATATTAATAGATACATTATCAGGTAAAAATAACAACTAATGTTTTGGGAGAGAGGGCATTTTCCTATTAGTTCACCAAATGCCCTATAAGCAATACATTAAACTCATCTCTTCTTCTCATTCTCTTGGCTTTCTGGTTTACCACGTTTCCCTAGTGCAGCCTTGGACAAGAATGAAAGGCAGAAATAGCTGTAGGGTTTGTATCAAATCCCTTTGTGCCTTTGACACCTTTTGTTTCAAATTCCTGCTGTAGGATTTGACAGAGATGAGTCTGCCTGCAGGTAACATAACAGCCTGTGCTGTACTCAAAGGTAAAGGTATCCTCTGTCTGGGCATCAGTGAGCAGGGCAGGGCTGAACTGTGCACTGCAGGCAGCTTCCAGGTGGTTCCTTATACAGCCTGCATTGGAGGGAGTTGTCCTGCTGAGACCTCCCAGTGAATCTGCTCCACTGCAGCTGCTTACATGCAGAAATGTTTAATGTGATTTCCAGCTGTCCTTTGATGTGTACTAACAGGTAGATCCTATAGGGAGACACAGTGTCATGGACACAAAGATCTGTTAGGAAACCACGTTCCTTCCAAAGGGCATTTTGTTCTCTGGGCTCCTAATCAGCCCTTCCTTTGGGCAGCCTTGCTGTCTGGGAGCTGTTCCCTTGTGGCAAGTAGAGGTGGAAGATCTGGTACATCTGGATGCACTGAAGCACAGTCACTTGCTAGATAACACATTTGAGGTTTCACTTAATGCAGTTGGAAGTATAATTCAAAACTGGCATGAGCCAAGTTTAGGATGGTGGCACAGACTGAAGTGTCAAGGTCAAGAGTAGAGTGAGTCTATTAAGGGTCTGTGAAAACTTCCAAATAGCTTTTTCCCTGCTGATAACACAGATTGTGCTCCTTTAAGACTATACAGACTGTATAAACTGTTTGACAGTATTGCAGTGGGTAGTGATGAAAGAGGATTATGCTAAAACTGAGGGCATATGTTATCTAATTAATATTATTATATATATATATTATTCTATGGATTTTCAGTTATTGATAAGTTTGGCACTATTTTCCATTTTCCTTTTAAGTTAAATTAACTGTAACTATCCTACTCTCTAGAATTGTGCATAATCATTTTCACTTGCAAAGCTTGTGCATTTTAGCCAAGAAAAATACATTTGTACAGACTGAAAACTCCTCCTGAACTGAATGGGAGTTTTATCTTTGGAATGACTGTGCATCACACAGAGTATTTCAGTAGGGAAGATGTCAGGAGGCTTCATCTGTGTGCACTAGGAGAATGGATCCAGGATAATGTCTCTGCTTAGGTTTAAAGTTCCATCTCAGAATTGACTTTCAGAAAAGGACTGATACAAAGAATGCAACACAGACTGCAGATTTTCAAAGACATTTAACCTGTCTGTAATAGCACCTACCCATAACTTATACTTAACTTTACCTCTGGAATTAGCTGGTTTTTTATTGTTGTGGTTCAGTTTCACAGCATGGATACATGACACGGTTCTGGCTGGATTGTGTTCAGAGTTCTGTGCTAGGACAAGTCAAGAGTGTTGTGGTAAGTTCTACCTTACACTTGTAACTTTCTGTACAAGCATTTTTAAAAATTTCGGTTTTGTTGGATTATGGTCTTCCCTAAATTTAGAGGATGGTACCAGATCTACACAGACTGCAGTTCAATCATTTGTATTCCTCTAGTGTAGAAAAAGCCAGGGAAATGTCTGTACCTTGGATCAGTTTCATTGGAGATATTGGCCACGTGGGATTGGTGTTTGGGTTAGGGTTTGGCTGTCAAAAACACAGGAACAATAAGCCCACCCTTAGATGGGCTTGGAGAGCCAGCATGGGGGCTGCTGTAAACTCAGTTCAGCTTCCATGGGAAGGGTGGCTGCTGCTTCTGTTTCAAACTAAGGATCACTCAAAGTTCGTTTCAGAAAAGGACTGACAACTCTTGCTACTTTTTGCACTGTTCTTATGCATTCTGAGTTCACTGGGGGACAGGGAAGTGTGTGTGCAATCAGAGCATAAAGCTCACTCAAGCAGCTGGATTAAAAGAGCATTTATCTTCCAACAGTATCCTTATCTTTAGGTATATCCAGAGGCACTGGTTTCAGCAACACAAATAGGAAGCTATACAAATGTACATTTCATGGGCCTGAATAATGTTATGTCAGGGAAATGATCATAAAGCCACCAATATTCTTGTCTATACAGAGTCAGACAACCTTTAAATCTGACCAATAATTAGAAAAAAGTATGTGTTAATAGTAATTAACATTGAGTGGTGTCTTGGAAAGCATGAGGCTTTGCTTTAAAGGGCCACTGTACAAGTGACTGATGCAGTCAAGATGATGATATTTTGCTGAGAGCAAGTCAAGAGAAAATTAAATAGTGCATGTTAGATATTGTTGTCCATAACACTAAAAAGAATTGTACTGCTTTCCACTATTTCTAGCCTGACTTCTAAAGGAAAAAGACTAGGAATTCACATTATCATTGACAGTGTCTGTCTTGTGTCTCTCAAATTACCTCTACCAATCCGTTTCTCTCCCTGTTAGCTAATTCCTGTCAAATTTCTCTGAGGCAACAATAAAAATTATGGTCAAAAAATTTCTTCCTAGTAGACAGTGTCTGGGGAAAGGATCTCCATGAAATGTCCTTGTCAAGGGGAACACCACAGGGTGAGTTTGCACCTGACTGTGCACCAGAGAAGCCACCAATAATTTCTGTTATTTCACAAAGTTTCAATTAAAACTCTCAGCTGCGGAGATGAAGCAAACTTCAGTAGTCCTGCTGCTGACAAAGCAAACTGGCATCACTGAGTTGCTACTGGTCAGGCTGGATGTTGTGTCTGTGGGTTGCTTAAGGCCCTGAGACTTCCTACTGCAGTAGCCATCCCATGGAGCTGAAAGTCACAGTAACTAAATGACTGATTAAGATGGTGCTGTTGGAACCATGACAAATTACTTTCACCAGAAGAAAATTTGTTTTCCAAGTTTGTAGTTTATTGGATTTAATGGTAACTTGATTCCTTAACTGCTTTGTGAGCCCTTAGTCAGAAAAGCAGCTGAGATTCTGAATTTCTGCCCATCTTCATTGCATTAGATGAGGGGAAATTTCCCTAAATGTCCATCAGGTTTAACAATGACTAATCTTCAGTAACAGCTGGAATAATGCAGAAAGCACTTGTTATGCAAAAATCTGCACATATGGCAAGTACAATTCCTTGCTTCTGTTTCTACAATTGAAAATGAGAACGATTTTGCAATGTCATGGAAACAAAATAGCTGTGCTAATCTGGAAAGAGCAGCCCTGCACAGCTTTTCAAGGAGAAAAGAAGAAACCTGATGCTTGTGAATGGCTTAGTCTCTCATGTACCAGTCTTGGATTGGCAATTTAGTGCTTTTGCATCTCTTTCCCTCATATTCACACATGAGCCAATGTTCCATCAAAAACAGCCTGCTGCACTGCTGTCCTTTCAGAGGAGAAATTCAGACATATTTGTTTGCATGTTTTCATGCATTTGAAGAATATTCTAGAATTAGGTTTGCTATTAAGATAATCACACTGTAAAGTGATACAGTACCACAGCAGTCCTCCTTCCAGAAAAGCATACTGGTAGTTCTTTGGGGTCTAGTTTCCTAGTTGACCAAGTTTATCCCCACTGCATGAGGGAGAGACTAATTTGTTCTCTGATTTCCTCAATGATAGCACATCATGGATGGCTTAGCAGCTATCAAGGTTTCAAGCTGGAATCATTAAAGCATCAGACAAGCTTTTCATACATATTTCCTGTTTGTGTGTCAGACTGCAGGAAGGTGAATGTGAACAGAGGTCAGTAGCACATAATGAACATGTGAACAGTGTTGTAAGAATTAGTTCATCATGGCTGTATTTGTGCTACGAGAGATCCTGATTTCTCTTTTCTGATTCACTTGCAATTTATGTGTAAATTCTCATCTTTTCATTGGATTTGTGCTAAAAGGAAGGGGAGAATGTATTCCTTCCACCTACAAATCATGGCCAGTAGGTTTATATGCACCAGTCACACTGGGGGTGGGCTCAGTGCTCTACTTTTATATAGAGACAATGGGGGGGAAAAAAGAAATGTCAAAACTTAGTTTTTGACTTGAAAAAGGCATTTCTAGCAATATATAATAAGATGGACTCAAACCAGGCAATAAATACTATTTTCTCTTTCTGCAATTGGTATAATTTGTGCCATGGCAATGGCTGAGGTCCCATTTGGTTGGTCACTGAAATAATAGCCTCCTGAAGATCTCTGTCCTGCAACTTTTGTAACTATCTTTCCACTTTCTCTTTAAATGGTTAGTAAAATTTGCCAAATGATAAAGTTTCTCATAAGTCAAACATGTTTTAAATGGGAGAAATATTAATGCGAACACTATTCCTGGTTTATGACATAAAGGAATATTTAAAATAGTGTAACAATATTTTTCAGCTCAAATACATCTCCATACTTTTACAGCCCTGTAAAGTATCCCACTTGCATGTGAGAATCCTAAGAAAAATTGAGTGTACAATAAGAGAAGTGATTGCTCCTTTGAGAATTTGAGTGTCAAGTCCTACTGAAGCAATGAAATCTGGGTGCTATTGTAGATATCTGAGGGGATGTGCTTTGTTACCCAATGTAACATCCATAGACAAATTAGTCTGCACCTCAGAATTCCTGCATTTCATTTTCTGGAATTCTGCTTTGCTCAAATGCTGTCAGACAACTCCTACTGTCAGATGGCACCATAGAAAAGTAGAACAAACAGAAAATAATGTCATTACATAATGTCTCTGCTCTTTCCCTCATCTTAGAAAGTGACTTTGCCTCTGCATGAAACTGGAGTGTTTGCATCTCCTATTTCCCTTTAAGAAATAAATAGGTCAGTTTTCTGCAACAGGGTGGAAAGAGCCAGCCATGTCCATGGTACTGCCACAGGCATGTGATTACTTACAAAATATGATCATTAACCATATAATCATGTGTTTCTCTACTATATTTTTCCTGGGGTGGTGCTGTTCAGTAGTCTGATGAAAATGTGCCTGAGACAGCCTAGAGAAATGCACTGAACGAGGATCCCTGCCTGGTGATTCAGTCCTTTCCAGTTTCCTGAAGGTCACCTCCAGCTGCCTGCCTGTTCACGCTTCAGTTTCTCCTAGTTCCATTTCAGTGCTCTGTGCAATAACAGGTTGCAGAATCCAGTTTCTTAAATTGGCATCCTTAAAAAGCCCTGCTCTGAAAATCTAAACACTGTAATGATTATATGAATCCACTCTGCAGGCTTTTATATAATAATTTTGGTTTTCTTCTTGTTGACATTCACGAACTAAAGCAGAGAATCCAAAAAACAAGCAACATACTTCAGACAATTGCTTCATCTCTGGTCTGGTTGCCAGGTGGATGCTACAGACTAAAGGCTTTGTTTCTCTTTCACTGAAATCTTTAGAAAAATAGGTACCTCTTTCTTCTCTGAAGAATTTTGTTTAACGATGCATAGAAAATTTGTATCTAATAGAACATCAATAAAGACTTTTCACTGTTAATATGCACAAAGGGATTCACCCAGGATGGCATTTTCAACATTCTTAGCTCAGCAATCTCATACACTTTTGTGGTCTTTATGCATAGAAACCATGGTTAGAGACACAGATTTGAACATGGCCCTGTGCCACGCACTTATTAAAATGTAAATGTCTGAAATCAGCCATTAGCTTTGTGTCCTGGGGTGACTTTGTGATGATTGTATCCCCATTTGTCTGTTAAGCCCAGACAGTTTTGCACCTTTAAGACTGGTTCAGAGAGTGAAGTGGGGGAAGAAGAAGCACAGAGCTTGTTTTCAGAAACTGCACTCGCTCCTCCACGTTCTGGCTCCTGGGCTGTGTTGTCTGAGGATGGACAGACAGGGAGACAGATCTCTCCTTTGCTTTTTAGTTGGTTTTTAGCTCGCTGAGGCAGAGAAGTTCCCTGGACTGTGTTTTTTCTTTTTCTTTGGAGCTGTTTAAGCCTGCTCTGGACTGAACAGCCAGAGAGCACCGGCAGCTCACACCTGTGGCCCACCAGGCCGGGCCTGGGCCACGGCATTTCCAGCGCCAGAGGGACTGATAGGAGTCCCTGAGCTACAGCCCACCAAGGGGGCTTGCTGAGTTTGTCATCTCCTTTGAAGTGGCCAGAGGTTTTATTGTTTAATATTGTTCGTTTTTTGTGCTGGTGATTGCTTTGCCTGTTAAATAAACAGGTTTTTCCACTTTTTTATCCAAGGAAATTTTTTCCCAAACCAGTTGGGGAGGGGCCGCTTGAATTTGCTTTCTGGAGGAACCCCTTTGGAGGTTTTCTCCCAGATTTGCCCTAAACCAGGACACTTTGGGATTTGTGTTATTTGTGAATATGATAGTAAATTTGGAGTTGTTCTGAAGCAACTGTTATTCTGTGAGATATGTATGGGAAACCTCACTAAAGGATCTTCTGTTTGCTTACACTGATATTATGTCCTTGTAGCTTTTGCTGTCTTGGGGCTATGTACTTATCCCCTTTGCACAACACTTTCATGTCATCACTAAACATACCTCAGTGTTGTGGGCTTTTGGTTAAAGTTCTGCAATATTTCAGATGGCTCACACCAGAGTAAGGAAACTGTAATGGGGAAAGAAAAAAATCTCGGCAATTTGTTTATCCTGTCTTTGCAAATTCAGTGTAAAGCAAAACCCTGCATCTGTTTCTTGGAATAATTTTTCACATATCTAAAATCAGAGTTTAAATTATCTTTAAAGTTATTGATTTAATGGATATTACTTAATATATTTTATTGTAGTGATAAAGTGCTTCAATTACCTAGTTAATATTTCCCAAGCAAAATCTGGCAAGTCCTAAGTAAAAAGTGAATTGCTGCCCACAGCTGATAGTTTAATAGTGGAAATGGTATTTAATTTCATTATTATTCAAATTTATGTTCCGTTTTCTCAATTAGCATATAAATACTGTAAATCTCTTATATGGAAAAAGCCTTATTGTGGAATATTTGTAATGATTATAAATAGCTGGGTAAGGCAAAATCTTGGATAACACATAGCAATGAACACAAATTAGGCTGAACAGGGTTATGGCACAATGAGAAATGTTTGTCTTCTTAATTTCTGTGGAAGAATTTTTGGATCCTTATGTAGGTATCAAAATCTTTCCTTCTTAAATGTACTCATGTAAAGGAGTAACCATTTTCTTTTATGTGTATTTTTTTAATATGGTTTGCACACCTGTTCTGTAACAGAAGCCTTTTTTTAAGGGTAAGTTCAAGCTCCTCTTTTGCATCTTTAAAAATTGGTGCTAAAAGGATGCTATTCCTGTAGCCACCTTTTGCCCAGTGTAGCTATAAATGAGTAATGCAGCTGAAGAAAATATGCTAAATCATTCTGCTCTCTCACTAGAGTAAGGACATAGATTCAGCAACATGGATGTTTATAAATGAGTACCATTTTAGATCAATGAATGGGGAAGTGACAAAGCCAATGATTGGTTAAGAAAAATCTGTTTTCATCTCCATTTTGTGTGTGTAGACTGAAGTGCCAACATGTTCAGTTACAGCAGTAGGAGTAGGCAGCTTCTAGTGTTTTTAGGTATAAATTAACACCTTAACTTTTTTTCCATTTTTAGTAGACAGACAGAATAGGCAAAGGAATACCAGTTTAATTTCTTCCCACAAAAATACTCAGCCTAAGGAATGACCTATTGATACCATGTGTTACTTCAGACAAGGAGGTATCAACACCTTTTGCAAAGTACAGTGCAGTGCTGTGATCTGAGAGCAAATCCACCCTGGAGCATGTCAGGAGTTGTACTGCAGCAATTGAATGTACTCAAATAGGAATTCAGTCTGGAGTAGAGATGAAAATTTGTAGGCTCAGGTAGAGCCCTGCCCTTTGCTTCTGCAAGTCAAACAAATGATGCTTTGCATCCAAAAGGAATAGCTGTGACTTGTAGCATTCACTGTTCTGGTTGAGCTGCTCAGTGCTTTCCTAACAGCTGGTGGGAACCACCCAAATTTCAGTAGGAAATTCGAATTTCACCCAGTCCCACAGGTGAATCCTCCCAGTAACAAGACAAATACTCTCTGCCATCTCTTTGGGCTTTTGCATCAGCTACCAGCCTTCCTTATGTTGTTTTTCAAACTGACTCTCAGGCTCTGAGAGTGAGAATCCTCACCCTCACTTTCCTCCAAGAGCTCATTGGTTTGTTTCCATACCCTTCTACTGCTAGAACTGAGGAAGTGGGTATTTGGGCTGATTTATTTTGGCTGATATGAAAGTTTGTCAGTTATTTCTCCCATAGCATGTATGGCAATTGCTATTTGAACAGCTCTGAATTTGACAGCATCTGCTTCATGACTGCCACTGCCCTGTCTGGTTTTAAAGGAAGAATAAATATTTCACCAACAACTGAAAATTAGATGTTGTTCATTCACACATGCATAAAAATGTACTGCTTAACCATCCAGGGCATAGTGTTGCTGGGTCCCTGCCAGGTAACTGCATGAAAATGTTTGAATATTTTGAACTGAGGTTTATTCTTCCTTGGATGCTTTCTTAATCAGCCAAACTACTCAGAATGACCATTCTACCTGCTCAACCTAATTAAGCATCAGTCATCTCATTTTCTTGATTCTACTATTGATGGGTTTATAACTCTTCCATTTCTGCATAAATTTTTAATGGGATTGGACAATTACCTGGGCAATCTAGTAGAGCAAATACATCTTTTTAACCTCTTTCTGAAACAAAACCACTAAAAAAAATTCTTTGTGATTCCACTTTTCCAGCCCAGCACAGTCATGTTTTGTCCTGGTCTCTCAACTGAGTTAGCAGCATTATATTCTGGCATCACAGATACTTTTGACAAGAATTGTAGTGGGACATGCTTTAAGTTGCTTTGTCTGATTGAGAGTTCAAGCAAAGCCAGCAGGCATCATGTTAATGTAGGAACTTAATGGGCTTATGACATCTCCCTGTTTGGTGTGTCTGCGCTGCCCTGCCAAGCTGACAGGGTTTGTACTGGAAAAGAGGAAAGCAAATGCTGTGTTTGATTTGGCTCTTGCAGAGTGTGGGAATCGTTAGGGATGTGTGAGCTCAGGTGAGCTGCTGCTCTCAGAGGTGTGAAACTTCTGTCGCTCCCAAAGCACTGACACTGTGCAGCCCAAGTCACACCACAGCCCATTCAGACATTCCTCGTGCTTTTCAACCACCCGAATTCAGAAGGAGAGCTAATTAAAGATGTACAAAGCTTTATTTCTAACTTTATTATAATTGCAACAGTGACACAATTCTTCAGGTGAAACCTGCAATGGAAGTGATGAAAACATGCATTTTAAATGAGAGCTCAAGATAAAAATCAGGAGAGATCTTGCCTAGGCAAATTAACCTACCTACCCAGCTACTGTGTGCTGGAAAAATTATTTTTAGCATGCCTGTGACACGTTTGATAATTACTTTTTTCAGTAATCAAAGGCTGTATTTAACAAAACAGAGATGAAACAGGGAGTTCAGCATGAAGGGACAGATGTGTGTAATCATCTTTATCTGTTCTTGTTAATGCTGTGGGAATGCACTGCCTCAGAATCTAGAGTTACATGCTGAAAGAGGAGCAGAAATAATTACCTGTACTGAGTGATTGCTAATAATAAATATAGAACTATAATATATAATAATATAACTAGATATAAAAATATATAACTAAAATAAATGTTGAAGTCGCTTGTGAAGGACTTGGTCCCAATAGGTGCTTAGTGGCTGCAGAACCAGAAAAATGGCATGTAAGTGGGGCTACCTGCTTTGCCAGCTAGCTCCTCCTCCTTTTCCACACAGGCATCACCTACTATTGAGATACCACGGAGTTTCCTGGGTTGAGCCAGCTGCTGTGGGATGCCCCTGTTGGGCAGTTCAGCCTGGATTGCCCCCAGAACCTGCAGGGTGAGGTCTGCAAGAGGAGAATTGTTAGGAACTCCAGCACTAGGGAAGGCAGGTTCTGCACTAAGCTAGGACAATGCTGAAAGCTGGCACAGCAGCCAAGGGCCATGCAGAGCATCTTAGGTTTTGTTGCTTGCAAAAGAAAATATCATCTTGGAGGTAAAGAAAACCCACAAAACCCAAAACAGGCTAAAATCCAGTAATTCACAAAAAACTATAAAATTAATGGAACCTCACTTAAAAAGCAACATGAATTTTATATAATTCCATATGTCTTGTCCATTTAGGCTCTTTTTTTTATTATTAAATTAACAGCTTTCAAATGAAGTACTGAAAAATACTTTGACTGGAGGGTTTTGGACGGAAATGACAGATTTAATGTGTAGTTTGTCAGCAACTGGGAATAGAATTTCTCCAGCCCCATTTTGCTGAGAGCATTTTCCCTCTTTTAGTCTCTTTCTGATCATCTCTACTGCCCGAGAAAGGAAAAATCTATAGTTTTATTAGCTGCACTGAAGAAATTGAGTGACAGGGGCTTTTTCCACAACTGACTGCTGACTTAGAAAAAAAGTTATAGCTGGCTTATGATTATTTTCTCCTGCCATGATGAGATTAGAAAAAGTTGAAGTCAGCACCTAGTTTGGGACAGTCATGAATACAGATGATCTACAATAAAAATGAAATCCAGCATTTCATTCACTCTTTGAGCAGCAGCTCAGTTTCTGTGCTCACTTCCTCATTAAGAAGTTTCCCTTCAAAGAACCATCATTAAATTATGTTTCTCTGCTTCTCAGGATGATGAGCACTTCCTAACTTAGTACTTACACAGTAGGAAAGAAATAATTCATTTTGAGCTTTTCAGTTCTCTCCACTGACTTGCAAGAGGAAAAAAATATTGGAATGACTCCTTTCAGGTCTGAAAAGAGGGTGAGATATATACTTATCCATCAATATACTTGGACAGCATGTCCCCCACCAGGAACATCTATGGTCTCTTCCTAAAGTTTATCACAAACTTTAGCAAAGTTTTAATATGTTTAGTTTAGTGGATTTCACTTGAAAAGTAAATATATGTATTTTGAAATATCTGAAGTGAAGAGTTTGGGAAGGCATTGGAGTCCAGTATATTCCCTTCATTGTGTTAAAATTCAGTTTCACAGAAGGTATTAGTTAGAATATTTAAAGATTGCACTAACATTTCAAGGCTTTACAAGTCAAGCATCAGTCAGATGAAAATTTATAATTGGAATATAATTTTCTAAAATTAAACATAATTTGAGCCAAACAGCTCCTTGTGCAGCATCACATGGGTAACAGCTGCCTGTGCTGGTCCAAGCTGATGAAATCTCATAGCTTAACTGTTGAAGGATGGTAGAGAAGGCAAAATTAATAGTCAAACACTCTATTTTTAACATTCATAGAATGGCCTAGGTTGGAAGAGACCTCAGATCATCTTGTTCCAACCCCCCTGCCATGAGCAGGGACACCTTTTACTAGACCAGGTTGCTCCAGCCTGAATTTAAATTTCCAGGGATGGGTCATCCACAATGTCTCTAGACAAGCTGTGCCACTGTCTCACCACCCTCACAGTAAAGAATTTTTTCCTATTGTCTAATCTAAACCAGTCATTCACAAGCTGTTTAAAATCTCTACTATTATCTTACTTATTTTAGCTTAATTTTAACTTCATGCTCGTTGTCTGATTCTCTTCACTGGGGGGAAATGGAACTTAGTTCATTCTGTTCCTCTCTGAAGAATCAACTGGGAAAACTTCACCAGAGGCATCAGGTATCTTATTAACTCTGCATTTGAGCAAATTAATTTTCTCAACCTTATTTCCTGAGAACAGGCAATAGTGCTGCAGAGATCCTATTGCTGTTACTGCACCATAATCCAACTAGTTTACAAGCTCTTTGAAAACTCATCTTCAGTTTATACCTGATTGCTCCACATCTGAACAATATTACTTTGCTATTTTCAGATTTGGCTTCATTTATGATTATGTTATGTAATGACATCAAGATAATTAAACCACTCTCCACAACAGGATCTGTTTCAAATTTCCTAGTGAAGCATCAATATGAGCCTGTTGTGTTACACTGTACAGGAGAAACCTAACCCTGCCCTCATTAAAAAACAAAACAAAAACAAACAAACAAATAAAAAAACCAGGTAATTTTGCTTGAAGGAAGACAATATATTATCAGAGGGATCAAATTAGGTATCTTGCATTCTCTTAATTTCTCAGAAGTTTGGAGTGGAGGAACCCAATAATTCTGCCTCCACAAACAGCCCCAAAGTGCTCTCAGGCATCAGACATGGAAAGGGAAAATCCCCACAGCACGAAAGCCACTGAAGGGTTTAATTAAGTTTGCCAAACCTTAATTCTGGGGTTCAGTTAACAGTGGGGTTCAGTGTCCTGGCACCTGTATATGGCTTTCCTGAGTGTGCACAGGCTTGCAGCTTGTGCTGGGCTGGAGTGGTTAAACCCAGCATGGCTTTGCTGGCTTTATTCACTGCCTCCTCCTCCTCCTCCAGGGGGTGGCTGAAGGACAGTCACTCCCTCCTTAGAAACCTCTCCCAGTGCAACCCCGGCCGAGCCAGGAATCGTCCTACCCGCTGCACACAAGCTGTGCTTTTGTTGAGCCCTCCCACTCCCTTCTCCCCTGTCCACACATCTTGCAGCTTCACTCCTGGGAGAGCTCTGAACACCCAAAATGTTTTCTGTGGAAGGACACAGAATGATTTCCATTTTCCATACACAGCTAGGACATAGAAGTTTCTTATCTCATAGATGAAGACATAGTTTTGGCCTCAGGCAAGATGCCCTGGGCATCGTGTCCTGTAATGAGATAGTGAACAGAACATTTTCAGCTTCTCCTCTCTCGAGGTGAATTTACAGATGGCTTATTCCTGTCTCTATTTTCAGTAATTTATTCTTGCACCCGAATCAGCAAATTAAAAAATGAGTTCTCTTCCTAGCTGACATTTGCATATTCATTAAACATTCCATTGAACTATTTCACAACATTTTTAATGATGCTCACTGACAGCTCAGGATGTACCTATCTCATGGTAATCTAAATTGGCAGAGCTGTACCTCAGACTTGAAAGCGCACCACAATTCCTCCCCATTGCTGCATTTTGGCAGTGTCAGAAGGGGCTGAACTTCCAACAGGCACTTTACCATTGCAGACTGCCTCCCCTTCAGTTCCAAATGCCTTTTAAATATTTCCACATTCAGCAGCACCAAAATTATCTTCATGAGCATGCATGCATAATAGGAATGCTTATAGGTCCTGGTATGTCATATTCTGATTTATATTCATGGGTTTGACAGTAAGGTTTGCTTTATATTCCATTAAAAGACTTCATTAATATGAAACTAGCACAAAATACAGTCAATTAATAGGAATAATATAAACTGATGGACTGTCTTTTTAAATTCTGACTTGAACCCTTCTGGTGAAGTCAACATTTTCTAGAAAATAGCTTTATTGAATACACTGGATTATATGATACAATCCTGATTTTTAAGGACATCTGTAATAGCTGGAAGATTAATCCAGTAAAATTACAAAATACATTACACTGGTAATTTATCGGTTTGGCAAACTGTGTAACAGACTGCCTTTTCTTGGGTGCAATGTACAAACACATTGATGGTGTGAGCACTGCAAGGTGAGATGTGTAATCATGAGGTACTTGCTAAATCAAAGAAAAATGGCATAGTAATAGAACTTCATTTGTTCACTCAAATGCTTATTGATTAATGTTTATTTTCTCACTTCGGTTCAATACACATTTTGTGAAAAAGCCAACTTCTGGTGACAAGAGAGCATATATGATTTGGCAGTGAATTAGTTGCACCAGACAGCAAATATGGCACTTAACAGAGCTCAGAAAACAAGTTTAGATATGATACAGAATAAGGTTGGAGCTATATGGCTGAATATTAAAATAGTATTCCTTCAAATTTGCTAAAGGTTCAATTTTTCTCTAAAAAATTCCTAAGTCCCTGAAGGTTTTACAGCCCTGACCCCGTCTTCTAGAACTTTTCAAAGTTATACTTCAGTGAAAAAATGGTATAATAGAAATATTTGCAAACCTTAATAAAAAGCAGTTCTAGCTTGTTTGGCTCTTAAAAGTACTAATGAAATAGATGGCAGTAGAATTAATGTATAGACTAAATGGATGTTTAAGTCATATGCATAAGAGAATGTTTTTGTGATAGCTTGCATGCAGCTTTTCTGTCGTGGGATTTACTTATTGTGACTACATGTGACCATGCAGGAAAGCACAGATGAAAACTGGAGGAATATTAATTATTTCCTTCCTTAGTTAATATCTACACAAATTTAAGCTGTCAGAGATTTGTAAAGAACCAGGATTTTCTAGGAGGGTTTTTTCTTACTTTCTTGCCACATCTCTAATTTTGTTTAAAAGCTTTAAAGAAACATTGCAGGAAGTAACTTCCATGGTTGGAAAACAAACATTTAACTTCCCTAGAAGTCATATATTAGAAAATTGCAAAGTCACCTGCAATAATGTCACTTTGGCTGGAAACAGATTCCAGGGTTTTTTCTCTTATATTAGTCATGCCTAAACTTGATCTTTAGTGATGATCATATAAGTCAAGATTAACGTGTTAGTGACACCATCAAAGTTGACTTCAGGAGCCCATGTACAGCTTTCAGTAAGTTGGACAAAAGGCACGTTCTGCTGGGGATGGTCTGGTTTTCTGGCACCTTTTTTATTCATGAGGTGAGGAATGGAATAGATTTATTATGCAAAATCAGTAAGAAACAGTGGCATGATTTGTGAGGCTTATTAGTACGTTAAAGTTTGTTACTAACATAAGTTTGCTCAGGTTCCAGAAAAGCTCTTCATTGTATCTTTAATGTGGCAATGGAATATTTTTTTAAACTTATAATTGTATTTATTTTTATTACATACAGAATCTACAGTGACATTAGCATTTTCTAGAATTGGGAAATTAAAAAGGTTATTACTCTCTATCTGAAGAAAATTATTACTGTCATTGCAAGGCTATTATTTCTATTCATTTTCAGTGCAACAAATTGGTTTTGCAAGATTTTATTCCTCTTCCCTCCCACCTCTCACATCTGTCTCATCTCTACTGATCTTAGGTTAATGAAGAGCCACATGGATTTTGTCTATGCAGAAAATATACGTATCTCCTTTTAGGTTCAAAAATACATTTTCTTATCAAGAATAACAATGATGTTACTAATCACAGAGTGCCTTTATAACTTTATGTGCTAACTATATTTTTGATGATTACTCATGCTACTTTATTCTTTTATGCCTAATTAGTCTTTGAATAACAGAGAGAATGATGCATACATTTATTCCTTCACATTATCCATTCACAACATTTGAAGGCTTCTGTTTCCTAAAGCAAGTATACCTGATTGCTTGATACAGGTTTTTTATTTGATTTTTGTCAAGGGACAGTGTCATAGTTATTATTATTTATTATCAGGCTCATCAGTAACAAGACTTACAGATGAGCCTCCTGTGTTGCATCACTGTTCTGCAAGTGTGTGTGGAGGAACAAAGAATGTAAATTTGCTCTGATAAATACATGGGCTCACTACAAGTTAGAGGAAATATGAAAATGAACTGCATCCTTGATAACACTGGGAGGGCTTGCGATTGCTGGTTTCCTTTCTGTTCTCTATTGTCCTTTCTAATGTCACCTGGTATTTTCCTTTCAGCAGGGAGATGCTCCTGGTTGTACCTAGAAATTAGGTCTTAGAATGAATCTCTAAGCTGGACAAGGCTTCACTAGCAAAGCTGAGCTCTGTTTAAAATGTATCATCATGTCATGACCAAATACCTTTTAAAGATGATTGACTTTAATACAGGACTGCAAACTTTAATTTTACATATAGTGGGTACCATTACATACTAATTTGGCTATGTAGTGCTTGGCTTTTAAATTTGTGGCATCCCCATGACATTTCTTCACATGAAATGATGAGCAAATTTTCTGTCTTAACATCTCTATCAAGTGGCTTCTTAAAGAAATTTTACTCCCTAACTTGGACTGTGCAAAACTCGTCAGGAAGCAGAATATTTTATTCTTTTTAATGCTAAGAAAATACTAGAAACAAAAAGGGCAAAATATCAGTAGTATTTGCTTTTTTCTAGGGCTACTTTGCCACTTATACAACTCACTGCCCTCTGGGCCACTTCTAGCACAACATCATTGGCATGTCAATCTAGAGAAAGTTTTGGGTCATCACTACATGTTAATAAAATAGGAGGTTTTATTCCGAATATGGAATGGGTGAGGTTCAGGACAGGAGTATTCAGCCTTTGATAGTGAAATTTTTAGGTTCTGGTATTTCATTATTCATTCATATTAGAGTAACTTTTACCATTTGAAAAAACAGATATATTCCCGCTTTCCAAACATCAAATTCTCATTCTCCCACTGTAGTCCTTGTATGAAACATCACCTATTTCTGAAGCTGAAAGGACAACATGATTTATATGTATAAAGGATACTTTGGGTAATTTTTGTAATGTTCTAATAAAAGTGATTGAATGTAACTCGTTTCTGCTTTCCAGGACAGTGTTGTTGTATTTATAATATGAAATGGGTCAGAATTTATTGTGGTAGCACAAAAATCTCAAAAATTGTAAATCAACAGAGTATCATATGTAAAAGATGGAACTTCCATGGCAATATACAGCAGTTTTATTGTGCTGAATTTGGAATGCACACAATCCTTTTATATCCTCACACACCTCATTGTCCAGGAGAACTGAAATCAAAACCCCAGATGTCAGCATCAAATGTCACTACAGTGCCGGGGAGAAGTGGTTTCCAGGTTTTAACTGTGTATCCCCATGCTTCAGCACACAATCACTGATTCATTTCACCCGCCATTAACATGGAGAAGATTCCCATCTCAGGGATCTGCTTTGGCTGTGCAGGTAAAGCAGGGGTGTGATGAGCTACCCTGTGCCACTCCTCCCTTCCCAGGCTCAGCAGGAATGCTGGGGACAAGGAGGATGTAGCCCCACACTTGATGTTTGTGCTGCTGAAGCACACACAGCTCTCAGCGGGCGTAGATTCCTTGTGTTTGTGAAAACAGAATATTTTTTATATAGTTTAGAACACAAGCTCAGAGTGTTTATCAAAAAATCAGGTCTAATTTATGCACGTTCTTAACAGAAGTATATAAAACTTACATAAGATGGATATACTTCCCTTCAGTGTGCATCGCATTCCCTGTGTGATAGCTGCTAACTTTTTGATTTGTATATTACTTGCTTTTTCTTACAGCTGAGAGGGCAAGTTCTGAAGCAGACAGATGTTCACAACTCACATTTATAAGCTTAGAAACGCCCCACCAGATGCCAAGCCATTCCATACTCCCAGATACCTGTTCCAACACCTCTGACCCTTCTGCTTCCATGTGTGACGACTGCCTTTCCACGGTGATCTACAGCAAACTATTCACTAAAACCCTCTGCGATCCACAATCGAAAACTTTACATACTTCCACAGATGTTTGTAGAAGTATTAAGCGTCACCTCACGCTATTTTCTGTAAGAAAGGCTACCTGCAGCAAGAACAGCCGAGCGAAGAAGGCACGTTCGGGCTGCAGCGGTGCCGCTTCGGGAGCGCTCAGAGCTCCAACGGCGCAGCAGCAGCAGCCCCGGCGCTGCCTCGCCCGGGCTGTGGCCGCCGTTCCCCGGGGGTTGAGCGGGCGCGGGGCCGTTCGCTCCGCGGGCCGGGCTCCCCTCAGCGCG
>VZRH01007070.1:97888-176575 GCA_013397555.1 Urocynchramus pylzowi | reverse complement strand
TCAAAGCACAGCCCGATCCCGGCTGAGGGGGTACCGCACAGCTGTGCCTCCCGCTGGCGGTGCCCGCTGTAGGGCAAGGGCACCCGCCGCCCCTTAGGGCCCCTCAGGCACCACCGCCCCGGGGCGGCCCCAGCCGGCTCCTCCCTCCCCGGCGATTCGCTGCTCCCTCCCAGCGTCTCGAACGCTCCTGTGCCGAAGTCTTCTCGGCAGCTGTGTGCAGGAGTGCCTCCAAAATCTGGGGCGGAGGCACTTGATGCTGCCTATTTAACCACCTTTGTTTAAACTGCACTTTGTCAACGTTATCGGACGTATTTTTTTCCTGTTTTGCCTTGCTGTATTTCACCTATTGAGAGCGCGATGTGCCGTAGCCGGAGCGCGGGGGAGGATGGCTGGTGCCGCGCCCGGGCGGCAGTGCGGTCTGCAGGCGCTGATGCTCCAGCTGGAGCGCTGTGGGAGCAGCAGCATCCCGCAGGAGCCCGGCACTGCTCCGGGAAGCGATGAGCGCTCGCTGGGTTACTCCAATACCGCTAATGAGGAGGAGGCAGTGCGGCTTTGCCCCGCAGTGTCACGGGTGACCTCCTTTCAAAGGTCTGTCAGCGATAGCGTCTCCCTAGGACGGTGTTTCAGTATTCATTCACGCTCGTGGCAAAATGGTTTTGTCGCCGCCCCTTTTTGCCCGCAGCGTTGCAAATGTCAGGCGCTGCTGATGTCACATCGCACAGCTTGGCGCTTCGTTCAGCACGCCGAAGAGATGAACGAAGTCATGTCCATTAATAGTTTTCTTCAGTCTGTTCTCTCAGCTGGTTTTGAGCGCTGGACAATGAAATCAAAATACCATAAACTTGTATTTTACTTTTTTTTTGAAAACACAGAACCCAAAGGGCTTTAAGGAGAATATTCAGGATAAAAAGCGAACATTTGTTTCCACTATGTTGCAGATGCATCTTATTGAGTGACCCTGGTTTTCATTTCCCTTTTGTCATATTTGCCATACCTATGAGATCGCAGAGGATCCCAAAGAGACAGAGAGCTCCCAGTGGAGTCCCTGGTCTTGCATTAAGTACCCCGAGAGCCCAGGTGATTGTTGAACTGTCACAGATTTTGTGGTGCAAAGAAAGAAATCCTTTGGATTTTTACCTTTCTCCTTCCCCGTGGGTAGGAGTCTGTGTCCTCCTTGTAAGGAGTGGTTAAAGGTGGCACCGGTGGTGTCTCCACTTACGGCATAGAGACATTCCACCCTGAGTACATCAAAAACTGTGTATGCCTTCCTATTCTGTGGCAGATGAGAAACTTATGTGTTTAAGCACCTCTTTTAATGAATCAAAGTTAGGCTCTTCATTAATAATGCCTTAAAAGAGTTTGGATGCCTCTGTACCATTGGGACTAAGAGGCTGGTGTCACTGAAGACTTATTCAGACTTAAGCTCACATCTGCATCTGACGTTAGTGGCATTTAATCCTTATTTAATTCTGGAAGGCTTTAGAAGTTAAATGCTGTCACAGAAGAATTTGTGGAAAATCTTGATTTTTGGGTCACATATATGTTTTGATTCTGAATTTGTCAAATGAAAAGCAATTTTCATTGGTCTTTATAGTGGCAGCAGGACCAAACCTGAAGAGGAGAGAGCTGGGCTTATTGTGTGTTCTACAAGGATATTCTTATGGATTTTGACCCATATTCATGCCAATGCAATGACTGTTTACTGAAGAGAAAAAGCAGTGGAGAAACAGGCAGGAATTCTGTTGCTGCACTGTTATTTTTTTTTCATTTTCACTTGAGCAATTTTGTAACTGTGCAATATATTTTTTTCAAAAACTCTGCATGCTGCTGTTTTGCAATGCTAGTTTCTAGCTCTCTTTAGCATATGAGGTTGTAAGTTCTACTTTCCTGCTGCCTTCATTTCACAAGGATAGGTAATGAATTTCCTAAACCAACACTAATTTATTTTCCAGATGCAAGCCTGGGACTGTTTTCTAAATGTTAACTGGCCCTAGAAGAATTAGAACTGCATGATCAAAGTATCAGGTTAGTTGTCATCAGCTCTCTTTTTTATAAAATCTCACTTTTTTCTATTACCATTTTGCTTTTCCTTGTGCTCTTGTCCTTTGGTTTATAAATTTAGGTTTATTATGTAGGCTTGGCTTATTGTATGAGTTTACCAACTCCTGGTAAAATAAACTCATACATTAAGGCAGTGTAAAGCTAAGTATTTCAGCTTTCCAGCAGAATTAAATATTTGATTCTGACTTTGAACATTCATGTGTTATTAACTTTTAAAATATCAGTGCTACATCCATTTGTCTTTGGAACTTCTTCAGCATCAGAAACACTTAATGCCTGATTTCAGACCAACACATTTTCTTAATCTCCACAAACAAACTTTACAAGCAGTTCTGAGTGCTTGTTTCAGATGCTGGAGTGAGTGAGAGTTCTCTCCTTTAGTTCAGAACTTGCTTCTGGGAGAGTAGTTTCTGAATGGCATGCATCCATTCAAGGGTTTTAGATTATTTATCCAAATTACCTAATTCTCTCCTAATTAGCCTAAATTAAAGCACTGTACCTTCAGTTTGTGTTAATTTTAAAGGTGCAAACTACTTGAATTCCAAATGAGTGCAACCACACTGGGATTTAACAAGCTCACTGGTTTTGCCCAATGTGTTGTAAGTTTGTCACTCTAGACAAATTCGCAGATTCGTGTGGCAAAAAGACTGATCCTTAATTACTGATAAAATTACTGATAAAGCTCCTGGTAACTTCCCAAAAGTCTCCATCTCCAAGCCTGTTGATCACGTGTTAAGCTCTTAAGACAGAATTCCATAGACAATAGGAAGTGTGAAGGGCAATTGATTTTACATGGAACATGGATGATATAACTCAGCTCTCAGTGCAAGTATGCCAGTAAGATAGAGTGGTTTTGCTTCCTGAGATAAATATTGCTTGTGTTCAAGGCCCTGATTTTGAATATTTTCCTGGACACAATAAAATATATGATTCTCATTTCTTTTTTATTTGTGTTGTTCTTATGTATTTGTGTCCCATATGTATGTGCTTCCAGTAAAGTTCCTCCAGATTTTCTTTTAAGTGAATTCTGATGAGAATTTCTATCTCAAATCCCTTATCTGAAAGGCAGGCTCTGATAAAATGTACACAGACCTCACTGTGTCTGTGATAAAAGTTAAATGTGGATGTGCTGCAGCACAAAACAAAGATTACAGCAGACATTTCCTAAATTATTCTGGAGAACTGTTCTGGTGCACTCCAGTAGTTGTGTGGTGTTAGTTGAGTGCCTTTGACTTTTTGGCCTACTCAATTATATGCCTCTTAAACCCAAAGGTGCAATTTCTTGTTAGGAATCTCCTATTCTCTATTTATTAAACTGCTCTTTAAAACTCTGCTGAGACATGGTCTGGTCACAGACTGCTGGTGAATAATCAGCTTTATAGTCTGCAAATCCATTTTAGACATCTGTTGAACAATGTAAATGTGAAACTTATAGCCAAATATGCCCTATATGCTTCCCTTCTGCCCTAGAAGGAAGACAGCTTTTTAAGTCTTTCAGCTTTGAGACAAAGGAACAAAATCACTTTATTACACTAGAGTTGTATGTTATTTTAGCAAATAGGATGAGTTCCTGAAAGACCAATTAACCTTCATGTAAATGGACTGTGCTGTGTTGCATAGTGCCCTTTGAAAGCTCTATTGAAGTTTGCTGATGCTTACAGTGGCTGCTCACAAGGATAATTAGATGTTAAAGTTATCATCCTTGGATATCCAAGAGGCTGTAAGGCATTGTCAAGGGATCAAGGCCCTACAGAGGGGAAGGAGGTAACCTGAAATCTGAAGGGGAGGTAGAGCAGTGCTTAACCAATACCATTCGTTTTTATTTTGTTGACTGAGAATAATATCCAGTTTAGGAATAGTTGATGTTTCCTGATGAGTACAGAGTGCCTTTTTAAAAGGTGGTTGATATGTTATAGGTTGTTTCTTCATACATAATTCCTTCTCCTAGGAGAATGAAGGGTATAAGCAATCCCATGTCAATCCTGCTAAAAGCCTTGCTGCTGCTTAGCCAGCCTGCCTTAGTCAGTGCCTATTTCTTCTGTTTTGCATAAATAACATGGATAAGTTTTGCCTTCCTTTAATAACTATTATAGCATTTTTGATACATGCATACCTGTATGTTTACTTGGGGCCCAGAGAATTGGAGTGGAAGTTGATGGGATAAGGGATGGCCTGTTGTTTGTTCACACAGGGAGCCTGATCAGCAATTCAAAAATGCAGTCCAGGGAGGCTGGGTTTAGTACTGTGGGGCAGAGGTTCCTGCAACAGCAGATCCTGCACAAATTTTGTTTATCCAAAATACTGCATTAATTTAATTACAGCTTGAATGATGTTTCCTTCTGCTTATAAAGTCAAATAACATGTTATTGACTCTTCCTGGGTAATTTCATGGTTTCTTCTTCCTTTCCCATGTCTCAGCTGGACAGCTGAAACAGGTTTAACACTTTATATTGTTATTTGTTCCATGGACAGCAGAGGTGATTCTTGCAGAAGAAAATGAGCTGTGTGCACTCTCATCACAGAGAAATATGAGTCCCGTTTCTTCTGACTCCTCACACAAGTAAGTGTTTTGGGTTGGTGTTTTTAATACAAAATTGCTGGATGCAATTTTCTGTTTTGATAATAAATGGAAGAGAACAAGCTCTTTGGGAATTGTCAGCTTCCAGGTGATTTTTTCTCAACACCATTCTGGCTACTTAGGACTATGTGAGCAAGTGGAACTTCCCCAACAGCTTGTTCTGTTGTCAGTGGACTACATGTGCAGCTTTCAACCTGTGAAAGTTTCTTGAATTTTTTATGCTCTACTTTGCTACTGAAGTGTATTTTGTGTGGACATTTAATTAGATGTGGAAATACCCACCTATATATTCTTTTTTACATAGAAATGTGTTTGATGTATGCACACAGATTGCACCAAGTTATTACTCTGGGTGAACAAAGCTACTAAAATGTTCACTGTAAAGTGCAAGAGATGTAAGAATTATGAGTTAATATTCACAGATCAAGATATATGAAGGTTTTAGGGGTCAAACAAATTACCTCCTGATGCATTCAGATGATTGCAGTGTGTTTATTTACTCTAGAAATGTATGAGTGGTCAGACTTAAAATATTTTAGAGAGCGGAATAAAGCAAAAGTTAATGAAAATAAAACATTTGCTTCTGAAAACTGCACATCATAAAATATTCATAGTTGTTCTACATACAACATGTATTTTATAGAGAGGAGAAAATCATTTTGTTGAAGAATTGCAATGTGGTGTGTGCTGATTAACACTGGAATGTAATTGTTTGACATAATCAGAAGGGATAATATTGTGGAATAGCAGATGTTTATGGTTTTGACCGAAAACATGGATGAGGGTGTCCTGCCAGCATTCTGTGGGGTCTCTGCTGGTGACTGGATTGAGAATTGGAAAAGTACATTACTGCTTCATTTCTTTCACAAATATTTTCACCATAAGAAACATTTGCTACTTTAAGCAAATCTGAATATACTCAGCATCCTGTTCTGGTTTAGACTCTGCTTATTGCTACCACTTATTAAAATTATTTTTAGTAAGATAGTTGTCATGTTTCAAAAATAAGTAATTGTCTTTAATTTTTTTTTTTTCTGGAAAGCTTGCCCAACTTCAGGTGCACTGCTACTTTAGACTGCTGTTAAATAGAGCCATTAGTCTCAGCTGACTTCTTTCCTTCTTTTCCTGTCAACTCAATTACAGATTGTCAGTGCTGAAGGAAATGCTCTTGGTGGTGGAGTAGTATAGAGGGAAGTGTTAGCACCTGCTCTTAAAGGAGTTCCTGATTTCTTCCTGCTGCACAAACCCCATGTGGTTTTAGAGAAGATTTTAATCTGTATCAAAATTGTCTTAATCCCAATTCTTTGAAATTCAGCTCAATGGGTGTCAGGCTGGAATATTGTATCACTTCAGATGCTGAAATTCTTTGTTGTATCTTGTGTGGTTGCTTAGTAATGTCATTCTTTCCCTCTTATATAGTCTAGATTGTCAACAAACTATGCTGCAATAAAAATGCTCTAGAAATGCATTTATTTTGCTACTCTAAAGGAAATTGCAGTACAGCTAATTTGCAGATGAATATATTTAGAAATTCTTCTGTTCAAATCTTGTAATATTGATCTCACAAGCCAAGTCCTTGTTCAGGGTATTCTTTTGATCCAGGAGGAAAAGTGAAGAGTCAGTTATTGCAGCTGTGATGATCTGTGGTTAATTTGAAACCCTTTCAAAAACACCTTAAAAGGCTTCTGAAAAATCAAGGTGAGTTGGAGATAAAGTAGCAAAGTTGCTTATGAAAATAGCATTTAGGAACCTGAAACATCTGGAATGTAGACTTCTAAATGTGCTTCTCTTATCTTCAAAAAGGTTTTGGCACAGGGCTGTAGACACAGAATTAATTTTCCAAACTGTGGACTCTAAATTATACCTAGAAAACTTATAAACCATGTTATCTTTATGCCTTTCTTTGTTTAAGAGCTATCTGAGGTCTGATCATGGATGCATTCAGAGTTGCCAGAGTTCAGGGGCCTGTGGGGATTTTGCAGCAGAAGGGATAAAGAAGGGAGTGTATTGTTTTGTCATGTTCTTTTCTTCCTCACTAAGCTTCCTTTTAGTCCTGCCTTCTGATAAGTATCTTAAACGGAACAATCCTAATGAAGGGACTGAGCCTCAGGTGCCAGAGGTTCTTAGGGCTGCTGGTGAGCCTGGTTCCTTTTGTTAGGCTGGAAGAGATAAGGAACCCAGTCTCCAGTAAAACTGCTGTTTAAGCTCACACCAGGTCCATATAGTCCATGCAGTTAAGTTCATTCAACAGAAGTTAGGAAATCAAATAAATAGTAAATTTAAGCTCCCTGTGGCCCAGCACTGAAAAAAATACTCCATTATTTGTTTTTAAATTAATATCTAACTTGCAATATTTTATCAGATAAACAATAATGTTCTTAGCAAAACAACCATGTGTTTATTAAAAATTAGGATGTATTTGAAGCTAAGGCTAGCTCTACTTGGGAATGTTATTCTGGCAAATTTTTAGTCACTGTAAATGCTCCCTGGGGTAGTAGGGAAAGCAGTGCATGTGGTTAGCTCCTGTTACATTGAGATGCACTTTAAAAATCACCATTATTTTCATGGAAGTATAAACTTTTATAATCCCTGTATACAATCATTTATTTTTAATTAAACTGATGTTTTGTTAATGCTTTGCTGTAAATGTGCTGATAGTGTAACAGCAATAGCCATGGTGAGTTAGGTGTGTGTGTGTTAGGGCAGAAAATCTGCTCAGAATGTGTTATATTACTTCATTCTCCTTGGTTACCACCCTCAGATTATTCCTTTTTTAACCACTTTTTCCCAAGAGTATCCTTTATACTTCCTGCATGTCTGCATTGTATCATTCCAGTTCATCTGTTGACTGTTTGACTTTGAAAAACAGGGGGTGAAGGGACCTCACTCAGAGATTTAGAAAGTAAATGCTGATTTCAGCCTTTTCTTTTTTAGTGCACAAATGATACTTTCTGTGAAGCCTGGTTGGTTTCTTCTCTGGGCCTGTTTTTGTCACTTTTAAAAACTTCATTGGGAGCTTGAGGTTATCCCAAGTACTCGGGGGAAGACTCAAGGATATGTGTATTCAGCTGGGTGTGTACTTTTCCAGTGGTACAATCTGGCTTCAAATATTACAGGCTTTACAAAATCACTTATATTACATTTATTCACCAAAACATATTTTTGACTTCCAGACTTGTCCATCAAATCTCCTCTTTTTCCTTCTAAGTCGTGTGAAAACTTACCAGAATTCTTCAGTTACTGTATCGGTATCCTTTCTGCCTTGCTTAGTGCATGACAGATTTCAAGAATTTCCCTGTTCCGTTAAATCACTTTAAATTTAAGTATTTTAATGTTCACATTCAGCATAAATAGAGACCATTAGTTGACTTAAGCAAATGCATCCACAAGACTTTATATTGTCTTAATATTAAGTTGTTGCATGGAAAAGTCACTAAGCTTTAAAGTCATCTAGGTCCTTCAAGTAAGCCAGATTAAGATGTGAATATTTATTACTTCTAAGCTGTCACTTCCATTTTTGAAGGGACTCAAGATATCTTTGTTTCACAGCAAGCAGGTAAAGATAGTGACCTGCCCTTAGGCACTAGCTGAAGTTCTTGCCTGTATTTGTATTAAATTAGTTGTGAGTGTGTCATAATTTGCTTTATGCCCACTAAAATACGTGCATCCAAGGTGCCACTACAAACATCATTAGGATGTGAAATACCCATCTTGGAATTTACTTATAGGTGGGCATAAATACACAGGGTAAGTCATAAATTTTAATAAATAATTACGTGGTCAATCCAAAATCAGATTTTTTCACAGTAGTAATAAAGCTCTGCCAGCCCAGGGGGTTGACAGCTATTGATCCTGACTTTTATATGTAACTCAATTTTGTATCTTACATTGAGGACTTGGAATTTTATCCACAATTATTTCCAGGTCCAAACAGCACTTATCCAGAAATAATTTTTTTTGTTGAAGAACTGCACTTTGATATGTAGGCTCTATTTCAGCCCTACTGAAATCAGTAGGGCCTTTTTCTGGTGGTCTCAGTAAGTATTGGACTGGGCCCATAATTTACACTTGCAAATAATTTTGGCCACAAAATCGTATCTGCAGAAATGGAGGCAATTCCTCAAAGCCAGACTAACTTCTGCTTGTGGGGTTTTTTGCAAGGGAATTTCAGTGACTGGCTGTGGTTTTTCTTTTAGTCCCTGGGGTTATCAGAAGCACAGTAATTTTCAGCCATTGTTGGGTCAGGGTGACATGATTTATGGTTGCCTCCTCGAAAGGAAAGCTTTCTCTAGAGTTAAGAGGAGTTCTGCTCCACTGTGCCTGCTGTGATGTGTCACAAAGAGAGAAACTGCTCCTTTAGGGTAGATGTGTTTTCTAGCTATAACTTGGGCTTTCTGTTTGCAAACCTGTCAGTCCACAAAGCAATTGATTCTCTCGAGCCAAGAGCGCCGCAACTGGCTCAGATGTGATCAAAGGTAAGGGGGAAATGGCTTCTGCTTGTAACAGAAACAAGCTGGATTTTGTTCTCTGAATTCTCTCCCTATAAATTCAATCATGAAACTGTAAGGATGTCAGTTGTAGGTTTAGCTGGCAGGCACCAAATACCTGCAGAAACAGAAAAGTCTCAATGTGCAGATTTAAATGCTTGCAATACAAAAATCCAGTGTGTTTCTAATAGATTGTTTACCTCAGATGAACTAGAAACTGATTGACAACTTGAAGTCATACTCCAGAAAATATTTTAAGTACTTCTTTATTCTCAAGTAGAACTTTATTTAGAAACATGCTCTGGTAGAAATTTCAAGATTTATAAACGACACTTAATCAAAGGATAGAGGATTGGTGAAAAAGACAAAGGGTTTGATATCTCCTACATGCTGGAGGAGAAGGAATTCCAGTGGGACAAGATATCCCTTCTTTGTACAATACTGTGGGCCTGGGTCTGGAAGGCAGCATCATGGCTGTAGCATTAGGACTGACACTTTCCAGTAGCTTTTATGACTTTGATGGTTCAGGAGGACTTCACAGTGAAATGTTTATCCTCTAGGATGAAATGTGAATAGCTTCTTCAAAAACTATTAAAAAATTACATTGCAAGTTAGTGGAAGGAACTTAAAATATTCTAAAAAGCAGAAACACCTGCAGTTTTCTTTGCTGCTTGCCTGCATTAATTCCAACCGTGTCAGAGAAGTGGCACTGCCTTCCTCTGCAGAGAATAAATAACTCTGTCTGTGATAGGATTTCTGGAGATTTATTTTCTCTGCAAATACTCTGTGTTCGTGAGCGTGTAACTGGAATGACTTTCATCATACTTGGTGTTTGTAAGTTGATTTGTAATTAATACTGGCAAGCCTGAAGACATGGTCCTTTGTACCTTGGTTGATGCAAATCAGATTCTTTGCCTTGTGGGAGGCTTTTGTGTGTTTTTGTATTGCTCTTTTATTTGTTCACAGCTGTGAAGGATATAACCTTGGAAGTAGTCCAGTGCTTGTTTACATAATGACATGATGTGGTTTTCACCCAGCTCATGTAGGTGGAGAAGTCAATACCTATAGATTATTTAGTCTATGGCTTGTCCTGCCTCAATTTTCAAAGATCACTTATATCTATGGTGCTATGTTCAGTTGTAGTAATTAGGATGATGAATATATAATTTAAATTATTACTATTTTTTTTCTGGAAATGCCACTCTAAGATAATGTAGGTAACAATGCCAGTATATTTAAATATTATTCACAGGTGAGGCATCAGTTAAAGATGGATTCTTCCCTAACCAAGATGCAGAAGAAGGACACCAGGACAGCCCTTTTAGATGGAAAAGGTTGGTCCATGACATCCAGCTCTAAAACTCTGTCAGGGAATTTAACAGAGTTTGCCAGATAAAAATTATTTAAACCAGAGGTTTTAGAATTAAATATTATTAAGAAGCTACATTTCAAATCAAAATGCTATGTCCACTTCAAGTATATCTTCAAATATATCATGGCAAAACATTGACACTGTATTTGCCTGGCTTGAAATGCCTTTAGTGGACTCATCACTGTTATTTCCTACCCTCTCTGGGAAAAGACTCACCTGAGAGAGAGGAAAAGCCTGTGAGACTACTAAAACAGTTCAGAAAAACTGAACAGAGATGTTTTAGCCTATCTCCTCTTCTATATGCCACTGTTAGGAATAATTTTGGGATTCCATTCCTGGATGAAATCAGGATATATTCAGATTCCTGAAAGGTTTACAAAGTACATTGCAGTGTTTCACAGTAATGGAGAAGATGAGCCTTGGCTGTCTTTGAAAGAGTTTAGGGAAGAGACTGAGTGTGGCAGTCATGAGGCTCAGTGTCATGAAGGACAAGAAATCCTTGAAGGACTGTGGAGATGGCAAGCACTGTGCTCTGGGAAGGAGTCATGAAAATCTGTTCCAGTGAAGGACCCACTCTCCCTGAGTGCACAGAGGCACGCTCAGCTCTGTGTTTGTCCTGAGCTTTGTGGGAATCAGCCCCAATGTGCTCAGGGCTGCAGTACAGGACCAAACTCCCAAAACTGAGATGGATCAGGTACAGTGGCAGCACAATACTGCAGTAGCACAGTTAGCTCTGTCTTGTGTCCTTCAGGACACCATGAAATTGAATTTGCAGTTTCCAGATTTTCTGGTTTAGATCCGACTCCCAAATCCCATGAGGGCAAAGGAGGGAAGTGAAGGGAGTTTGCAGTGCTGTGCAGACATAGAGGAAAATCCATCATGTCCCATAACTTGGTGCTGTGTGGACTCTGCTTGTCTGGAAGCACCAGGTCTGGGACTGCATAGTCCCCTTTTGGGGTTTGGTTTAGGATTTTCCTCACAGCTTTGTGTGTTCATGCAGGGCAGCAAAGGGCACAGCGAGGAGCTGTGTTAGCAAGTCCTGGGAAAAGTTCTTCAGATACAAGAAACCAGAGACATATGGTCCAGTGATTACTCCAGACCATTTTGACTTCTTTGGTCCCAATTGTATCTTTTTTGAATTTGGCTGCAAAAATATAAAAGGCCTAGCTAGCTAAGCAGTCCCAGTTCAGAGCATTTTGGTGGCTTGGGGGGTTGGGCTTTTTTTGGTTCATTGGGTTTTTCCACAGACTGGCTTCAGGAAATTTTAGAACAATAATTAGAAGTCTATCAGCCAGTTTGGTTAAAACAAACACCAAATGGATGAAGCATTTGAACTGTGGAATTGATCTCTGCGGGCAGTTCTTACAGTGTGTGCTTTGAAGAGAAATGTGCTGTCAAATGTGGGCTATGCTGTAGTTTGTGGAGGGGACCTGCACTCAGCATTTAAGCATGTTTTTCTCTTTTTTTCCCCTTGTTTCTAATGAGAAATTAATACAGCACAACTTTTTCTATTTCTTACTGTGCACAGTTAGTCTGGAGAGGGTATGTGTACCAGGCTGGCTTCCTGGGGCAGAACTAATCCAATCATTTACGAATTTATCAGATTTTTTTGCTGTTCAGGCCAGGTGTAATCTCATGCACCTTTTTTTTTTAATTCTTCTCTGGAGTAAATGCTAGCCTAGGCTAATGGCCAAAAATTTAATTACCTTTTTTCTTTTTTTTTTTTTTTTTGGGGGGGGTGGGGAGGACTTGGGTTTTTTTGTTGGTTTGGTTTTTTGTTGTTGTTGTTGTTTTCCTTCTAGATGTGAGTAGTGTCACTTTACATCAGACTTCCCCTCTTTTAGGAAGTGCACGATGATGCATCTGTTCATACTTTGTGCAGAAAATGATCACTGACTGCTTTTCTTTTGCAATGGCATTTACTGTTGATTGTGTTTGGCACACTGGTGGGCTTTGTTCTTAGAGAAAGATTTGTATTGTTCCATATCCTAATGGAAATACTCTTGTGTGGTATCATACTATTGTCTGCTTACTCTGCAAAGGATTTAATTAATCATTTCCTTACCCTGCTTTTACTCTGAAATCAATGTAAAACTTAGGCCAGAACTGGGCTAGAAAGGGAGACATCAGGGCTCCAGACATTGAAGAAACATTGAGAGGGGCACAGTTGCTCTTTGGGAAGCCTGCTTTCCTCTTGAGCCATTCTCTCCTAAATGGGCTGTATTGCTGCTGATTCACTGTACCAGTAATTTGACCACCAAAAAAAAAAAAAAAAATGGTACTGATAGCAAGAGAAGTATTGGACTGTTGGGAGGCAGGAATGATACCTTGGGGATCCCTGTTAGGACTGATTGATAAAGCTGTCCTGTGGCTTACCTGGAAGGAGAAGCTGGCATGCCAGTAAAACTTCTAGAAGACATTAAATCAGGCCACCAGTGCAAGCTGTACAGAAGTTAGAATATGGACAAATGGTAACAAAAACCTACAAAATACATAAAACATTAAAATATTGCCTGTGGAGTCTAGAAATCCTGTTTGTCACTTCCTCTGCCATATCTGAAGCAATTGGAAAACTTTAATGGAACAGACCACAATACGTCAACTTTGCTGGAAAAAAAAATGCCATTATCAGAAAGGGTTTCATTTTTGCATACTGAATTTGAATGTTTTGCTACATAACTTTCTTGGAGAGCTGTGATGGGCCAGGGAAGGGGAGTTTTCAACTCTCTTGTCTGTGCATGCAGAAGCACTGGATAATATGATAATTCCATTAGCCAAGCTGCCTGTTGCCAGTCCAGCTGATTTTGCTGGAGAGAGGAAGTGTATGCACTGTGCTGGCTACAGGGCTGCACCTAAAAATAGTTCGTGGCTGTGATTACCTAGGTACAATCAAGCAGAACAAAAAGCTAGAATTGTCATACTGGCAAAATGATTCTGCAAAGAGCTGGCAGTGCTTGGTTTAGGAAATAAATTTTAGATGGTTTGATTCTCTACAATTTTTAACTAAGTTTACAAAATGAGCTATGGTCTCTAAATGAAAATCTTGGTTTTGCTGGCCCTAAACAGACTGATGCTTTCAGAAGCTGATCCAGCATTTTGGTAGTTAGGGATTGCTCTATAGAAGTCCCTGTTTCCAATTGATTCTCAACCACATCAGTTAGGAATTTAAAGGTAAGTAGTGTGTCAGTCCATGTCTGTATTTTAAGGCCCAGATGTGAATCTGGTTCACAAAGGTTGGCAGATGTGCTCTTGCAGTGGAGCACCTGCTGCTGCAGCATCAGGAAGAGTGTCCCTGTCAGCCAAGGAGGGGACTGTTCTTCCTTAAGCTACCTGAGCACTGAGAGACCTGCAGAAATCTGGGATGGTAAACTAACAACCTGCTGAGTTTATTCATATCAACAAAACCAGCACTTATATTTCTAACTCTTTTCATCATCTGGAATCTGATGAAATATGTTCTCTAAATGAGCAAGTGCAGCTTTGTGGGGTTGCTGCTTTTACTGCAGGTACTCAGCTGAAAGAGCAGCATGGCTTGGTGGTCTCTTATGTGCAAGAAAATTCATTGCCTGAACCAGTATAAATTTGCAGGACATGGCATTTTAAAATGTCAGTAAGTTAAGTGGGGTCTGTAAACATTTCTAGACAGGTTGTGGTTCATTGGCTTATTGTTTGACCATTTTGAATGGAAATATCCATGTGGTTTTATTCCATCACGACTTGATTAATTACAGCCAGTTGAACACTAAATTACAGCACCAAGATACCTAAACACTGAAGAGCTTTTAGGAGAGAGAATTCCGAATACTGACAGAATTAAGTGTGGCATTTCCTGATTAAGGTTGCTGTGGTGCAGATGTTAACACTACCACTGCTGATTAAAACAAATTGTAAATAATAATTTGTTTTCTACAATAAATTGTAGAAAATTCAGTGAAGGCCACAGTTGCCTTAGTGGTTATTTCAGTGACCAAATGTATTCATTTTAGAGGATACTTAAGGTCTCTGTTGCTAACTTCAAAAAAAGCAAATAGTATAGATTGCTGCTTAATCAGTACCTTAATTTTTCCAAGAGCAAAAACCTTCAAGGTATTTAAGATGGAAATGCTGAGTCTCCCTCAATAACTTGAAGCTGACATTTGTTTAAAGAGAATGGAGATTATATGGGAGATTATATGTAGTCCAAAAAATGCTGCATTTATTGCTGATTAAGAAATTCAGCATAATCAGGTAATGAATGGTGCTGTGTGACTCCCCATACCAAGTATAATTTGTTAACAATAATTAGGTAGGGAGTTGATCTGTTCAGTTTCATTGGCAGTGCCATAAAAGGAGGCAGTAAGTTTAATGTGTGAAACTAGTAAACTGTCAGGTGTTAAATTAAACAGCATAACTCTCCTGCTGATGGGGATCCTAACTTTTTAGTGGTGGATATAAAATAGAGTACAACTTGGAGTAGTTTTTCCATATATACCAATTTCAGTGTAATTTAGGAGCTGTGGCCTTGGGAAATAGCAGAATCAGAGATCAGAGCTGTTGTTGCTGTGGTGCCTCCAGTGCAGGGTGCAAGGCATGGCAGATAAATGTCAAAATTGGATCAAGCCAGTATGGACAGGCTGGACTGTTAAGATGTGTCACTGTTGTGTGCTGGGACAAGGTTTAAATCAGTGACCAACTTGGTCATTTTCTGAAGTGTCGCTTATTTAAAAACTGTGCTTTAATAGCAAGACAATATGAAATCATGCGCATTCATTACGTAGTTTTGATTTTTTTGTCTGCTTTTATTCTTCTGTTCTTAATGGAAAAATCAGTCTTGAGTTTATTACTGATAACAACTAATGCCTTAAATGCTTTCCCTCTGTAAATAGAACATTGCAAATATATAAATAGCTACATTGCTTTGATGCCTAGATATGATTGTCTTATAATTAATTCATTTCCCAATAAGAAAACCAATTTTAGAAAACAAGTTTTACTTATCTGTATTTCTTCAAAGGAACTTAATTTTGCAGTAACTCAGTTATGTAACCACAATTAATTCATTGTTAATGTTAATTAGAGTAAATATTTCTAAAATAATTGGATAACTTTAAGTGTGGCTAATGATTTTGACTATATTTCCTTCAGAATTTCTCATTTAGTCACTACTTCAAATGAGTATGCCAAGAATATTGTCATGTTTTCTGTTTTTTCTTTTATTTTTTAGATTTTTTTTTTCTGTTTAATTTCTGTTCTCTTTTCTTCAACATTAGATCTAAAAATTGTCAGCTATGACCAGCTGTTGTTTGACTATCTCCTATATACCCTTTTAACCTATTCTGTAGTGTTTTATAACATTCATGCTGTAACATTGCAAAAGATACCCGAGGGGGCTCATTTCTTCTTGTATTATTCACTGTTAGTGGAGCAAATTGCAGTATGTCAACTGAGGCAGATGCCTTTTTATTTAGCATCAAAGCTTAACTTTTAAGTTTTAATTCTGTTTCAGGAAGAACTATTTATGGTGATTTTTATTTATACAGCACAGGTATAAGAGCAATGTGAGAATTGGGAAATGGCCTCAGTTTCTCATTAAACCAATTCCTGAGGTGAAGTATTTCCATAAATCTTTTCATGTTAGGCTGAAATTCCTAACAGAAGAGGAATCTTATCAGTCTAATAAACATGCTAAGGGATAGATACTAAATCCTATTTATACCTATTTAGGTACAGACTGAAAATCCTCCCTCACTGGCTGATTTTCAAGCACAGAACCAACAGGCACAAGGTGGCCCTGGCTGGCCTGGGCAGAGCTGTGCTGGCTGTGCCAGGCTGGGCACCCCCTGGTCCTGCAGTACCAGGTGCTCTTGATATGCACTGAGGGCAGGGCAGGACTGGCAGCTGATTTGTTTGATGCTAATATTGGGAGGATGTTCAGTCCCCAGATGTTTTCTCCCATATAGCTTTTGGTGTGTCAGACACTACTAGTTTTGTATTAGATGACCCAGCTTAATGATGATGTCATATAAACCCAATGAGGTATCGAAGTGCTTTTTTTTTTTTTTTTTTTTAAGAAAAAACCCTGTAAGATTTAGTAAGTACTGTTTACAAAGGGTAATTGATTGCCTCATTTGTGTGGCAGCATGTTGCTATAGAATATGGCAGGCCTTTGCCAGGAAGAAGAAATTTGTATTCTTCTGAGGATGGGGACAAGTTCACATTCCTCTGTGATGGAGAGCTAGTTGCCACCCACAGATGGGAGAGCAAATTAAAGCAAAGGTAATGAGTAAAGCTTCAGCTGAATTTTGATTTGGTAGGTTTTTCTAATATAGTTTCCCCCTCTCCAAAAAAAGTACTTAATACAGATAATAGAGTTCCTTGATGGAGAGAAGGTTCTGATTATTGAAGCTTGTCTTCATTCTCTTCACCCTTTGCAGGTGCATTTGTAAGTACTTTTCATCTTGACTGAAAGTTTTATTTAGTTATTACAAGGAATTTTTTTACCAGGTCTGAGATAAGGGGAAAAAAAAATCAATTATTTTCATTCTTAGAAGGTAGCTGCTTAAAGAGAAATCAATAACAGTGTCTGTGAAAGAGCTGTTGGCCAGTTGGAAGTGTAATAGCCTGGCTTTGAAGAAAACAGAAAAAAAATACAAAATAAAAATAAATTATATTGGAGCTTAGGTTTAGGATAAAGATAAATTATTTGAAAGCTGATCTACTAGCCTGATGGCTTTTCCTGTCATAACCTATCATAGAAATCTTAATCTTTACTATAACCAGTGACTGTCATTTTAACTTTTGATTTGTATGGATTTTAATGAATTCTCAAAATCCTGTTTGTAATTAACCCTTCTTTTCCATATACTTCAGGCATTGGGAATACCACCAAGCTAGCCAAAACCAATTAGTATTAGTTTTAGTATCAATTTTTAGTATTAGTCTTAGGAAAAAATGTTATATTAATTGTGTTATGTAAAATTCTCTAGCACTTTCTCTAGGCAAAATATCAGTTTGAAAGTGAGCAAACAAGATTTAAGATTAATCATTAATGGAATGATGAGAAGATTAAATCAAGGAAAGATGAACTCTTGGGGAGCATCTTCCTTTTTCTTTACCACTGGCTCCAGGAAACTGAAGCTGATTTTGACTTTTCTGTGTGTGACTGACATAGTATTTTAATTCCCACTGCATTCTTCATGCATCAATTGGCTTGAAAAATCCAGGGATGATCAGAGTATTGGTGCCTGCTTTAACTCAGCTGAGTAATATTAAAAAATACATGCAGCCAGCAGAGCTTGTATTGGTTATGGTGTTTCTGAGAACAAATATCTGCTCCTGTATTTTGTCTGTCTTATAATTATACTGTAGTTTGGAGTGTTTTATGTAGTAAATTCTATCAAGTACTGTATTCCAGAGGATCAGTGATAAAATCCTCGCTCTGTTAGAGTTGATGTAGGTCCTGTGACTTCAGGAGGATTAGAGTTCACAGCCTCCCAATGCCATGAATATGTTTCCTTCAAGTCATGGGTGGAAGATGAGGCAGCATAATTACTGTAGAATGGATTCAACGTGCCAGATGTTGGCAAATCTTCTTCATTTGGCTGGGTACCAGAAGAAAGCCCACTGCTCTCCTGCCAGCTGGCAGTCAGTCCTTTTGCTTCTGCAACTTTCCATTTTCCATGAGCAAGTCACAAATGTACAGCACAGAGTATAGCTCTGTCTTGGCAACATAAGGAGAGATGGTCATCACAGACCTTGGGCTTGCAGTGATGGACCTGTTTCCCAGTTTCCACTGCTACAAACCTGTATGTTGTCATGCAGGATAAAATTAGAATCTTCCTTTCTTTTTTCTCCTGTAAGTTTAAAGGACTTGTGATATTTTTTCTTTGTTCTATATCTGTAAATATGGAAGGTTTTTATAAGGGAAGCAATTTATAAAAACAAAGTTTGAAATGGACTTCAGGTAGCTAATTGATTCTAGGAGCTTTGTTAGTTATTATATGGAATTAGGAATTTGAGGATAATTATTCACCAGTCCTCTTTAGAGAAGGCAAATTAACATGGAAGAGAAACTCTACCTAAGTGTATTTTCTTTCTTTTCTTACATTTAAAAATTTAATTTTTAAATTTAAAAGTTTGATTGGTGATTGATTTACCTTGGTAAGATATGATATAAAGGCTCTCAGTTTCATCTCTGAAATGTCTGTAAACTGAAAAGTGAAGAAAAGTTTCCATGGAGTATCAAAAAAGAAGCTTAGCATAGGGGCTTAGTTAACCTGATTAGAATAACTCTAGACTCCAACCTCTTTCTTGCTGAGAATCAGTCTGTGGCCAGGCTGGAACAGTGCTCAGGCTGCAGTTCAGGCCCATGATGTGTGGCTCTTATGGATTCTTTCTCTGGGTAGTTAAAGTTTACTTTGAGAGAAGCAATTAGTATGTGGGGAATAAAGTGATGTCTCACAGCTGCAGGAATCAGCCCTGGAGAATTGAAACATTGTGCAAAGAATGATTTTTGTGAACAGCTTTTCGCAACATTGGTTTCTTTATCTGCAGCCAGTCAGGTCCATGTTCACATTTCAATAATTAAATCTCTCTTTTTACTCTTTTAAATCCAATTTGGACAATTTTTCAAAGACCACAACTCCTTTGCCTGACATCTGAATATTTGGTTTATGTGAGCTCTGAGCTGGTCATGTAAATTGAGTGTCTCTGGTTTGAATCTGCTTTTTTGATGGGTGAATACCTCCTTGCAAATGGTCTACAGATCCCTGGTTTTAGGGCTGTGCTGCATCTATTTCTTGGTGTTGGTTGTTTTTGTTGTGGGTTTTGTCTTTTATTGGGGTAAGGCAGCAGGCTGGGGAAAGCAGTGAAGGGCAAACTGTTAAAGCAGTTATACTGGGATGTGAAATGTGTATCCTAAGGTGTTAAGAGCTATTACATGGATATGCAGCATTTCTGATACCAACATGGAGTAATTACACTTCTGTTTATGACTGATCAACTTCTGCCACTGTTTCCATTATTAACTTCTGTCATGGAATTGTACTACAGGCAGAGTCTGTATCTGGGTAATTTTATTAAAGCAGTTTTCAACAAGCTCGTTGGCTGTGCAAGCATGGAAAGAATATTAAATTAAAAGAAAATTCTGAGCCCAGGGAACCTAATGGTCTGATATGAGATTTTAAGCTATGTCATCACTAATAGAACGTGCAATTTCTGTTTTGCTCTGATTGCATGCAAAGTCAATGATCTTTCAGCACCAGTAGCTTCAAAACCAAGTATTTTAAACATTGCAATAGTAGCCTGAAAATCACAAGATCTTAAATAGTGAGTTGGCTCTCCATTGCCTTCCACTTGGAAGAGAAGTTTGACACCAGGAGTAGCTGACCAGAGCCAGCATTGCAGCAGAGCTTTGCCTCTTTAGCTGCAGCCTTGGAGGGGTGGCTTTGCCAGGACTGTGAGCAACATTGCTCAGAAGGTCTTCAAACACAGCTCCTGTGTGACTGTCCAGATTCTGGTCCTGGTTCACAGTGTTCACAAAGGTTATTTAGGATATCAAGTGTAGACCTAAACTGAAGACACCCAACTTAATGAATTAATAGTTCTTCAAAGATGATAGCTGGATAGTGATATCCTCAATTTTTGTGTCTGGGTTTAGGCATAATCCCAGAGTAGGATGTTCTGTGTGAGGGAGGCAGAGTGATCTGAGACAATCCCAGCAAGACCAGTGCAGAGGTTCCAGCCTTTTACATCTTCATCCATGTTTGTATGCGATAATCTACAATGACAAATCTGAATTATTTCATAAGCCTCATAAGCATAGTAACTGGGAGCTGCCTAGAATGCCTCCTAAAGACTTTTTTTATTCTCTAAATGAGCATAAAATCTGGGAATTTGCCTTTGATCTCAGTATATTGAATGTGAATGAAGTTGCCTGATGTAGAGCAAGAGGCTGTGATGAATATGGATGTGGTGGCCTTTGTTAGTGCAGAGGTGCCTGGAGAGATGAAACAGGGGAGCTCCACAGTGCTGAGCCTATGCCTCAGCTCTTGATGAAGGATGTCTGATAACTTATTTTTGAGATTTTTTGTTCGCTGTTCTCTCTTCTTTTTAAAAGATTTCTTTAAGAGAGCTCCCTAGTGATCTCTGACTGTACTACTTTACATCTTAGTAGTATTTTGCTTATGGATTAGGGGTTTAGTGAATCAAGCCTTCCTGCTTTCTAAACAAAGGAAACCTAACATTTCTAATTTTTCTTTTAATCTCAAAACTTAGTAGTTAAAAACAAAAATCACTTAAGACATGGATAAGTCACAATTTCACTGCATTCTCCCTCTCCCCGCTTCCTACCCCATGCTGAAATATGAATTATATTTCAAGTTAGTTAACTGGTAAGAAAGATACAGAATTATGTTGTGCATTTTACAGCCTTAAGCAGTATTTTGTGTATTTTTGGGACAGTTATTATAGCTGACATGAATTCATATTATTCCTTTGTCAGGCTATACTTGACAAACACTTTTTGACCTATTTTTTAAGTATAAATATTTATATTGTTTTGTATATTCCTTCATAAATTACAACTACACTCTATAATTGTAAACATAGATTCTGACAATCAAATGATAGGTTTTTCATGAGTGTTCTAGTTTATTTTAGTTTTCCCCAGGAGCTTCAGGTAATTAATTTTTTAAAAAAAATTTAAAAATTTTAAAGACCCTCAACTATTTATTTTCTCTCTTAAATGAAAAATAAAATAAACATAATCAAAAGAATTTTTACTTTGAATTGGAAATTAAATAAGTGTATGCTGTACTAATTATTTTATTTAAGTAGCTAAAGTATACAGGCTTCCTGCAGACATTGCCAGAGGAAAGCAAAGGTATTTTGGGAATAGAACGAATGTAGATCTATTGTCACATGAAGCATAGCTGGAGTCCTGGAATAGTTTAGTTGATTGGTTTTGCTTATTCTATGTAATTACGAAATCACCCATGTTGCATTCAAACTATTCTCATCTGAGCTTCAAAATCAACACTTGAATTTAAAGCAATGGGTTTTTTATGAATATTTAAGGTTATACTTTAGGTAAGTCTTTACAGAGTTTCGGGTTGCATGTTCAGTGGGAAGCTTGAGTTTTCAGCTGTCCCTCATAGTGGAAAGGATTCTGTGATGAAGAGGGACTTGGGAAAGTCAATGGCAGAAATCTGAGACTGCTCAGAAAAGAGAATTGTAAAACATTCTGTAAGCAGAGGTACTGCATGCAGAGAGAATTGTAGGAGAGATTGTATTCCAACACACGAAGTTTCCCAAAGAGTTTCACAAGCACAACATAAAATTACAAAAAGTCTGCTTATTAAACCCTGGGAGAATTTTATTGCTTGTAGAACTGCAGTCTGAATGTCACAGCAGTTACTAATTACAACCAGGAATGTTTACAGCATTGGAGATTAATGTAACCATTCATTTCAGAGCATATGCAGAAGAATGAGAACAGAGTGGATGCATACAGGATGATGGAAGTTTAATGTAATGCACACATTCTTAGCTGATTAATAATAATATGATGCCTTCATGTAATACTTTATGTGTTTTTACTATTGTACATAGTCTTTAAAACACCCTAGGGAAAAAAAAAAAAAAAACAACAAACTGGTTGAACATCTCTGTGTACTGCTTTCTTTGGATGTTGCCTCTGTGTGTTAGTAAAGATTCTTTTATTGGTAACTCATTTTCCTTTTTTCTTCATAATGTATCTCACCTTGGTCTAGTTTTGTGGTTTTTCCATTAAGTTTTCCAAAGCAGTAGATTCTAAGAGCTACCAACTCTTACTAGATGATGCTGTGTTTCTATTTTTTGCTTTTTAAAGATATGGCTTTTGGGTTTTAGCTAGAAATTATTTAATGTTTTGATGGGGCTTCTTTTACCATGTGGCTTTTTGAAATTACTTTAGCTAATTTCATGGGCAATTCCATGCTGCTTCTAGCACCAGGGTTATGAAACTCTGGTGTGCAGACTGCTGGTACCTGCTGGGCTTTGGGAAATGGTCTGCAAGGACAGGCAGTCCACAGGGCCTCTTGGGACAGAGTTTGATGAGAGGGCATTGCCACTTGGGAAGAACCAGAGATGACAGAGGAAAACACACAGCAACACTTCGCTCATCGTATTGAAGCCAATGGATTTTTATTTTATGTTTCCCATGAGCATTTTCTAAGAATATTGTGCAGTCAGTTCCTCGGGTGTTTGGTAATTTGTTAAGGAGTGGTAAATGGGTCACCTGCTCACCATTTCACCTCATTTGTAACTTGTTTCTTGTATCTAGCTCTGCTGGGGACCTAGCAAATGACTTTTTGAAACTTTTGCAGTACTCTTGGCATGGAAGTAACAGCACATGTTCTTTGATGCCCAGATTTGGCAGTTTCTGGAAGGTGTTTCACTATGCCGTCTTCTTTTTAGAAGATGGATTTCATTAATCATTATCGACTTTATCTTCTTTTCTCTCTTCTCAGTCCCTGTCTTGCACTCAAATAATGATGAGCCAACTGTTCAGTGGGAACTTTATGCAGTTGAATTTTGTAATTGGCCCGTTCAGCTTGCAAACAGCCACTTAATTTTGCTTCCCACACAAGTTTTCTCTTGGAAAGGGAGCTTTAATTTCCAGCTCTGACTCTCAAGTAGATGCTTTGCAGAGTGTGCTCATCCCCAGTAGTGGGGAGCAGCAGCCCAGGCAGAATTCCTGGAGTCTGGAGCTCATGTGCATGGTCTGCAGAACAGGGAAGGACAGAGCCACATTAGGAATGCCTGCTGTGCTGTCAAGTTTCTGACTGGGGAGAAGCCTGGGAAAGCTCCACTAGCCCACACCAGCAGAACTGGAGGTGCTTCTGGAGGGTCCAGGTGCATCTTTTCATAGTTTTTCACAAAAATTAATATGAAATCTTCTCTCTGTATTCTGGTAACCATTTTTATTTCCTTTCTTACTCTTTTTTTTTCTTCTTTTTTTTTACATCTCTATGGTGGTATGACCCTCTCACACCTTAAAGGAAAAGGATTTGGAGAACCTTCCTCTCTATGAGGAAAATGGAGTACCCCAGCTGTGCTTCCCAGGCTTGTTAATAGATCTGTTTTATTGTGTTCTGTTCCAGTGCCAGAGAATTTTGTCAGGCAATCCACAGTGATTGATTCTAGGGAAACAAAATACCATTTCCTTCTGTTTTCAGTCTCGAGTCACGCTGTAGCTCTCATACCAGATTTTTTTCCCAGTAATTCCAGAATTCATGCACTTGTCTACCCACAGCTGTTCAAAATTAACTGAAAATAACTTTCAATTCTGGTCTTCATGCCTAAAAGTTATGACTCAGAGACTAATAAAAATGGCCTGTCATCCTTCTGGATTTTATATGGAACAAAAAAGGCATGTCCCAGACAACCGTTTCTGTAACTTCTTGAGTTTCATATTGTTTTTCTTGATGTAAGGTGCTCCAGTGCTGCATGGAATAATTTTTTTTTCTGATTCTAATTGCTGGTCACCAGTAACAGAACTTGAGAATTTGATGCAACATTTACAGTTTACTTTGTCATATTCTCCTTGCAGATGAACCTCTAAAGAAAAGGTAGACAGATAGAAAGACCCAGCAAACATGAATGTTCTTCTTTCCATTTGGAAACTCTGTAGAAAGCCAGTGTTGCATCATAAGTTGAAGCTGATATAGAAATATTTGCAATGGCAATACACTGTTCTTAGTCACACATGTCAAGTGTGTTCTGCTAAGTAACAAAATGACAAATTTCAGCAGTGGCTGCAGGGGCCACCATGCTCTCTGCTAGGCAGCCTCCCCCTTAATAACCGTGGATTCACTGCTCTTCCTAGAAAGAATGCTGCTTCTCCTGAGGATCACATCCATACAGTTCTCTTCCCACTGGCATTCTCCATTAAGGTGTTTGAAGTCTCTTGCTTCATAGTGAACTTTTTTTTTGTGTTACTGTGCAGAACAAGTTGAGTGTTGAGCATGAGAAGAGGGGAGCTGAGTAATGCTTGGAAAAGGCTGCTGGGACAAGTAAGTTGAATAGAAAAGAGGTGATGGGGAGGATGGGTTGAATATAAAAAACATTCAAGTTGGAGTGGCTTGATGGGGAGTAGTGAAATTTTGTAAAAAGCTATTCTATAATAAAGCACATTCATTTTCCAAAATACTCTCATCCACAAGGCATGTGAGTCTCTGTAGGCCTGACAAGGTGAATCCATGCCAATCCATCCTGTCAGGGTTAGACTGCTGCCTGTCACAGCCTAAACACCAGCCAAGGTGTACTCATCTTTCCATTGCAACCAACAGTCATTCCATGTCATGTTGTCATGGAACAAGAGGAATAACATGAGTTACTGTGGGTGAATTTTATCCTAAATAGTTGGAAATTTACTCATGACTCAGAATATTTGTGAAGTTTACTTCCCCTTAAAAAACAACCTACAAAGAAGCAGCAATAGTAGCAGTATACTGTTTCTAGTGCAATTTTAATTCTATGGGAAGATCAGCCATATTATTTGCAGTCCCCCACAGGTTCTGATGTATTTTATGATGGGCTTAAGCCTTCAGCATTTCTGTGCTTTTTGGTTAAGTTCCCTGTTGATTCATTTTCAAATTCTCCATGAATGAAAAGACAAAAATGTTTTTCTTTTGTTAACCGTGCTGTCATAATATTATACAAAAATAATACTGCATTAAATAAAATGCAATGTTGTTACATTTCCTTCATGGAATGCTGAAATATTTTCATGCTCTTAGAAGTTTCATTCTTTGAATTTTGTACCTGGTGCATTTTCCCAGAGCTCTCTGGCTATTCAAAGCCAGCCAGCTTCCTTTCACAGAGATTGGTTCTGTTGAGGACCTGCTCACTGGGACTGCATCTTTGGCTTGGTGCAGACAGCTGACCTTTGAGTTAACTTCTAGTAATTTGCTTTTTCTATTTGTTAATGATTGGAGATTTTGTTGAGGATTTGTATGGAAGCAGAAGAGCAGATGAACAATAGTGTATGTCTTCATTAAGTCTTCAGTATTTCTTCTCCGTTAGACTTTTCTTTGAGTGGGAAGAACAAAGCTCTTAAAAGCATCAGAATTGTCTTTAAGTGAGCAAGTGCCTACTGTACTTCTTAATTTACTTTTAGTGGAAGGATTGCATAGAGGCATTATCTGGAGTTCAGCAGTGTAGCTAGCCACTATATGATTGGTTGGGGTTTTTTTTTTGTTTCCCCTGACATGGCTTTTTCCCCTTTCCAGGCTGATGGAAAGTTGGTTCATTACATGCTATCCAAGCAGCCTGGGAATAGCCAGAGGTCTTTTTATCAGTTTTCCAGTGCATTCCCACACCTCTGTTTCACATTGATAACCCACTATTTTGTTGCTACCTTCCATCTTCCGTATGTAAATCAGTATCAAAATATTTCAGACTATTTCATGGAGTTTCTAGCACTTCTTTTTTTCCTCACTTCTGGAGACAATATATTTTGCTGACTTTTACAGTGGTTTTTCATTTAATTTTCCCTTGTTTTTTCTCCCCACTATCCCACCATCCTTTTTTATCTTACAGCAGAGATGTTGCATTTACCTTTGAGCTTGTATTGACGTTCTTCCATTGACCTTACTTCTTTATATGAGTATAAATAAATTTCTGTATATCACTAATGAGTGGCATCTGCTGTAAAATTATTGTTTAGGTAACTTTATAAAATTACTGAAACTTACATTAAAATGTCTTTTCATATCACACCACACTTTTAAAAGTGAAATTGCAGACACTGGGGAAGTTTGAATTCAATTCTGATGTGACATGTTCCTATGCATTTAACATATGGCAGCAGCTTTTCTTTTTCTGGCTGTGATCCAAGCCTTGAGTCTCCATTCCTGTTTCTTTGCTCATCCAGTGGCTTTGGGTGGATTTCAGGAAATGCTATTAGGAAAAAAATGGCAAAATAATGGTTAATGCAATGAAAAGTATATGAAATGCAGTCTAAATTGGGTAATTAACTGCTTTCTGGTACTCTTCTTTCCTACATCATCAACACCATTCTACCACGTTTGGTTGTTTTTCTTTTTAATTTTGAAAATGTAAGGCTACTCTGGTTTGGGTCTGGATTGTCATTTGTATATTGCAAATGAAACACACTTATTTTTGATGTTTTTGTCATTGGTAACTTAAGAATTTAATGAGATATTCCTATGAATACCTGTGTGCAATTACTGTGTGGTGTCTCCTTATAATTTATCACATTTAGATCACTTCTAGGATTGTGCTAATGAACAGCCTTGTGTGCATGTAACTTCCTATGTTAATAGAACACTATGACAGTTCATAAAAATATTTAATGAAAATTTTGTTGTCTGTAAGCAAATAAGTACTATATAAAGCATACTTTTTTTTTTCCTGTCAACTATTGCACCCTCCTTTACAACAAAGCACTAATCTTAAACTATATCCCATGTTGTTCTTCAAAGTTCCTTTCTCTGGGTCTTCCTTGAGTTGCTTTGTCTTTCTTTTCCTTAAGCAACACATTCAAACTGCCTGATACACATGGTAACCTTTATGTCAATGTCAAATAGGATTGTTCTAAAAAGATCCACTGACAGAGTGAAAAGGAACAAACAAATCCATCAGCTTGCTAAAATGAGGTTAAAAAGACTGGAAATGTTAGCATTTAAATTTAAAAAATGTTAATCTCCTGCCAGCCTCCTACTTTCTGTGCTCAACTCATATGAATTGGTAGGATATCAGCTGAGGGAAGTTAACCTCTGAAGCTTTTAGGGGGAAGCTGTTTAGTCTCAATCAGTTCCCTGCTGACTCAAGGGAAAGGAACTGGCAGGTTGAGCTGGGGAGTGTGTATTTTGAGTGGTCACATTCTCAGTTTTATTTATCTTCTAGCTCTGCTGCAAAGTGAAGGATAAGTTTTAAACACTGATTTTGAAGTAGTCATGAAATAATCCTTCATGCTATTTTATCCTACTGTTAAAAGAATTGGAGCTGGCAACACTGGTTCCTAACCAGGAGCATGAAAAGTGTCCTTAGGCTGGTTAAACTTTCTGGCTGTGTGGACAGTTTGGTGCCTGCTTAGAAACAGGCAAAAAACCTGATGGCTACCTTGAACTCCTATTTTAGAGACTGTATCTCTCAAGCTAAAGAATAATTTCTTTATCTGCACAATGTTGGGCCTTGACTCTTTAATGGTCAGGAAGGAAAGAAGCCCCTGTGTCTTCTGTACAACCACGGTATGTGCTGACAGGAGATGTGCTCTACACCCACGATGATGTGATGTGAAGCAGTCTTAGAAAAATTCCCTACTACTCTGGAAGTTACCTCCTTCCTACAGCAGAAGGAATAATTCAAGATGATGAGCTTGGTAGTTTTAGTCCTGAAATCACTCTACTTTCATTATATCAAGAAGCAATGGGCCAAATTTCATTTATGGCTTTCCTTTTCATTCCTCAGTGAAATGTACTGCTTTATCTTGCAGGGTTCTCTAAGCTTTGGGAATCACTGCAGGGATGGCAAAGTCAAACAAAACTGTTTTATTTTAGTTATAATTACTTCTGCCTGGTAGCAATTAGGAAACCAGAGAGGCTAGACCAGGTTTTAAGTAGCAGGAAGGCTATGTTTATTGAGATTTTCATACACTTTAAAATTATTTTTTCCAAAGAGATTTTTCAAGAAGTCTTTAAGGAGAAAGGTAAACTAATGAGAACTCAGACTGGAGTCCAGTTGTGCTACCAATGTGTTCTTTTTGCTCTTTAGAACAAATAATCTTCCATCTTTTGCTCAATAGTGAAACCCTACAGTGTATTACCTTGCAGTAGTATTTTAGTAGTCTCCATAAAGATCATTAAGAGGAAAATGTAAGAGACTTGCACATGTAGTTGATCTTAATTTGGTATAAGAGAGTAAATTAAAGAAACATCTATTTTATGATTCATCAGTTAAGCTACAGCAAGTTGCTGCACAGGATGCTGAAAGGTCAAAGCTGTTGTTTCTCAGTGATGTGTCAGAGCTTGTTTTGTTCTGTTCTCTTTCTTTGGCCACCTAATTATGGTTTGCCTGCAGAAGGGAACTGGATGATCCATGATGAGTGCTGTGCCTTTGGCAGATGGACATTGCAGTCATACACTTAGGCTTTCATTTGCATGTTTCTTACATCTCTGTATTTACACAGAAAAAGTCTTAGAATACATTAAAGTTCCAATTGTTACATAGCAAACAATTTTAAAGATACATTTCAGAGTTTTACCATTTGGCCAACACGTAGCTGTTGTTTTTACATAAGGTGATCCCCTGCAGTACAGACTGGAGCTGTACTTCAACCCTCTTTTTAACTGGCACCACATCCCAGGAACCCTTGCTGTGTAAGGGTTCTTGGCTGTGTATGGCACAGCCTGGTTATTGGAAAGAGGATGGTGCATTCCTGTCTGTGTGGAAAAATTCCTGGTGCACACTCATGCTGGATGGCATGAATTTCTCTGAGCACTGTCAAGACCAGCACCCACCTCTTTAGAGCATTTGTACCCCCAGTGCTACTGATGTGCCTGTCCTGGGGAGTCCCCCAGAATTAATGCTGTGCATGGTGCGCTTCCTGGGGCTGCCCGGAGCAGTTCTGGTGTCAGCTTGATGCCTGCACACTATCAAAATTTGCACTTATCTCTCTGTCTGGAACAGTTTTTTTTGAATTCCTAAAAAGCTGATCATTTGTAGCCAATGTTGCTATAGAGACCCACTCTATATTGAATAGAAAAGGATGGCTGCTATGGAAGTGTGTTGAACCTAAATGTTAGATGTGACAAAACTTGCTGATACAGACTCACTGTCTATAGGAAAATGTTAGTTTAGGAAAGACAGGGATTACTGTACCATCAGTTGATGATACTCAGATCATGTATTCACATGTATTAGACCTGTTAAGTTATTTATGAGAAATAATCCAGATGTACACTCATGGGGATTGAGAATTTCCTTAATGTAATGTTATGAAAAAGACTTAATCCAAAGAGATACAAGGCTGTGTTTTTCCCAGTCAGCAAAAAACAAACCATGTTTAAGTGGCTTCTTGAGTAAGAGTTTACTAGGACACATCCATAAATGGCTTAAGGAACTGGATGAACGTGTAAATGTAAGAGGTGTAATTGTCTTTGAAATGAAAAGCAGGAGTCTTCCAGACTGGAGTGCAATAAAGTCAAACCTTTGCTGAAACGATTTTGGCAACACACTCATAGGAATAATCAAAATGTGAGGATCAACTTGCAAACCTTGACTGAGTGTGGAATATTTCAGAGACAGGTAAGCAGAGGAACGGAGGAGAGCAGACAGTGAGCACATCCACAGGCAGTCCAAAATGAAGCTTGATGTGGCAGGTTTCTACCTGGGCACTTCCAAAATTCCCAGGGCAATGAGCATTTCTTTCTCTCCAACCCATAGCTGTTACACAACAAAACCTGTCTCTGAACTGAACTAATCCCTGCTGCTGCTTTTCAGGGTGGAAATGGTGTGCAGCAGGAGGGAAGGAAAAGATTAAATGAGCCTTGACTTTAATGCTCGGTGTTAGAATCCAGTTTAAAGGAAAGTAAAGATCTTATTGGTTTTGTGCAATTATGGACTTAGGACAAGTTTATTTTATGAGAGGTTTTATTTTTATCTTGAATTCAGCAGTAAGAAGTTGAAGCTCTCTTGTTTGTACCCATTACCTTTTGTTTCCCTTATCACCCCTTGTTTCTGTTGAGCCTTCTAAGTTTCTAATCTGTTGTGCCTATACATCTGTCTAAACACAAATGGTGTTTCTGATGTTTTTAACACCCTGAAGGAATTTATAAACTCTGACCCCATGGTTGACATTATTGGTTCTGACTGGCCATGGTTTGTTTTGGGCTAGCTGGGTACAGCAGCACTGGTGGAGGGGGCTGAGACACCACTTTTGGTTGTAGGATTTAAGAAATAATTGGTGTAAACATTAATTTTCTTTGATGTTAGAATAAAATGGGCTAGCAAGCACAGTGCTTCTATACTTGTGCCTATAAATAGAACAAATTTTCCTTTTAAGTCTTTGATAAAGACTTGAACCAGATGAAATGCCTGCTTTCTCGCGTTCCAGCCACTAGCAATGAAATGGCTTTAATATTTAAGTAACTGTTTTTATTAGACTCTGGTAGGCTTTAATAGGTGTTCCTGGAGTGCTGTTGACTTGCTCTTTATTGGCTAGCTGAGAGAGAAAGCTTTTATTCTTTTCCAGCAGGACCCTGAGGGTGTCATTCAACACCCTAGGGCAAGATGCTGAGCCAAACCCAGCAATAGGAGGCAATGATAAATCTGGATTTGAGGGAAATAGAGCAGGTTAGGCCTCAGCTGCACTCTCAGTTTGCTAAATTTCATTTTTGACACATTCAAAATGTAATCATCAGGTTCTATTTCCAACTGATGCCCTTAAAAATATGTTTATTCACACAAAATAATTTCTGTTGGTGCTTTGAACCAGACTAACTTTTATGTGAAAGCTGGTTCTGATAAGTTGTCTTCTTGCCTTACATCAAAGACAACTTTGTCACTTTCAAAGAAATATTTTGAAGAAATAATAAACAATAGACAATTGTACCATAAGACATTAGGTCTTCTGTGAAGGTAGGCCCTGGAGTGAGACTTCCTGTCCTACCACCCTAAAACTGCTAACCATCATTTTAGCAGGAGTGGGTGTAAAGGATTTTCATGTTAGACTGAAAAAAACAAAACAGAAATGCCACTTCCACTAGTGAAAGTTGAGTCTTTTGCAATGTAAATTGCCATCTTTTTGTTGGTAGGTTTGGGAAAGAATAAAGAACTTATGGCTTGTTTAAAATCAACCAGCACAATAACTAAGTAGCAATAATTTTTGCTAGTTGGGGTGTTGAGCTTTGTATTTTATGTTTGGGTTTATAATTTGAATTAAGGAAAAAAGTATATTTAGACTCTCTCCTAAGCTGCAGGATCCCTATTTGGTAGATAAATACTGCATTCCCATATGGAATGCTGAAGCATCATTTGTTCCCACCAGATGTTACAATCCCTGTCTAAGGAGATGCAGTTTGGACTCAGGCTAAAGCCTCTCTTTAGGAAAGGGAAATTCTGCAGAGGCTTGAGAAATAAAACCAGAGCTACCACCAAGGCTGGTCAGTGCAGAATGGGACTGGGAAATGTCTGCACTTGCTGGAGTATTGTGATGACATGATGTCCAGTCCTGGTTATTGTTAGTAAATTATTGTTAGTAAAATAATTCATTAACATTATTCAACTTCTTAGTCAAAACTGTTCAGAAGAACTAGGTGTATTTATGGGAAGGGCTTTTCACATAGAAAATAAGTTAGGTTAGTGAGTGCTTAGAGAAAATGAATTGTTTGTACCATGGAGATGCAATCATTTCTAAGCTACCCACACAAATATGTAAGCTTGATGCATTATTCCATGATCCAAGGAAAATTAATACAATTTTTAAATTTAAACTTTATCATTTGAGCTTTTTCTTCCAAATTACAGAGTAATTTTTGGAGTTTTTACAATCTTACTCTAAAAGTCTAAAGTAGCTAAAAAGTCTATTGTTCACTGAGGATAATATATATGTCTTTTAACATATTTTTCTTGAAAAAAGGGGTCTGTAAAATACCTTTACAACTAAAGGACTATTCCAACTAATTTTGCTGAAAATACTAAAAGAAAAGTATCATCTTATAGGTAGGACCTGGCACAGAAAATTCCATCTCAAAAAAGATTTCTTATAGGAAGATTTAAGCATATGTTCCTAGGTTATAATAAAGTAATGAGAGTATTTGCTGTTAGATTCAGATTCTAGAGTATTAAACAGACCAGAACTATGAATGTGTGTTTTTCTGAGTTTTCACCTTGTTTTTCTGTTACTGCTTTCAGCAACTGCTGTTGTCAACTGGGCACTCAGGATATTTTTTCTCCTGCACAGAAGTGTTGATGGGTCGGGAACACTGCTTTAGGGTTAATTTTCTGAAGTGATGTTTTGAAATGTGGTTATTTTTATAAGTCACTAGTCAGAGTAGAGCAGACAAACTAACAAAATGTGAAATATTGGGGCTGCTGGGGATGGATTGAAGACTAAATATAATTAAATTGAAACAACAGGATGAATGATGTCATGCCCAAAATAGAACTCACATAATTTACAGTCCAATTTGATGTACTTTTTGTTTCTTGCTTGAGCAGGTCTAGGACATTGAGCAATGGGCATTTAGTTGTTAGTATTTAAAATATTACCAAAAAAAGGAGTTTAGTAACAGAATTCATTGTTTAATGTAAAGAATACAGTTTGATATAGAAGCTAAATACGGTGAATCTCTACTTGTTAAACATAAAAAAGAGTATATATTTATTTGGTGGGGGAAGATCCAAAGACACAGGCATAAATAGGTTGTCAGTTTCAGTAAACAAGTCTTTAGGGTGAGATCAGAGAAGTAGAATCTTAATTTTCAACTGTAATTTTCCCCCAGCACTTCCAAACCCCCAGTTTATAAATCCTAGTGGCATATAGTGGGGTATGTTTTATAGCAAAGTACCTGTGTGTGACTCCTCCAGGCCTCCATGAGGTCCTGGCTGCTCCTCTCCATCCTGAGCTGTCCCATCAGCAGCTGCTCCCTGCCTTTTCTTAAGGGCTCTGTGTAGGAGATACCACAGAGACCACAGCTGCTCCCTACCAACCAAACACATGAGCAGAGATGAGGAATGCTGTTTGTTTAGCTCATTCACACATGAGGAAGGCTCTTCTCATTCAACCCCTCTTCTGTCCTCCTCACAGAGGTGCATTCCTGACTCCTGGGTGGGGTATTGTACTGCTGGACAGCCACAAAAACTGAGTAATGGAGCCTCCATGAGCTGCACACCCTCCATGACTGAACTGAAGAGTCTTCTTGACCTATGCCTGAGAAGACTTTACTGTCTTTTCTCTGAGCAGTCATTTCACTTTCATTTCCCTGATGCACATGGAGCAGAATGAGTCATGTACTCTTGTGCAAGCACTGTTTGTAACACACGTGGGCTATTCTATAATGGCTCCTTTTCTTTCAGATTCTTCCCAGATACCTGCTGATGCTTTTCTAAGGCTGGAATTTCAAATGCAAAAAGCAGTTTTTTCTGTCCTGAGTTATAAGGGATACTGTTATTAAGGTGGAACAGTGTTGCAGTGTAAATCAGGGATAATCACGACAGCCCTAAACTGTTTCCAGAGATACTGGATGGAGCCTAAGTGCATCTGCACAGGAATTTTCTCTTCCTCCTCTAGCAGGATGTTGGGACATTGTGCTGTGGCTGCATGTCCTGGTGTTGGAAGGATGAATTCTGCCAACTCACACTGTGTGAGCTTCAGCTCCCTGAAAGCCCATTTTTCTCAGGTCTCTTTCTCCTCTGTTCTGCTCTAACTGTGCCAGCAGCACACAGAGCTGCTGATCCCCAGGAACTAAGTTAATGGATATTGTGGTGGATTGACTTTTACTGAGCTGTGTGAAAAATTCAGGAGCATCTGTAATTGTTCAAAGTACATTACCTATGCCCAAGATGACCAAGAGGAATTATCTACAGATAAATATGAAATCTTTTGCCAACTAAGGCTACCATTGCAAATAGTAAAAAATCTGATCAGTTTTTTATATATATAAATAGTATATAGACATTGTATTTTATGGACATTTGTATATTTGCATGTGTACATTTGTAATTTTGCTTCTTTCATACTGTAGAATTGTTAGAAAAAATAGTTTATTAGCTTTTCTAAAAAAACAAAAATGGATGAAAAAATTCTAGAAAGTTAAAAAGATTTGTTTGGCTTTCAGCAACAGTAAACATGTCAAGTTAAACATCCTAATCTAGGTAATTTAGTTCAGCTCTGACGTTTCTGCCTTAGGCCCTGATTGGAAATTTATGGTTTATGTCACAATCAGCCATCTAAGCTGCCTAATTCTGATCTTGATGTGTCCATGATCAACATATTTTGGTTTGTTTTCACTTGAAATTGAAACCTCTTTACTCTGCCTGTTTTTTAGCTAATTAATATTTTCCACTCTTCCAAAATTATTATGCTTACCATGAAATAATGAGGAACTGGACCTTTTGCAAGGCAAATGCAGTTTAATTTGAAATTTTTATAAAGGCTGTGGGGTTTATTCCTGGTTCTTCTTATCAGGTGAAGAAGTTTTCTGGAAATCTCCCACATATTTTACCAAGCAGTCAAACTTACGGGAAAAACAGTGTGCCATTCCTTATGAACACCAGGCTTTTCACAGTAAAAGGATGAAAGACAACAGACATAAATTGAAACAAAACAGGTATAGATTGGATAAAATCTCTCTCTTTTTTTTTTCTTTTTTTCTTTTTTTTAATATATTGAGAGTGAGGCAGTGAAACAAGTTGCTTAGAGACATTCTGCAGTCTCCATCCTTTGAGAGTTTCAAGACTCAACTTTATAAACCTTGAGCAGCCTGATCTGACCTCATAACTGACCCTGCTTTGAGCAGGAGTTTGGGTTAGAGACTTCAGGTCTCTTCAGGGTAATCATTGTGTCAAATCACCCAGTTGCTCTGGCAGACCCAAAAAGGCAAACCCAGCCTTTTTTAAATACAAGGAACATGTATGTATGTTACATAAGAAACACACAGTCTGAAAATCAAAACCTCTGAGAAAGAGCTGTGCCTGAGACACCTCAGTAGAACGAGCAGTTTGAATTGTACCTGTTTGAGAAATACCTCTAACAGACACTTGCTTCCCCTTACTGCTGTCCATTTTTGGGAGCTTTTCTGCTTTTTGTTGCCTTAAAGACTCTAAAGTTATCTTCATCCTTTCTTGCCCACTTGATCAGATGTGGAAGCACCTCTCTCCAAATTGGTTGCTACTTGGTTGCTACGTTCCAACTTGAGACTTCTTTTTCATTGTATGAAAATGTTAAAATAAATATTCTGGGATATGCCTGAGAAATTACATTTATGTATTGAAGCTGTTCCTGTGCAACCAATACGGCAAGAATTACCAAACTCAAAGCTACAAGATATAAATGCCTGATAAGGAGATTACAAAACTGGAAAGAAAGCTTAAGAAAGGGCATCTCTTTACTAGAAAGAACGTGGTCTTAACAAGTGTTGAAGGGTTTATTTCTAACTCTCAGAGCTTAGAATTTCTTGGTTTGCTTGGAAAAAAATCTTTCTCAATTCATAGACTTTTTTTTTTTCCCCATTACATGTCTCTGGTCATTATTTACAGCAAAATTCCTACTAACCCTTTGTTTAGCTGCTCTGATTCTGCTGCTGCTGGGAGAGTTGAGTTCTAAGGTAGGTTGAGAAATCCTGTTTTAAACTTCTGAATAGGGAAAACCAGTGCAGTGGTAGTGGAAAAGGGACAGGAGGTGACAAAATAGAGTGATGTTTACAACTCTCAAGTTTGGTTGTTTGTAATGCAAGCCTGACAACTTAACTGGTCCAGTAAAAACAAACAAAAAAGCTTCAAATGAATGAATTCTCCAGCAGGCATACCAAACCAAGTATCCAAACAAAAAATGACCAACTGAAAACAAACCCTCATTTCTTAGTGTTCCTTTGACCCAGAGCAGCTGCAGAGGTAGTAGGAAAGCTCTGCAGAGGCTTGGCCTCTGACTTGCACAAATGTCAGGCTGCACAGGGAGTAATGCTGGAGGAAACCTGTCCTTCTTCCCATCTCACAAATCCCTTGTTTAGCTTTACAGTCACTTATTTAGATATATATTTTTTTTAATCTCAAAGTTCATCCCAAAATAAGAAATGTAGTTTCAGGTTGCCCCATGAATACCCCCAAACAGTGTTGGGATTCGCAGGTAGAGCCCTTCTGTAAGCTTTGAGTTGTTTATTCTCATGTCAAGTAAACCTTTAATTGATACTGATTAAGAAAATCTGGCCCCTCCTCTAATGCAAATGTTTAAGGGTATTCTGAATTCTCTGTAATGGCTGAGCAGATTCAGACCCACGTGGCTCAGGTTCAGTTGTGTTGCTTAAATACCCAATAGAAAAACCTTGCTAGCCAGCAAGAAAGCAAATATTCAAAGGTCTGGGAGCTCTATAGAGAACACTGACCATAATGCACTGTAAATTAATTTAAAATCCTATACATCAAACCTATGGAAAGAGAATGTGTACACAAGTTTTTACTCATCTATAACCATATTTGATGTCTTTTCATCCTGGAGCTTAGATGAGATTGATTCTTATTTTGCAAAGATGTGAAGGCCTCACTATTATAAAATTCATAGATATCCAGAAAGCACTAATGTGAACCTGGGAAGAATAGAAGTAATGCTTTCAAAGTACTCCTGTTATCTGTGTTTACCTGAGCATGGCAGGTCCAGTGCCCTGTGCTCAGCTGTAGCTTTCAGGGATGAGAATTCAGTGCCTTCAGTTCTCCATTGTGAGCACTTCTCTCTATTCTTTTCTTTTCTGACCATTCGTTTTTGCCTTTCTCATGCAAAAAAGATTTACTTTTTAAAGCTTTAAATTTAAAAGAACATACTTCATAGAGAAATGATAATTTTAAGGCCAGCTGAAAAGGCTGACAAAAGTCCTACAAGTGCCTCATGGCCTCTCCCTTCCTTTGTGCAGGTTGCAATTTGGCCTTTAGGGAAAGAACAGCATTCACAAAGGACCCATGGGGTCTTATCTGTGGCTGGGACCCCTGAGTGATTCTGGGTGTGGGCTGCTTGCACCAAACTCCTGTGCCAGTGGGGAGATGGATGAACAGTGTCTGTGCTTCGGCTGCTTGTGGGAGAACATCCTCTGTGCTCACAGCTGACTGCCAGCAGTGGTCAGACACCTCGTGGGATCTGAGCCCCACCTTCCATGTTTCAGTCACTGCTGGGAATGTAATTGCATTAAAGTGCAAAGGAAAAAAAATCCTGTGGTGTTTGATTTGAGGATGGTTTGAAGAAAACTGATTAAAATACAGCTGAGGCTGGGGTTTTGTTATAAACTTGTGTGAAGTGCCCATGATGTTATTGGCAAATAGAATGCAATGCTGACTATGCCTGGGAAAAAAAACAAAAAAACCAAAAAAAAAAAAAAACCCCCAAAAAAAAAAAAAAAAGAAACAAAAAAAAACCCTAAAAAAACCCCAAACAAAATAAATTAAACAAACACAGAAAGGACAAAGAGGAAAAGGACACAACAGAGACACTTTTCTTCCATGCCACTTCTTCAGAGTGATTCTCCTTTATGCCATCTGCTGTAATTTTGGCACTGGCTGAGATGATGTTTCTAGCAAACCACTCTGTGTTTAGTTTTCCCCTTTTTCATCTCTGATTGACAGTCCCACCAAGAAATAACAATGAAAAGGACTTTCAGGGGATTAGATAGAGGCAGTTAAATTTCCTGGGGCACAAGTGTGTTTTCAGGAAAGGGATAAAAGTGTATTATTCTCTGGATAATCCTGGCTGAAATATAAAGGACCACTTTTGGTGAATAATTAGAGAAAATGTCCCAAAACTATCTTTAATTGGTATAGCATAAAAACATGTATTAACAGAGATGAAAGATATTTTTGCTTTGTCTCCAGATAAGTGAGTAATCTGTTGTATTTTACTTGCATTGGATTGTAACTTTATTATTGGTTCACTTTAGTGGCAATATTGACTCAGTAACTGACTAAATCAGTAAAGCACAAAATTATTAAATGAGTATTAAGCTGAATCTTTATTTTATGGCATGACTTGTACTCTTGTATTTTCCTTCATTTTCTTCCTCTATAGGTAAGGACGTTTTGTTTTGCTTTATTTGTTTTTTTAACTCTCAAGAGAAAACATAAAAAGGATACGTATGACTGACATTAATTTGTGTTTATGATCTGAATTGCTAGGAGAAAAGAAGCTCTTTGTTCCTATCTATTGGAAAGTGTGCTGAAGAACAGCTACAGAATTAAGCTATTCACCTCCCTCATGTGACAGTCTGTTGTGTGCTGGGAATCAGCCTCAGGGCTTGAACAGGAGGAGGTAAAGCCACCTCAGGAAACCACACACTTTTCTGTGTTGATCTGCTGGGACTTACAGAAGGACTTTCTGATGAGGCTGAAGCAAAGGAAGTTCAGGTCTTGCAATGATGTGTAGCCAGAGAACAGCCAGTTCATGAGCTCTGGAAACAGCAAGTATTTCTCATGGTGTGGGGAAGCCTGTGTGTTTGCAGCCTCTCAGGGCTGCTGGGAGAAGACCAGCACCAAAACAAACAGTGCTAAGGGGGCTGGCCAGGAGTCTTGAGTGCAGTCCACAAGGGTGTTGCATGCTGAATCCTCACTGTATCTTTGGGGTTTCACTTGGATTGTCATGTTGAGCTGAGTTTGGACAGGTTTTTTGTCCTTTGCAGAATGAGTCTTGCCTTGGTCTTGCTGACTTTATGCTGTGTGCATCTGAATCTGCCCATTTTCTTTGTTTCTGTGGCTCGTGGTAGCTGTAACCTTCTGTTGGGGAAAGAGGAAAGAAATTACACTCTGCATGATCTTGATGGAGCCAACATGCTTTGGTGCTTGCCAGTTGGAATAGTGTCAGCCAGGCATCAGCACATGTCAGAATCACAGTTCAGAACCATTGTCCTTGGATAATTCATTACCGTGATAGCTGTAAGCTTTCACACACTGCTCTGCCAAAAGGAAAAATGTAACATTTATAAAGAGAAATCATATGGAAAATTGGTGCTTATAAGTAAAAAAATCTGTAATTTTTTATTACAGTGTTTAAAGTATCTTTGGAAAGTCTAGATATGTTGTGGCAAAGTGTTTACCTCAAGGTTACTTCTTTCTTTGTGTGATGTGTAGTCATGCATTTACCTATGTGCTGAAATAAGTTTTGTGTCTCCAAAGTTTTAGTTTTATTAAAGAAAAACGTGTCCCTTTGAAAAAATACAAATATGCTCCCTTTGTCTGATGTCTTGGCAGTAGACTTTCTCTGTCTATCTCATTCTCACTGAGAATTGACCCTGCTCTTCAGTGTGGCTATTTTGGTTCTGCTGAGGCTGCCTTATACCAATGAATGATTTATAAAGAGCACAGAAGTTGTTTGAGGGGATTTACTTGTGTCAGGAACGTTTTGGGGTTGTACTGAAAGAAAAAGTTACAAAGTCACTTCTGTATTACAACTCACAGTACTTAGTTTCCATTGCTGTCAAGGTTAATTAGACAGACTGGTAACACAAACAAAATTAATCTTTTTCTGATGAAGTCATTATTCCTTAGTGCTCTCAGAACATTTGGGCTGCCTGTTGCTGTTTTACCCAAACTCATTTTCAGCCTTTCAGCCTGTGCTTCTTCTGTTTCTCCAGGAAGAACTGAATCCATTTGCCTTTCTGTAGCAGCAGAGGAAGCTGAGGGTGTGAGCACTGTGATGGTGTGGGCATTAACCGAGCTATTGCACAGAAAGCCTCTGCAGAGGTGTTGGAAGGACTTGGAGCCTGTGAGCTCCCACAGTTGGGTGGTCTGTGAAGCAGCCCACGGAGAGCCCGGGCCCTCGGTGGGAAAGGAAAGAATGCAATTACAGCCTAATTAGAAATCCAGATTCTCTTCTGCAAAATGTGTAGTTTCCTTTTTTGCCACAAAACTGACCTTTAAGGCACTTAAAAACAAATGCTCCAGCAAAGAAATTACATAGTTCAGAATAGCCAGTAACCACTGGTTAGGTTTTGTGTTGGATTCATCTCTGCAATCTCCAACCACTTGCCTAGTGGCTACTCTGATGGGAAAATAGAGCCCAGTCTTTACAAATCTCTCGCATAAAACCTCTTTGACATGGGTATGTTCCAAGGAAAAGGTTATTTTTTCCTTTCCTCCTTCCTGCACCCCTGAAATGAGCATATTTTGACTACAAGAAATTCTTTTGGAATATCCCTAACACCTATAACTAGCAGCTGCTGAGTACTTTTTTTGTTGAGGAGTGAAGTAGTATGCTCTGAGCAACGTGGGAACTGGCCTTTCTGGAGAAGAGGCAGTCACTTGTGAACATGATTAATGACAAATCCATGCTGTGATGCTGATTGGGTGCTTGCTTTGGGTGGTGTCTAAGGAATTTATTAGTGGGTAAAAACAGTTTGCAGAAGGATCAGTTTACTAAATGGGTCTAGCAGAAGTTTTTCCTCAAACTTACTACACGTTTTAGGATTGAAGGAAAGCATCTCTCCTCAAATGTGTTGTTAGATTCCTAGTGGAAATACTTGTCAGATATTCACAGTCAGATTTCATACCTGATTTAATCTCCACATAACTGTTAACTAGAGTTTATTGATTATCTATGTTAATTATAGATTTTAAAATGTCAATTCCCTTACTGGAGAGTTCTCAGATCATTTGGCAGCTTTATTTTTCCCTTGACTTAGTCATGTCTCTTGAATATAACCAAGGAAAGCAGGAAGCAGCATGGCGCTGTGTGAATAGCTCACACCAAGCAATATTTGACCTTGGGGTATCTTTTCTTTCCTTGCAGTGACTATTTCACTGTCAAGGGATGAATTGTCCATGAGTCTTGTAAGAACCAAGCCATGGATAATGAATGTCCACAGCAGAGAATGACTCAATATTTCCCAATGGGTGTTACAGGAAAGAGCAAAACAAATTAAGATTATGTGCTGCAAGGCCCAGGCTCTCCAATCTGAGTCAGCTACACCTGCCTTGGACTTCTATTTTAGTATCCTTTTAAATCATCTTTTCCTCTGCTGAGATCCTTTACAGTAAAGCAAACAGACTTTGTGAGCTGGGCCCTCTAAACTGACCTGAGATGGGGAAAGATTGCTGCCTAAACTGGGACAGGGTTCCACTTCTGTGTTTGGAAGAAATAGTGTTGATTAAATTAAGTTTAAACTTTTTTTTTTTTTTTTAACATAAACATGGGTATTTTGTCACTATGTCGGTGATTGATATACTCTATATTGGTAATTGACTTTTTCGGGGGAAGAGAAAAATTGAACTTATTAAAATATCTCAAGGCAAAGATGAGCACATCATCTGAATGCCACTGGGGCAGGTTGGGAACAGAGATAGCAGCAATTCCAAGCAGTAGAAGAATCAGGAAGCAGGAAACAGGAACCTACAGTATTTGTGAAGTCATTTAACCTACTTCCCTGCCCCAGGGCAGGGTTAAATTCATCTGGTGCAGTTTCAAAGTGGTACATTAGATGTTCATTTACACTGCTCGGCAGAATTTGATTTTGCTTGGATTACAGACCTAGCTAGTGAATACAGCCTGGAGGAGAGGAACCTATGCTGGGAGGACTGGTCTGGGATTTGATACCTGTCAAGCTAATTCAGTGATCCATCAAATCGCTCTGGTCATTTTTTCTCCATTGTACTGTGTGCAGGGTACAAAAAAGGACTGAGCTGGCTGCAAGCACCTCTTGGAGCACTCAGATCAATGGGGCCATACAAAGAAACCAGTTCTCGTTCTTTGAAAAGCAGCATAGCCCCGGGGCAATGGATGTGATTTACCAAGCCCTGCTGGTGGGACTGTGCTGCTTTGTTTTAGCTGGCACTGGAGCTCAGGTGTCGTTTTACTGTTCTTTATTACACGATGCGGATGTGCTCTGTCCAGTACCGGGAATCCCAGGAGAGCAAGGTTTGTAAAGAAGCTCACACACAGAGGCACCTACGTGCACAGCCACACAAGCACTTGTTCATCACAGGTACCTACATATGTTCGGTTTGTCTCTGCCTCCCTGAACGTGAGCAGTCACCAGAGCATTTGTCCCTGTGCTGCTGGTGTTTTATTATTCCAGTAGATGTCCCATCTGTGAAATAAAAGTAGCTTTCTCCTGTGTTGCTGTAGTGATTGCTCGGTACATGGTGACAGGGAGTGTAAAATACCCACAGGAGATAAAAGTCCAGAAAATCTATACCGGTGTAAGAACTCCCTTGGGTCGTTTGTCCCTCTGCTTGTCTGAAGTTATTCCCGATTTATATCATCCTGATGGAATCGTCAAGTCTGGGTTGGAAATAACAGATGAATCTAGCATGGCTAAAAGGAGTCTTGCAGCTCGAAGCTGTGTCCACCAACTGTCCTCCGGTTCAGTCCCAGCACAGTGACCCCAGTCCTGCACAATGCCAGTGCCCCGTTTCCCTTCTGCCGTCGGTTCCCCCCATCCCCTCTCTGGGTTTGCATTGTGTCAGGCTCACAGGCAGCTTCAGAGGAGTGTTTGATCTCTGGTTTTTCAATGTGTGACACTTTTTCTGAGGCTATCACAAGGAACACAGAAAGGCGTCTGCTCATCCGTAACACATCTGAGCTAGCGGGGCCAGGCTCCGTAGGACCTGTTAACAGGGACAACGCTCATTTGCCTTTCTAAGGGTAAATGTGGAGAGCTCTGTTGGAATTTGGGTGGTTCGGGGTGTTTTGTTTAGAATTCTCTGCTCATACTAGCCTGGTTTAGCTTCTTTATGTTGCTTTTTCAGCAAAGAAACTAAAACAATATCGACCCGGGTACTTAAACTACTAAGTGGCTTTGAATCTGTTTATTGAAGTCTGCTCAGTTTGACCTGAATCTGAGGCTCTTCTGCGCTAATTCAAATTACTTTTAGTTAGTATATTTTTTTTTTCTTCTGTACTCACTTGTTTTAGCTTCTTGCTGTTACAGTGTGTTATGTGTTGTGTCGGACCCTATAAAAATCCCTTTTTTGAGAGCTTTAAAGATGACAGTACTGTATGAAACTGTAGTATACTTTAATCACATTTTTCTCTTCTTAATCAGCCGTTATGGGTTCTGCCAGACGGTCAGATTACTGTCACCATTCGTCCAGAAATCTGCCTGTGTTCTTTATCCTCGCTTCTGAAATCAGGGTACCCTCTTCTATTTCATATTTATGTAATGCTCGTCTTTCAGAGACCTGTCCTTTTCTTAAACCCAAACAGAAACACCCACACCCCCACACACCACCCCGTGTTGGTGATGGCCCATTAAGCACCACGGACACCAGTAAATTCAGCATATGCCAGCAGTTTGCTGCAGTTATTCCTCAGTCTGATAAGAGCAGAGCTTGCCAGCCTGGTCCCTGCATTACAGAAGCTCTTCTGTTACTCACTAGAGCTGCAGCTTTCCTCTCAGGCTGAATTTAGGTTCGAGTGTCTTCTCTCCTCTCAGCCTTTTTAATCAGACATTATAAAGTACATTAGTAAATGACTTGCTTTCCCACTTCCACGACTAATGAGCACAGGGCAGAGCACTGAGTCCCCTAAAAGCTCGCTGGTGGATGGATTGATTTCAATCCCCTTGGAAAGAGACTATTTTGTAACGGTGCCAAGTGAGGCATCTCATTCTGACAAATTCATTTAACCACAGGCAGATCGTGCAGGAGCCACATTCTCAGCTGACGCCCTGGTACAGACTGGTAATGGCAGCAATATCGGGAGGTGCGTTGGAAGAAGCTTAGACCCTGATCCTATCTACAACTCCCTGTGAGAGAACAGATTTGGCAGCAGACAGACAAGGATTATGTGTTGCATCAATAATTAATGGGGTCCCCTGGGTTTTAAGAAAGTATCCGTGGACAATGGGTATTCTGCTCTATTTTTTTTTTTACCAAAGTCATATGAGCAATGCATTTAGATATTTTTTACTATGCCTCCAGTCTCAAAAAAAACCCCAAACAACAAAACAACACAAACCCCACCAAACCAACTCACAACAGCAACAAAATGCCACCAAAAACCTTTAACAAAAATAATAGAGTTTTGACATAATTTGTAAGCCTACAAAAGGCGGGAAAGTGGGATTGTGGTGGGGGATTTGTTTGTATTTGTTTAATTTTTGGTTGTTTATTTACATTTATCTAAAAACTAGGATGATTTTGTTTTTAATTTTTTAACTATACACTGAAAGCAAATTTTCTAATTTGAAATCAAAGACCATTGCCACACCTTTTGCTAGTTGCCATTATATTCTAGGCTAGTCAGAGTAAGGTAGGGAAACTTCTGGAGAGCACTGTGCAAATTCTAGCTCTCAATGTGTCTGAGTGAGATGTAAAATAATAAACCTGATTTTTTTGTGTCTTGTTGATGAGTAAGACTTCAAGACTAGTTTATAATGGATCAAAGTTTACTTTTTTCCCTATGGTTATAATATCTTTATTTCCTATATGGGCACAATCTTGAGTTTCAGTTCTTTCTCCCTGACTCAGTACAGGCAATTCATTTCTCATATTTATACTTGCAAGTCTCAAGGATTTACGTACTTTTCTGGGAAATACAAACCAGCTCCAAACTAACAAATGTTTGTGGACCTTAACACTACTTAAAGAACAGATGATAAAAAACTGAAGTAAAATAAAACATCTGGCTTGGCTATTTCACTATCTCATGGAATTTGTGGCCTGATGCAGCATCTTTGAGCACTTGGATCTGAAAGTACTGCATCACCCAGAATATGTCCATGAATCAAAAGATGACAATTAAGAACAATAAAGAAAACCTCCTAAACTAATTTAATTTGTACTTCATGTCTAAATTTTAAAATTCCCTTCTATAGTGGTAAAGAAAGTGCTTGGGAAACATTTGAGAGCATAGTGGATCTTGGCAAAAACAGTCCTGCTCTCTCTTTCTGATACACATTGACCCCAAAAAAGGCTAAAACCCATGTAAGCAGTTTTGGGTTACGAGTAGTGTTCTTGCTCCCTGTACAACATTTATTATCGGCGTGTGTATTGCCTTTCTATGGAAATCTTCTAGAAATATTCAGATTAGTAAAGAGGTCAATAAAGGATGAACTCCTTCCTAGCAGGCAATGTATTAGCAGCAACAATTTTGCTGTTACCAAGTATTTTGAAAATTTAAATTAATGCAAATACGTGGAGCAGGTGAAAAAAAAACCTGATTTTTTTTGTATGCTATTCTTTTTCATGTATAGTTTTTCCTATACAACTTCTGACAATCTTTCACCTTTTCTAAAGTCTTCCCAAAAAAAAAGGAAAAAAAAAAAAAAAAGTTGGTGTCAGGAAAATCCACAAAAGCCAGAGGTTTATGTCCAAAAAGGAGACAGAGGAGTCCTTCAACTTTATTCGAACAAAGGGAGAGAGTCCAGCGGGACATTAAGACCCATTCCAAGGACTTTAATACCCATTCCTTCAGGCATCAAATTGTTTGTAAAGATATTAGCACACATCTCTCCTCTCAATAACACATGGGATAATTTGCCCTGATTTTCTACCCTAAACATGTGTATGTGCAGTTTATTAGAGGTTAAGTCACACTAGCTACCCTTTGTGTGAACTTTCACTGGGCCCGGATGGAATCAGGAAGAACAATTTAGGTCCTGGAAGCTACAGGTTAATTCTTATTGATTGCTCTAGTTTGAGAGCCCCAAGGGGTCTACAGCTTTATCCTGGAGACAGTTATGCCCATGTCTGTCTTCACCTTCTGGGAGAAGTTACTTTGTCCTGCATCTGGAAATGTGACAACATGTGATGCTCCTCACTAGCTGTGGCTTCTGTGGCTTAATTTTACATATATATAAAATATATTCAGCAGAATGTGAGTTGTGCTCACTGAACTGGCAAGGGACTCAGGGGAGGGAAAGGGTTAAGAAAGGAGCTTTACCCAGGCCACACACAAGCTGCAGCACTCCCATCTCCCTGTTAGTCTGATAATCCAGATAGTGAGGGACAGGGAGAGGTGTCAGCCTCCTGCCAGGGGTAACACAGAATCCTCCTCTGCTCTTGCTGACTTGTGAGGGGGCTGAGGAGCCCCAGCCAAGGGAACACTGAGGAGGGATGACCTCCAGACCAAGACTGGGCATTGGGGAAAATTTAAGAAGCACCTAAGGTTTATTACATTAAGACCTGTGGAAGATGGTTGGGCATTCTGCGTGCACTGAGGCAGCACTTGATAGTTGGTGTTTCTTTATTACATTCTTTCCATGCTTCTAATAATTGTGAGGTGATAAAGCAGCCCAAATGTACCTAAAACAGCATTGAAATAGAGATCAGATTTATTTTATTTTGCACTAAAACAAATCATAGGAGCTACTTGTCCCTTTCTGGGCACAATGCACCTGGACTGCTGCTGTGGTGGCTGCAGGGTGATCAGCTGGCAGATTGGCTGTCCTTGTGCTGTTACACTTGGCTGCACGCTGGGCACTGAAGGAATGCTACCTGGACTGCTCAAATGGATGGACACATTTAATGGAAACTTTTCACAGTTACAGAATTCTTGTCTTATCAGGAGATTTTTAATCCCTCACAGGCTTTGCACCTCTTACTTCCCCAGAATTTTAAGTAGCAGTTCAAGTCATGAGATGCATAAACCAAAGAAAGAAAATGAAGAAATAGGTGAGGGGAAGATAGGAATTCTTAAAGTAAAGGGGAAAATTATCCTTGTGTGTGTGTACAGATTCTTTATTTTATTTATTTTATTATTTTTTTATTATTTTATTATTTATTATTATTTTTTATTATATGTTATATATTTTTTTTCTTTATTTTTTTTGTTTTATTGCTAGTCATTTTTGCAACAAACAGACTTACAAGGAGCTCATTGGTGATGGGTTGTGCTGCAGGAATTGGGATGTTCAAGATGTAGATAATGGAGTGTGGAAGATCAGACAGGCACAGAAGTTTGTCGGGATCTTCTCTGCTGGAGCTGGGTAGTGCTGCAGACCTCATGGCCCTGGTACAGAGGAAGCTGGGGGAGATAAACTCCAGGCAAGAACAAAAATGAAGACACCATGTCTGGTCACTCTGACCCCTCTGAGGAGAGAAGATGTAACAAGGACATTGCTGGCGCAAAAGAACGTAACAGGGACTCAACAACAGAAAAGATTGTGTTACTAAGGGAACGGGGGCAAAGGGGTCCAAGTGGAAAATTCTGTAGGGATGTTAGAGAGCTATAAATACGGGTGATTAGTGTAATAAACTGGCTTTGCTTGCATTGCATGGTCCGTGTCTGTCAATCCCAAACGGAGCACAGAGCAGCCCTGCAGCAGTAGCCTCGCTGGCCAGGCAGAGCTGAGCTGTGAGGAGCCAATTGTGTTCAGAGCTTTCTCGGGTCAGGCCAGGGGCTGGGTTTGGTGGTTGTTAACACCACCCAAAGATCAGGTACGACATACCACAAAGCTTGTTTATTATGCTTTTCTCCATCAAACAAAGTAGTGTCTGTAGTGGTGAATAATGACTTCCAAGTTAATCTCTCACTGGCCAGTTTGCCCAGATGTTTATTTGAAACAAAAGATCAACACTTCAGTAATTTTTGTTACTAAAGCAGAGTCTGGACTCGTTCCAGCTGCACCCCCTGATTCACTCAGTGTTGGGTTTGTGAGAAACAAAGCCCACTCCTCAGTTAAAATTTAAAGAAAATTAAATAAGAGATAATAGGAGATAAATTCAATAAAGCAAAAGGAACAGCACTGAATGCTTAGCTGCAGCCAGGAGCACACCAGTCAACACAGCAACACTCTTATATACCCTGGGTATTGCATCAGCCAAATACATATTCATAAATTGTTATATATATTAAAATATTTTAATGTAGTTCCTCCTCTGTCCCTCCCTTTCAGAGCATATGCAGTCATCCTCGTTGTGGCCATCTGTTACTTTTTGAAACATTCAACAGGCCTCAATTCTTTCATTGGTTAAATGTTAACATTACAACAACTCCCAGCCAACACCAGTATCAAGATACAACATTTGCATTCAAAGAACTCTAAACTTTAGCAAAACTTCTCTGACAAAAGTCAACATTATAAAACACACAGTATTCACTCTAACAATTGTGAAAGCCAACACTATAATATATTTAACACAGGTTGCTTGCAGAATTTTCCCTGTAGGAGGAATTAAAAGAAATCAATCTTATCTTCTCTTCTCCTTTTCCCCTGCCTTAATACCCTTTTATGCTTACAAACCAATATGTTTATTACTTAAAAATAAATGCTAGGGATAAATCTATTTTAACATTATTTTCAATAAGACTTTTGCAGACATTAAGAACCAATACCTTCTCTCTGAAAGAGTTTTAAATCTTCATGTTCAATTACTGGGGATATCTGATAGCTCTAAATGAATAATTGCAGTTGGCTGTGCAATCTGGAGCTGATTGACCCTGCACATAAAGGGACTCTCAAACGGTAATGGCCTCATGCACTCCTTTATGCAGGTGAAAGAGGTGTGTAATTACCCACAGTTAGTGTGAACATCGGGATTCTTGCTTTCTGAGAGGACTTGAGAATAAATTTTGTAAATATATGATGTTATTATGAATTTGCCCTGTAATTGTTCACAGGAAATACTACAAAATAAATTAATGTTTGAAATATTAAAACTATAAAGGTCTCCATTCTTCAATACAGATTTTTATACTCCTACGCTTTATACTTAGGTAGTATAAATGTTGTAATTTTCCTTATAAATGCCTTTATTTTCATGGATTGATTGTGTGTCATGTGATGAGTTATGCCATGGGAAACTAACTCTTAGATAGTTTTCTTTTAGAGAAATGCTACTGATTTTTTTCTTTTTTTATGAAATCATGCTAGGGCTGACATTTAGGAGGAATGTCTTATGAATTGGGAAAAGGTATTGTTCTCTTCTAGAAATTTTAAACTTTTCTCAAGAAAGTGCATTCATATAATGAAATCCTATTACATTCTCTGGGATAGTTTTGCAGCAGTGCATAAAAATGACTCTGTTTTTATGATATTAATTTTTATTAAGTTTTGATAACATATAGCTCTCTGGGGCTTTCTACTGAAAAAGAAAGAAAATTCAAAATTCTCATGTATGCGATTGATAGTCTACTTGTCTTTTGAATTAAATGTAGTGTCTAAAGTCTTTTTTACCTTTTAGTGACAGTATCAGTAGAAGAGCATGTTGTTTCAGCCTCAGTTTTAACTAATATTAATAGAAAGGACAGGTTCTATAAATATCTATGTACTTGAGTCCCACTGAAAATTAATCTGTGTAGAATTACTCAGGTAGTGTTAATATATGGAAAATTAAAAGGAAGAAGAACCCAAATGGACTCCAGTCACCAATTGTGCAAACAGTGTGCTCTTTTTTATTTTTAACAGCACATGGTGAACTTAAAAATTGTGGGTATGTAGTTACATGACATAATTTGTTCTTTTAAATATATTTCTTAAGGCATCTTTTAATTTTTTTCTTTTTATGCTAAGGACTTTATAATTTGTCTATACAAATGCTGAAAGTTTAAGCTCAGTTCAACTGGGTTCAGCTGAAGGTGATGAAAGTTGTAAGTGTTTTGTGAAGTACTTCTTTAATGGCTCTTTTTATATATGTATGTATATGAAGTAGATTATTTAAATTATTTAAGAATTCAATTTAAAATGTTTCTTTAAAAAAATGGGAATGATATACTGTGGCACTGATTGTCTAATCTGGGATGTTATTGATTATACCCTGATGCTGACACAACTGTTTTTCTTCCTTTTGTGGCTTTTTCACCTTCAGAAATTGCACAAGGTGACTCAGACATCCACAGCCACACTCAGTGATATGTAAAATTAGTAAATTATAAGTCTCCAGGCAGAGTCTGAAGTTATAATTAAAAGGAAATGTACTGGGCATTTTAAACCAAAGTTTGTAGATATTCTTAGGTAGTCAAACATGTAGAAATTAAGTTTTCTGTGGTTTGCCATCCAAAGTCTGTCTGTGCCACAGTTCAGAGTGGGATCTCTTATTTTATTAGTAAGACACAAAATGAATATATTAAAAAAATACAGTCTCAGTTTGACATGATTACTGTATGACATAAATATTTACACTGTTATTAGTACAGACTGCAAATACACAAGTGAAAATCCCTTACCTAGTTTTACTTTTGTGCTTGGGTAGGAATTGGTCGAAATTAAAAATCAACAAACAAATGGAAGAAGTAAACAAGAAAATGATCCAGGCTGCCCCAGCCATCTGCTTGAAATAATATGTTTGAAATCTATGTAATGGGAGTTACCTCTATTTTGTTTTCAGACCAAATGCCATTGCTTAGCAAATAAATTAGTAGTTGTGAATTAATGAATGAATTGTGGCTTTTTTATCTTTCCCCATTGTCCTCAAGCAGACTGTGGACAACTTCTTGTTTATTTTGGTTTATGTTTGTTATTCACAGGTTATTTCAGCAAATCATTGCTGGTTGGCAAATCATTTGAGTTCCTTACTGTGAAAATTTGCTGTTTGTTTTCTGATGGTTTGGACTTCTGTTCCACAGTGAGTTTCATATGTACAGGATCTTCTTTAGTTTGATGCTCTTACGTGAAATTTAGGAAGAGTAATTTAGTGCAATGAGCATAGAAACCGAAATTGGCATCTCAAACCTGTCAGAACTGATGTACATTTCAGTTAAGGCTATGGGACCTTATATACCTACATACAGTTCTTGAAAGAACTAAAGGTTCATGGAGCCTGTACAAAATCAAAGACAGGATTTGTCAGAGGAAAGGAAATGGTGCAAAATATTTTCCTCTGTTCACTTGTACTCTGAACGACTCTGGGATCACAGGTTATTTTTAAACTACATAAATAAATTATACAAGTGAAAATGCAAAACTCCTGTTTCACAGCTTTTCTGGTAATTTTTTATTTAGAAATAGGAAGGGAAACTTCTTACATGCATCTTTCCTAGCATGCCTGTGGGAGGAAAGATGTGTGCTAATATCTTTACAAACAATTCCATGCCTGAAGGAATGGGTATTAAGGTCCTTGGAATGGGTCTTAATGTCTCTACTGACTTTGGGGGGCAGGTTCCTTACCCGGCCCAGGCAGTTTGGGCTCCTGGAACAGACAAGGGTCTGCACAAGGCTGGACTTCTGGACTTTGGGGTAAAATGCCAGGTTCAAGGGGGGAATATGTGGAAGGCAGTTTGGGAAGGCTGTGCCTTCCCAGCAGCTCAGCGGATGGGGAAAGGAAGAGGGACACACAGAGCCGGGGGTTCAGGATAAAAGGGAGGCTGCGCCCTCCAAAACCTGGAGAGAGAAAAGCCCGCGGGTGAGTGTCCCGCTGGACTCTCTCCCTTTGTTTGAATAAAGTTGAAGGACTCCTCTGTGTCCTTTTTGGACAAAAACCTCTGGCGTTTGTGGATTTTCCTGACATCTGCAAAGAGTAGAGCAGTTGGTATATAGGTGTTGTATCATAGTGCTTCTTATGTCCTAGTTAAACTGCTGCATATTTGGGGGTTTGGAGTGTGAAAGAGAGAGTTTGTACAGCTTCATGGGGCCTTAATAAACATTACAATATATGTTTTGTACTGAGAAAGAATAGATTACTTTTTTTTCTATAGTAGATGGGACAAATTATCAATAATCTTCACCTCTTTCAGGAATTTGTGGTTTTGTTTTGCATTCTGGTTACATGAAGCAGAGGAATTTCTTTCATTATCTGTTTAGATAGAAAAATACAATTTAAATATTGTGTCGGGATTTTTTCTTCTTTGCAAAAGGTGCTTTTAAGACACAGCTTCTTTGGGATGCCCGTGGCTCAATGCCCTTTGCTTGGTATGTACTCATGCTCTTACCTGGGGTGTAGATGGTGGCAGAGCTTACAGGCAAACTAGGAAAAGGTTTATCTTCCTGAGGATTGAGAGAGCTGCTATGACTATGTGGCGGAAAAAAAACCTTGTTAATGCCTCTGCACAGAGTAGTATGCTTTCTAAGCTTTCTAAACATTTGAGAAATGGTCACACAGCATAGATATGAGAGATGAATGGGGATGATTCACTGGCAGATCTATTGGAGGCAATGCCCAACTCAGCTGTTCAGCCAGGATTTTGCTCTGCCCTTTAGACTCATCCGTTTGGATGGAGCAGCCACCAAATCCTTAATCTCTGATAAGTCATACTTGCTTACAGCTATGAAATCTATTTTCTTACGATGAAATATCATGGTAGTGTTTCAGAATATTATCTTGTTATGTAGAGTCTTAGTGGTCAGTAGTTAGCAAGCAGTACTACTACTTATTAGTATGGACAGTGTGGGTCCAGAAGTAACATTTATTAGAAGACTTTACACTGCAAGTAGCTCCTCTGGAGAGTAAGAGTCACTGATTTTCCATTCCACATAGAAAGTAGCATCAGGTTATAAAAATATCTTTAGAGTAAAAGTAATCCTTTTTTTATATCTGCTTGATACTGTGGAAATTAGCTTGCTTGGGGCTTGCTTTGCATTAAAAAGGAAATTTAAAAAATTAGTCTGCCAGAAGTGCCCGTTGTTTGTCTATATTATTGATTTAAAATCTCTGAGTAGAATAACATGGATAGATTCTCAAGGAAACACAAATACCTGCCTGTGACAAGTTGACAAAATCACGCTGGTGAAGGTGAAACATTTGTCAATAATATTGCAAATGCTTCCCTCACCTGCAGGTCACTGTCACCATCACCCACTTGGGTGTGGCCAAATAGCTCGAAGATAAGGTCCCGGTGCCCCGTGTCCTCACACACCCCTGTCAGCAGTGAGTGTGGCACACAGCCACCCCATTCACTTCTCAAGAGCACCAGACTGCCTGCTGTAACCTACTTGTGACTTTTATTTGATATGTCAGGGATACATGCTACAATCTCAAAAACTCCTGTGTGAGGATGTGCTCTTGAGCAGAGGGTTAGATGAAGATTAGGGGGAACATCAAAGCTGCGGTTAAAATGAAAAAAGATGAGATAAAGCCAAGTTATTAGAGATCACTTTGAAGTGTTTACAGATTAAGCCCTGTCTCTTTTAAGTGGAATACTTATCTGCCTTTCAATATTTAAATAACAAGACAGGACAGGCAGTGCTTTTCTGAAGGATTATTGTATGGCTGTGCTGTGCTGAACGGCATCAGGCCAGAGTCAAGTGACTTTAGTCGTGGAACACCTGTAATAATCCTTTAAATATCTCTCTATACCGATGTTAAGCAGACCTTTTGAAGGTGAGAAGACCACACAGTAACACTCTTCCACATAAGTGTTGTAGATGATGATGTGACACTGGCATTGGCCAGACTTGAGTACGGCTTTGAATGTGATGCTTGCGTTTTAGTACAGATAATAGATCTTCCTGTAGGATATTTTACAAGGAACAAATTTATTACTCTTGATCAATTGGAAATGCCTCTTGTTCCTGCTACCTGTACTAATCCCTTTTGGCCTGCCAATCTTATTACAACGGTTAGAACAAGCACAGGAGACCTGGTGGACTGTTACTGTGTATATATTAATGCAAACGAGGGCAAAAAGTCTCAGAATGTTTTTCTGCAAAGAAAGGGACATATATGTGGATATAATGGATATATATTTTGAGAAAACTCATGACATTCCACAAATAATTCTAAATATTCATGGCCATACCCAAAATTATTACTTTCATGGTGTGAAATAAAAAATTGGTTTTTGGTTGGGTCACTCTACAAAGTGCTTTTTCCCTGGAGAACCTGCAGGATTCTTGCAGTACAAGGGTTAATGGAATCATAAAGTAATTTTTTTGGAAGAGACTTCTGCAGATCATCTGGTCTAGCTTCCTGTAGGTACACCGTTTGTGGTAATTGGGAGTGGGGCTGGGCTGAGCCTCATTCCCAACGGGCTACACCTATGAAAAGCAGGTGAACAGCATTGACAGCAATGAGCCATGGAGTGCCCAGGGGCACTGAGCAACCACCAAAGGGAACAGAGGGCACACATGAGCATGAGGGGTATAAAAGGTTGGGCTAAAGAACAAGGAGGGCAGATGCTTGCAGCCTTCTGAAGTGACTTGATGTTACTGTGTAGGGGCTGATGCCTGAGGCCTTCTGAAGTGGTCTGGTGTTACCCTGTTTGGGTGAGTGTTTAAAGCTTTCTGAAATTGTATGGTGATACGTTGTGGTTGTGTCAACTGTGACAGCTTCCTAAGATGAAATATAACAGGAGAGATAGATGGGAGGCAGGAAGGGAGTAATCAATACAAGTATAAAAAGTGTGCAATTCTCATCCATGTCAAATCATGGCTGCTGGATGCAGAGTTTTGTGTTTTAACAAATAGTGGTGAGTTGTGACAAGTCCTTTGAGGGGTAGTTTGATCAGTAGGTGCACTGAGAAATGAGTGGTGATGAGCAGGAAGGGGAGGAAAAGGCAGGCTTGTTTCTGCTCTTTGTTGTAAAAAAAAAAAAAATCACAATTTTATAATGCTAAATTTGCATTCCATGTGTCATGGAAGGGTTTCTGTGCTTGGCTTTGAAAGCAAGAAACTACCTATAGGTAGTGGAATGAAATACACTGTCCTGCCAAGTAACAGCATTTACTGGGAAAAAATAATCATAATAATGGCTTTGGATAATTGCAACTATATTTCATGGAAACATGATATCCTAAACAAATATTTTCTGTGGTGTTTTACTGCAGCCTATGTATTCATCCTTTCCCTTGAGAACTGCTTCCTGTAATTTCTGTTGGGGCACCTCCCAGGCTGTTGTAGGAGGCAGTGTGTTCTTGACTGGTAGTAGCTGGTCTGCCAGTAGGAAATTGGAATTAGACTGGGTGTTACCTTAACTTGAGGTGGGGGAGCACATTTCAAAGGTAGCTGTAAAGTAAAGCCTCTTCTGTTTGAATGAACCTTGAACATATACAGATGCCTGTGGTGGGTATGCATTTGTCCTGGCTGCTTGTCAGTGGGAAAGTGATTCCATGAGAATCAACTTTCCCGAGGTTCAAACCCTCTTTTCCTGATGATGTGAAGATGCAGATGCCTGATAACTGAGATATTGTAAGCAGCTGGAGTGCTCCCTTGGTTCCAGAAGTCTCTTTCAAGAGGATGAATACTGCAAAATTATTATCTATAGGTCTTCAGGACTCATTGTTTAGTCCCAGGTTGACTAATATGAGCTTCATATGCATGGTGGGTTTTGTGGGTCACTTTCCATAAAAAAACTCTGCATTCCACACCCACATCTTCCTATTTATTTTTTAGTGCCATTTACAGTACAAAAAATGAATTTTGTTTTTTCATGGAAGGAAAATATTTATTTTTGATATGATGCCTTTCAATCAACATTTGATGCCTTTTTAGTATTTAAAATTTTACTATTAGAGTTACAGATCATTCATCATTGTCATTGCTGGAACTGAAGGTGTCTAATTGTCGTGCTTTCAATATGAGGAAGACTGACTACCCCCTTCCATGCTACATCACTGCCATTCTCTACCCAGATACCTGTGCAGTTTTTGTCAGGGCTTGCTGAAGCAGCTGATGAAGTGCTGAGAAGCTGAATATTTTCTGTGTTTGCCATCTGGTTCTGATATAAAGAAAAACTAAAGAAGCTACACCGCAAGCTGACCAGCAAATTTGATTACATTTAATGTGTATTTCTGATATAATGTGAGAGGTTTCTAGGAAAAAGTGATTTCCTAAACTTCATGGTGCAGTTAGACTAACAGCCTCTGTGGCCCAAAGCAGGAGATGGAATGTGCAGGCAGTGCCCACTGCACAGGCACAGGCTGAGTCAGTTGTGCTGCAGCTGGATGTGACAGCAGTCCCAGCCTGGGAACATCTCCTCAGGGATGTCCATATCCCTGAGCTCCCTGGAAGCTGTTACATGAGCTGCAGCTCTGAGCCTGTGTGACCATGGCCATGGCAGTGTGGATATTTCTTTCTGGGGGTACTTCAGTTTTGCTTAGCAATAATATTTTCAGTTTAGCAAATACTCTTTGCTGAAAGGTTCAAGTTAAATTCCAAACAAAATTGCTGCATCACAATGAAATCTCCTTGGGTTTGTCCTGGCATGACACTACCTGTGCAACTGGCAAGTACTTTTTCCTCTGGGCAGAAGGTAATTTTTTGATAATGTGCACATGACACACAATTTTCATGTTAATGCTGTTTTCTCCTTGCAACAGTTAAAGGCACAATATTTGGCAGCATTCCTGCTAAAAAAATATATCTTAGAAGATTGCTTTTTCATTATTTTTCCCCTAAATTAAAAAATGTAGTTGGATTATAAATGAAACAAAATTATACCTTTATAAAGTACATTTGGAAACTATACCCAGACACGAACTTCCAGCTTCTCCCTGTCAAACACAGTGCCAGGACAGACATCCTGTTAGGTGAGGGAAGTAGATACAAGGAACTCAGAGTCCTTGCAGATGGTTAAAGGGGTATTGAAAGGTCTCTGCTGCTTCAGAGCCTTATGGATATCAGTTGTGTTTTATTGTGTCTTGTGGGAAATGTTGTCCTTTAACATGGCGACAACCATCAGTATCACATAATAGAAAAGCTTATTAATCATTCATGAGTCTTGTATTGACTATTGCTAAATGCACCTTAGCATGTAATCCAGAAGACATAGGCAAAAGAATTCTGAAGAAAGTAGTAATTTATGGTGAGAATTCCTGTTTTTGTTTGCTGCAGGTTTCCAGATTGCTTGAGCTTTCCTTGCACAGGGCACAGCTGAATGGTTCTCAAGCAGTTTCCTGACAAGTATCATTTTCAGTTTCTATTTTTTTGCCACTTTTCTCCAAAATTGTCAGTATGTTAGTTTATTATGGTTTGGTGGGTTTTTTCCCCCCAGTGGAAAACTGCAGAGTGTTTGTGTTTCTTTGCTAGGTGAGGAGGCTTGGTAGATGAGTTGCTTATTATGTGTCAGGTGAGAGAAAGCTCAGGCTGAGAAGAGCAGGAAATCATCACTTCCTGAGAGTAGCTGGGCTGTGTGGTGGGACATGAGGGCTTCAGGTTGTTCTGCCTGAGGTGTTTGGGTGGGAGAGCACTTCCTTGGAATGGTAATTAAAAGCTTTAGATTGAACACAGAGCTTGTATTTGAACTTGCTCTGTTTTGCTGTTCAGCTCTCTAACAGGATGTAAGTGAGGAATGCTGTGTGTCTGTATTCCAGGTCCCAATCTGTTTGGGATTTAGCTGTTTGGGGAATGCACAATAGATGATGTTATTGAAACAAAATGTTTCTCTTTTGGTGCCTTGTGTTACTCTCATCGTTGAGGAACTAATGGAGGATGCAGTTTACCAATCTGGAGCTTTCTCTTCTAATCAGATTTCTAAAAAGGTGTTTCACAAACATGTCAGTACCCAGTAAAACTGTTCCCTCAAATTATAACTCATACTACTAAAATATGTGACTCCCTCAGATACATTTCGTCTACCTGCCCTTTTTGTTTTACTTGGAAAATAGAAGGTGGCAAGAAAAGTCTTTAGGATAAACCTTTAGATTGGAGTTGTCAGAACGGCCTAAGGGAATTCATGTGTCAAAATCCCTGCCCCAGCCAGAGGCTTTAAAACAGTGTTTTATTCCTGCCTATCAGCTCATCAGCAGCGATGGGGCCAGATTAAGTCTTTCCATTCAGTTAGGTTTTGTGGGGTATGTTAACTAAGTGTTTTAGCTGAGCCACTGGCTTTTTTCTACAGCATCTGCTGATACATCCCAGGGGTTTCTCTCTCAACCCAAGGTCAGGCCCACCTTGGCTTCGCTGTAAGGTCAGGTACGTTCAGCCCAATGTGATTATGAAAAGCATCATTTGCCAAAAATACTCTTTTTTGGAAGGTAAGATTTCTTTTTCCACTATTGATTTTTATTGTAATGAGAAATTATAGCACCTAAACAAAAACTGGTAGTGGTTATAATAAATTAATTTTCCTCTTGTTTATATCGCCGAGGATTGTGCCTATAAAATTTTTTATTGACTACAGCACTGTGGATATCTCATTAAAAACATTCATCATTGTATGCTGGCATCTTTTATTATGTCATAAAACTGCAATGCTACATAATGCCTGGTTTTTCACCCTGCTCTGGTAAAAAGCTTAAATCCTGCTTTCCTTTTGAAAGGTAGATAGGTAGTTTTATACTAGCAAGATTAGAGCTAAATGTTACCAACCTCATCCGTATTCCTCAGGGAAAGATGAAACAAAATCTGGTGAGGTGGTTTGGAGTTGGAATTTGTCATTTTAGTCATATCCCCTACCACCCATAGGTAGTGTAAGACAGGAAGTCTGTTAACTGACTTCAAGAAAAAGAGCTGCCTGATTTAAATTTAAATTGTATTGTTCAACAATGTTGTGTAATTAGATGGAAAAGCAGCAAAGTCCTTTTATTGGAGATGTCTTTGTAGACAGTAGCCATGAAAGCAGTGGTTGATGCTAATTATCATATTTTGTTTAAACTTCCATCTAAATGAAAGGATCATTCAATTCTGAAGCTGCAGCCATACAAAAACCACAAGTGCAGTTGAATTGCTGCTGCCAAGCAGATGGGGCTTTGATCAGAATAAGTTATTTGCAGCCTTATTGTCTGGCTGCCAGGGAGGGGCCTGTATTGAACCACCTCGCTCAGAAGAAGGGGAAGGGGAGAAGTGAGTCTTGCTGATCTAAGTTCATGGGAAAATGAATTTTCCCATTCTTAGATTATTTTTGCAGATGAAAATCCAGTGTTGAAAAGAGCAGCAGTAAGGCGCTCGATATCGGGCTGCTGTAACGTGTCACATGGGTTGGTAGGAAGGGATTGGAATGTTTATTTTAGAGGAATAGAGGGGGAAACACAGTGTTGGGCACAGCTGACTGCATATTTCTCCAAGGTCAATTCTGTCTAGAGCATACGAGCTAAAACTTGCACTCCTGTGCTTTTTCATTATGCATTTCACACCATATGGGATGTACAAAAACCGAGCAGCCTCACAAATCTGGGATGCTCCCTGCAAAGACTGAGATGGCCATTTACAAAGCCATCGAGAGAACAAGACTGGGGTAGGTGAGAAGGAATGCAGGAGAAGGTGCTGAGAGTTTAGGGGGCTTTGGGGGATTATGGGTGTTTTCCAGTTATTTAGTATTCCATGTGCAAGGGGATCTTTATTTACAGCAATTCACTGATACAGAAACTGATTTCCAATAAAGGGTGGAGAAGGAAGGAAACATTACCTGGCACTGTGTGAATATGAGGTAGATCAGTCTACAGGTAGAAATGACAACTGTAGAACAGGACTATCCTGGGAAATGCAGAGCAAACTTATTTTCTGTTTTTAAATTGTATTGGTTGCTCTCAATCTTGTCTCATGGTGAAAGTCTAGAAGTGAGAATTAAGGATTGCTTCTGTGATCTTTTTAGTCAAAAAGTCTGGCCATGAACATGATTTTGTTCTGACCTGTACCATAACTATCTAGATTCAGGCATTAAAGCTTTCTCAAGCTTAGAAATGCAAAGACAGAAAGAAGGAGAGTGTGGGATAGGAGAAAAGACAAGCCCAGACTGATAACTCTGAATTTCTTCAATGTTGCACTACAAATACTGTGGAAGAACTGTATTATTTCCAGGCAATTACAGTTGGGCATGTTCTCAGGCCACTTTAGAATGACATGTTTCTTCCTTTTTTCTGAGATGCTGGTCCTGTTCATGTGCATGCTTGTACAAGCTGGAGCTCAGTGTTTGGGATTTGGCCATGCGTATGAAGCTTGATAGTGGCTTACCCCCAAAAAACAGTGTGTGGCCTCAAATTGGTTTAGATCTTGAGATCTGTGTGATTGGCACAGTTGAAGTGGATTCAAGATAAAACTGTAGATTTGCTGAGACTGGCTTCCATTTTCATTTACACAATACAAAACCAAGCCGAATCAAAAACCCTCAAAGCCAATAATTTAGATATATTTTGCTTTTTTCCTCTTTAAATTTGTTCTTTTTCTTTTACAGTTGCATTTCTTGTCATTTCTCTGAAAACATCTCCATGGTGCTTTCCACATTGGAGGGGTTTCAAAAGAAAATATAACAATCTAGACCTTGTCAGACTATCTTTAAAAAAAAAATAAAAATTTAAAGTGATAAGGTATTTCTTAGCACTTAGAAATTTTAATCACATTTTATAAGTCAAGCTTTGTTTTAGAAGCACAGCAACACAGATGTCTTTGTTTTAAGTAAATGGAGTGCTCCTCCCAAAAGAAATGAATATGAACACTATTTTTGTAGTAAACTAAGAAACCCAAATTCGTGTTTAAACAAACAGACTTTGGGTGCAAATTCTTACACTTGTTTGAGAATTTTTAACCCCTCCTGCTTTGTCCCTGAAATAAGACCATAATAGATGATGTGTTGTAGTAGCTTATGCAGTTGAGTGTTATAATAAACATGGGCACTTTGCTGTTCTAAGGGCAGTGAACATGGAATTAAAGGGATTTCAGAGGGTGCCCTGCTGCCCTAAGTGGACTGGTAACAAATGAATGAGGCACCCAAACCTTCAGCTCTTCTGTAGGGATGACAAGCCAGAACTACACACTTAGGAGTAAGCGGATCAAATACTTGTTCCAAGACTGTATTGATCTGGTTTTCTGAAAGATCTCAGAAGAATTTGTTTATATATCCTAGGGCAAAATTTTTGGAAACTCTGTTGAATTGTGTTGAATAGGCTGTCTTCCCCCCTCTCCCCCTCCATGAGTGATGATGAATTGGCAAAACCTTTTGTTATATTTTTGGCAGCAATATGATTTAGAAAAAAATGAAAGTGGAGGGGGATGACAGAAATCCTTTAAAAAAACCTCCTTTCTGTAAGTTTTGGCTTTTCTCCAGGTACAGAAGGCATCAGTGGTGATGGAGCGAGAAGGCATTGGTGGCAGGCAGAAACTTTGAGGTTTCCGGTTGCTTTTTTTTTTTCCATGATAATGGGACAGTCCTGATTTCTATCAGCTGTAGAATTTGGTTTAATGAGAAGGTAGAACTCTCATGTTTTGGTCACACACAGCTTGAATCCAAGCAGAGCTGGGTGTCAGGTGAGCCCTCACACTCAGGGCTGGACAGCGGGACACAATGGGATTGGTCCCAGAGATCAGCCTGCTGCTTCCCTCTCTCACTGCCTCATGCCAGGAACTACCTGGTGGAGGCAGGAGTAGGTGTAGACAATCGTGGCTGTTGGCTCTTGGGGATTTCCCCACAACATTTCCTTGATCAGTATAACCTTTTCCTCAGTAAAACGTTCAGATCAATCCTCAAATTGAATTTTCAGGTGGCATATTATGGTATCATTTAAATACTTTTTGCTATTGAAATAGTCCTTGATGTGCAATTAGATGCAGTTCTGAAATTTTCAAAACTGGGATTGAAAATTTTTCCATGTTGAACTTGCTGTGGTAAAGAACAATACATGTGCATACTCTGTATTGCTTAAAGACCTGTGCAGATGGCCACTCCTTCCACTGAGCCAGAGCATGAAGCCAAGGGCTGACATTGCAATTTGTTATCTTGATAGTGCAATAGGTGTTGCAGTCCAATTTGCTGTTTTAAGAATTAATGGATAAGTGATAAGAGGTGATAAAGATCATAATCTGAGTGAAGTAACAAGGAGCAGGATGGAGTTGTGTGGTTTACTTTGATGCAAATAAGGCGTTTGTTCCGCATTGCTCCGGCAGTTCAAATGAGGTGAAGCGCATGCAGAAAATCAGAGAAAGTATATTTGTGAGTATTTACCATACCTGTTCATTTACCACCAAGCTAGAGACTGTTATGTCTTTATTGGCTGGTTCATATCTTTATATTTGAACATCTTTACCAGAGTAAAATAAAAATGGTTAGCTGAAGAGCACTGTACACATGTAGGTTCTTTTCTTTTTGCTTTGTTTATTGAAACCTCAAGGTATTTCATGGACCATTATCATAACAACCTCTCAGATTTCTATTCTTATTGATTAATTAAAAATATAAGGTGACAGCTCTGTGGCTGTAGTGATAGTTTGAAAATAAGAAATGTGGTATTTTTTTAACCAGGAAGGAAGAAAAAGCAAACCAAATGTCTGATCATGTGTAAGTAATCTAAAACTGGCAGCAATTTGGAGAACTTCCCAAATTGTAAAGGGTGGGTAACAGCCATTTGGCATGTTTGCATTGGTTGTGCAATGGCATTTAATGCAGTAGCTGTATGATTGCCATATTTTGGGGGACTGTGTAAGTTTTTAAAAGCTTTCATGAAGTGATTTCAGTCTTTTCAGCCTTTCAAGAAATAGTTGTATTTTTGATATTGGAGTTTAAGAAATCTCTATGAAAAGCATTAAGAATTACTAAAGCAAAAGGCTCTGTGGGTTATGGATTTGTGTTGCTTAGTTTCTGCAAAGCTGGTGGTGCATATATGGCTGTTTTCTGATTTTTGGGGGGAAATGAATGCTCCCCAGGTTGAGGCTGAAATCACAGTGTGGTCATGCTGTTGTACAGAGCTTCTACCTTTACACTCTCACCTGAGGCTCAGGATTCCCATACAGCTAAAAGTAACACACAGGTACCCCCACCAGGTAATTAACAAGGTAATAATAATTGTCCCATAACTAATTGATCTCTAGACGAGCATGCCCAGATCCACACAGACACCCCAAGGGTGCTTGAGAGGCTGCCCTCCAAGGGTGAGTCCCCAGTGAAAGGACAGAAGTTCTGTCCTGGGTTTGGACACCCAGATCTTGTGGGCTCTGGGCTCTCAGCCACACCTCTGCAGCTAGGCTTGGTCAGACCTCCACAGCTTTTGATGACCTCATTTTTATAAACATACCTGGTAATGCCTCTGAATCACAGCAATCTGAGAACCTGTTGATGTGGAAAGGCTGCTCCAGGCAAGATTTTAATCTCCATGATGAGCTTTAATGTACATTTTGTCTATTCAGTGACCATCCGTGTCTCCATGTGTAGTGAATTGTGATTAACTTCTGTTTTCTGCATAGTAGAATTTTCCTTATGTTATGTTCAAAGAGCAAATTTTGTGCAAACGAATGTTCTTCATACACATGGCCAATCTGCCACTCATTTCAAAGTAGGTCTACTTACAAAACAGGTGTAATTAAGGAAATACTTTAAAAACTACTTGTCCTGACTGTTCATAGTAGTTTTATAAACTTTTACCAGAACATGAACATTTCACAGGGAAAGCTTTAGTAGGGTATCAGCAGCATATTTAATCTAAGTGTATGGTCTGTGATAGATGCATGAAAATGCATGTAAATATAATTTTCCAAAAATAAGAAGTAAAGCTTAAAATAGCAGATCCTAATCTAGGAAGTCTTTCCTCCATCTTACTAAAACCAATCTCTGTCAGAGTAGGTTCACTAGAACATGGATTAGTTTCACTGAATTGATCCTTTTTGTTCTGCACTAAGAAAACCTACATGGTGAATTCTTAGAGAATTGTAGTTAACTTATACACTGAGAATAACTTTTTTTCTAGAAAGAGCATAATTGTGCATTTAATCAATTTCAGGATGGCTTTTTTATTAAGAGAGAACTTTACTTTTGCAGAAGAGCCCTGGTGGGACAGACTGCAAAGGAAACAGGGAGAGCTTCCTCCAGCTTGTTTTGCTAAGGAATATTTTTCCCTTACAAGACTTTCCCCTCCCTGTTGGCTCGAGGTCAGCAATGACTTTCCTGGCTTGCTTGAAGCACAGCAGTAATGAGAACACACTTCTGGAAATGTCTTTGTTGTCTGTTGCTCTTGGAACTTGTCCTTAAGGAGGGGGTTGTCCTTAAAAGCATGGAGGAGAAACACTCAGCCTTAGTTCAATTCCTTTTCCTTGGATTCAGAGATTGTGGAATGGCAGGCTGCACATGTTCCTTGGGCTTTCTGCAGGTTCGTGCCCTGTCCCCTGGCTTGCTGACCCCGTGGGGGTGTCACAGGACAGGGGACAGCTGAGCTGAGCTGCACCAGACTTTGTGCTGCTCCTCAGGGTTTGCCCACCGCAGTTTCTCCAGCGCTTGACGTTAATTAAGACTTTGGTACATTGTCTTGAAGATTAGTTAATGCTGTCATTGTTTTAGAGCTGATTGCTAATGAAATTAGCAGACATTAATTCCTGTGCTATGAAATGAAACTATGAACAATAATAAATGAAAGGAACAATAATAGATATGAGCAATAATAAATTAAATTAACAATAATAGAAATGAACAACAATAGATATCCATATCAGCTTGGTTTTTGCAAGGATCTTTCCTGAGCTATATGGCAAGATGGTACTAACTGGAGCTATCTGCAGTTCTACTCTGTTTTAAAAGTCCACTGTTTAATTAGAAATGGCTTAAGAGGCCCTAAAAATACATTTGAATTGTAGTCGCTTTCAGATACCTGTACCAAATATTGAGGGGTTTTTTTGGTTTTAATTTCCATATTCCCAAAGCAACAATACTTCAATTTACAAGGGCTGTTGTCAGCAGCATGAATTATTATCAATCTATCTTCCCACATAACATAATTCTCAAAAGCCTGCATTTTGCAAAATGGAGGTTGGTGCCTTATTTGGCTAAATGATGGTGTCTTGGTTTATAAGACAGGTGTCTGCTAAGGAAGGCTGAAGCCTCCCTTGGAATGGAAAATGTAAACCCCCTCCTTCTGAATTATTGTGGCTGTTGGCTCTTGTGGCCAGCTCAGTGGCTGCTCTCACAAGCAGAGAAGAAGCAGCTCTCTCACCCCATGGCAGGAGAAGCAGCTCTGGGCTGGGCTCAGAGAGAAACTCTCAGATCAGTGAAGGGCAACCAGGTGCCCTCCTCCCCTGAGCCTGGCCACTACTTTTGTTTTTCTTAAATACTCAGTCGTTAGTGTTTCTTAGCAACTTATGAGATAAAAAGTCTATAAGTAAAAGGGAGCAAAAGGAAAGAAACCTAACCCCCAATAAATGGTTATGTTGAGACTTTGTTATGTATTTTGGCTACTTTTAAATTTCTTATGTTTCAAATTGGTCATAAAGGGCTCTACACTTAAAATTTAAGATTTTTTCCCATCAGCATTTTAAGCTACTTGCATCATGGTTTCAATGTTACATAATTAAATCAGTTCTTGAGTTTATTTAATTTAAGTTTCCATAGATATGTTTAGCATCTTCATTTTAGAAATCTCATAAAGATATTATCTTTTACTGAGGGATCAAAAATTTTTCAGTCATTTTGTTGGTAAAAGTGTGGGTTCATAGGGCTTTTCCTTACCTGGAATTTTTTAGGGTTTTTCAGGTAATTTTGGGGTTTTGTTTGTTTTGTTTTGAGGTGAATTATCAACACTTTTTTTGCTTAGTGAGAGTACTTTTTCTGTAATGAAAATCTGTAAACATATGCAGTTGAACTAACATTTGGGATGTTGATTGAACTGTATTTCATTTTTTTCAATTAGCTGGATCCACTTTATCAGGAAAAAAAAACTGAGAATGTTCTCAAGAGTTCCTTATTCAAAGTGTAACTATCTCGAAGCCCAGAGAGAGAAACGCATTCACAGGGAGCCATGTCTCAAAAGCAAGGTTTCAAAAGCTTCAATGGCAAACAAGCAATTATTTAAATAATAAAACAAACACCTGCTCCTTAAAAGCCAAAAGCAAAGAGCAGGCAGTGCCCCCCTGCCAGCCCCCAAGGCAGGCACACACTCCTGGGCAGACTGAGTCACTGCCTCGGGAGTTTGTGACGCAAAGGCTCCCGCTGAACAATACACTCCAGCTTACAGCATTCTCTTTAAATAGTCTTTGGGTGCCTCTTTACTGAACGTGCTCTTTGTCGGTTTTGGGTTTTCTGTAGCATCCTCTTTTCATCTCTTAGATTTTGAAAACATTTTTGACAGTGTGATGTATTTAAAAAAAAAAAAAATCTGCATCCTGTAGGGGGGAACTTTTATTTTTTAAAACCTAATAAAATTGTAAAGGATCTTGTCAAGGTTAAGTTCTTTGTGTTGATCTAAAGAACTTGAGTTAAAAGCTTTTTGAAGTGTGTGGCAACTGCATCAGCAATTTATATGGATGGGAGATCAGCTATATAATAACTTGCTGCATATTTATAACTTCTGAAAGCCTACTATCTTGTCCATTAAATAACTTTCTTTTAATTTAAAAAAGCCTCTAATTAAGCATGTGTTAATGTTATGGTGTGATTAAGGGAAGTTTCATTTGAGCTAGAATTCATTTATTTGCCAACATTTTGACAATATACAATTTAACTCCATCTCTGACTCGAGCTCTCTGCATGGCAGTAACATTATTAGTTTAATGATAGAGCTGCTGAGTTACAATTCAGTGAGTGTGCAATTACAGAGCCTCCTGAGCAGCCTGTCCTCCTCCCTGCTCCACGGGCAGAGATTCCTGGGAATGATGCCCCAGAGATGACTCACACTCCAAGGTTGTGGTTCACTTCAGCATCCCATAGTAACACATTTTGGGGAAGAGGCTTATGATCCCAAAGGATTTCTGGAGGGAGGGATTGACCACTCCCCCCTACTCAGGTTTAACAGGGAATGCTCAAGTCCTAAAACTAACAGGCAACAGTGAAATCTCCCTCCACACCCTCAGCCATCCTCTCCTGTGACTGTGACTCAAGCTTTGCTTTGCTCTCTTCCTGCAAAGCTAGGGAAGGGGTATCCATGGAGGATCATTCTCCATCCAGCTCAGAGTAGGTGGGTGCTGAATGCAGTTTCATGCTCCTCTGAGCTGCCTCAGGGGCTCTCTCGAGTGCCCAGCACCCAGCCAGCTCCTTGCAGGGGGGGGCAGGGCTGGTTTTCCTCCCTGCTTCACTCCGCACTCTGATTGTGCAGGCTCCTGCTGGAGGCACCTTCCTGCTCATGGGCTGCCCCTGCCAAAACCACAGAGGCTGTGCTGCTCAGACAGTCCCTCAAACTGCCTCTGCTATCCAGAGATCTGCTGTGAATGTGATTGTTTCAAGTCATATTGAAACAAACACTGATTTTGTGGTAAAGTACCCATGTAGTAGAACTCTGAGCATCATCTGATATGTAGAAGTAACAGAAGTTCTCTTATCATGTGTTTTGGGATTGGACAGATTGCTGCAGGATATGAGAGGGGAAAAAAAATTAATCTGACACTCCTTCCAGGGTTTAATGCAAAACTTTGATTTCCTAACCCATGATTGAAATAGATGCCTTTAATTCTTCCTCATGTGAAAAATCTGGGGCAAAAGCAGTTGAGCACATGATCTCCAGTAATACCTGAAATACATAATTTTGACTTGGTTTGTGCTGATGCTGTTCTGTCTACTGTGTGAAAACAAGGAGAGGTGACAAGATGACAATCTTTTTTTTTCCTTTTTTTGAGCAAAGAGGATAGTTTCTCCATATGTGTTTAAACTTAACATTTTAGGTCTCATGTCTTTTCTCATCAAATGTTCAGTCCTCCTTTTTTGATGCACCTGAAATAGATTGCAGCTTTGGTTGGTAAGGAAGGCAAGTGAGTGTTCACAAGGGTAAGAAAATGTCTTTCTGACAAAAGTGTAATGGAAACTTGTTTTAACTCAAGAAAGCCCAGTTTATATATGTATATACATACATATATATATTTAATTTTTTTAGGTATCATCATTGGTGCATATGTCTGTATTTGTATATGTCTGGCTTTTGTTTTGCAAGTGGTGGGCAGCTAATGTAAGAGGTGAGCATGGCCTTGCTGGCTGAGAGGAGCTGCTGGTTTGGGCTGGGATACAGTTCATTCTGTTCCCCGCACAATGTCAAGGCCCTTTCTGCTTCTCACCCCACCAGTGAGGAGACCTGGGGGTACGCAAGGATTGGGAGCAGACACAGCCAGGACAGCAACCCCAGCTGACCCCATGGAATTTCCATGTCATCGTGCTCAGCGTGTGAAGCTGGAGGAAGAAGGAAGGGGGAAACTTTCGGAGTGAAGGCATTTGTCTTCCCAAGTGACTGTCACACATGATGGAGCCCTGCTGTCCTCAGGGTGGCTGAACACCTGCCTGCCTATGGGAATGATGAATGAACTCCTCGTTCTGCTTTGCTTGAATGTTTTGCTTTACCTTTTAAACTGTCTTTATCTCACACCACAAATTCAGTTCTACTATTCCGATTCTCTCCCCGGTCTGACAGGGGCAGTGAGCGAGGGGCTGTACGGGGTGAGTTGCTGGCAAGGGTTAAGCCATGACTGAGGGCATCTCAGATGATGGCAAGACAGGCCAGAACCACATAGGTCAGCATCCTCTGTGGCACTGAACTGTATCCTCTGCTTAGATAAAAACTCAGCAAATTAATTTTGGGAGTGTATTAGCATTATTGGTACTGGAGGTTTTTTTAATGGTGCTTTGTAGCTTATAAAAACAGAAAGAGAACCTGTAAGTAGTATCAGTCTTCCCCAAAGACCTCACAGAGTGAGTGGGTTTGCCTTTTTAGAAGGCAGTTCTGATCAAGTTTAGTATTTTGCACATACACAAGATGTGGTTTATTGTTCTGGCACTACAGGCAATTTTGACTTTTAGAACATGGTGTAATTACCAGTTAAACTCTGAACTTGGACACTGAACTACACAAGATTGCTGTTACATGTCCTCTTTCTTTAATGTCAAATAGCTCTTCTGTAATATGACAGAATTGGGAAGAATTTACTAATTCTAACATATTTTTTTTGACAGAACAACCTGTAACTGCAGATATTAAACGTTCCATTACATACCATGAATACGGAATCCATAAGACATGTTATAATATGTTTTGGAGTGTACCCTGAGGATGTAGTTCTTTATTAGAGCTAAACAATGACTTTGTTTCCCTTAAAGATGTTCTTTGATAAGTCTGATTAAAAGAAAACTTTTATTTTTCTTTCTTTAAGTGAAAACAGTTGAAGTACTTGGATTTCAGCATTGTGAAATCCATAGTACCATGCAATTATTAATTTAGATACAAACCAGTCAGTCTTTCAAATGAAAGGAGCTCTTGGCATATCCTGTTTCAGGTACTGACTGCACTTCCTGGTGTCACCAAGTGAGGTATGTGACAGCACTCCTTCCCAAAAGGCTGTTCTCCTGTTAAAATCTTTGGATCATGGCATTTAGGAAGAAATTAATTACAAGTGAATAACTTGTAGGTAGGAATGCTGTGTTGCAGGCCATGTGTTGGTCCAAGTAACTGGATGGAGGAAAAAACCTAGAGTTTATGAAGTCCTTGTTTAATTTTCAGCACAGCACAATCTTAATTCTTCCAGTCCTGCTCTCCACAGTTTCCATTAAATGTCCTTTTTTTCCCAGTGACTTCAAGGAAACTCAAGATGTTAACTGGCTTGTAGGATGGTGTTTGTAGCATGGAGTTGGTCTCAAGATAAATGCAAGCTAAAATTTGAAAAGCAGGCTCAGCTTAGAGACAAAATATACTGCAGCATTAACTTCTAAGAAAACCAGGTTGTTATAGTGGAAATTCTGCCTCACTCAGTTTCATCAATATGAACAGGACAATTTGATTGATGACAATGTATAACTCTGAAGGTGAAAAAACAAAGATATCTCCAGCTGCACACACACTTAATTTTCATTTTTTGAGGGCTGGAGCTCTGCTGTGATAGAAATAGGAAAGAAATACTGGGTCTCAAGGTTTAGGGGCCTTTACACCAAAATTACAGATATCAGAGGGGACTATATATTAGTCCTGAGTATTTTTTTTCTTCTTTCTCTCAACAAATTAACATAGTCCTGTTTGATTTCTTTTTATGAAGTTGCATTGTGTTTTCTCTGTCCTGATATGGTAGTGGCACATTTCTAAATTGGCTCATCTTGATATCATTCAAAATTCACATGATTCCTGAATAAAAGCTCTCCTCAATGTGTTCCTCATCCTTGTTCTTCCATGTCCTGCTGTACTGGTGCCATAACTCAGTCCCAGCTGGTGACTGAGCCCCACACAGCCCCTCACTCACTCCCTTGTCAGATGGGGGGAGACAAGGGGAAGAGTAAAAGGGGAAAATTCATGAGCTGAGATCAAGACAGTTCGACATGTGAAGCAAAGCTTCATGGCTTCCCCTGGGTGCAGTGCTCAGCCATCCCCAGGACAGCAGGGCCCCAGCAGTGTAAGGGTGACGTGGGACACCACCACCATCACTGGGAATGTTCCCTCCTTCCCTCCTCCTCCAGCTTTTCTGGGATCAGCTGTCCTGGCTCTGTCTGCCCCCAGTCCCTTTGCACCCCCAGCCCACTCACTGCTGGGGTGAGCAGCAGAAAAGCCCTGCCTGTGTAGTCACTGCTCAGCAGTAACAAAACCACCCCTGCATTCTCTACACTGCTCCTAGCACAAATCCAAACTACAGCCCTGAACAAGCTACTCTGAAGAAAATTAACTCTATCCCAGCCAAAACCAGCACAACTTGTGGGAGCAGCTGTTACTACAATACCACCTTTTCCCCCAGCTGGCAGGCAGATGGGCTAATCCACAAAGAGCCACTATTTGTTCATGGATCAATTTTCAGAGCCTAAAGTGAACAACTGACAACCTTTCCAAAGATGCTGAACATGTCCATGCCTGGACAATGTTTCACAAAACAAGAAAAGTCTTTCAAGGCTTTTAAATATTCCTCTTTCTGTCTCTCTCAGAATAGGAAGAAAGACAGACCACAGTAATTTTTTTTAAATTAGGAGGTTGTTTTGTGTATCCAAACATGCAAGTGCTCTGCCTTTAATTTCATTTTATTTTTCAAGAGAGAAAATGTTACAAAAGGAAAAAGGAAGGACTTTCCTCTCCTAGACAGCAGCAACTGCAGTAGTTTAAGTATTTTACGAATTTGGCAAAAATTGTCTGATCAGAAGACTGATATGCTTTCTTGTATTGAGCTATGATATCTTTGATTTTTTTGTTTGTTTGGTTGGTTTTTTGTTTTGTTTTCTTGCTGACATTCCTGCTTTTTATTTAAATGTTTGGGTTTTATTGCCTGTTGAGTCACTACATCCTTGTTGTTTAAATAAAATGTAAAACTTTTTTTTTTTTTTCCAGTTTTTAGACAAGCACAAGATGGGCTGGAAGTACCCTTGCTCTTTCAGAGCTTAACTGGCAGTGGGAAGTATGCCAGAGTGTATCTGACACTGTGTAAACTGCACATAAACCACCATATGAAAAAGCTCTGTTGGAGGGCAGCTTGTTACTTTGTGAATCCTATTTTTAAATTAATCAAAAAAGATTGGAAGATAAGTGAATTATGGCTGAGTGTGTCAAATGAGAGGATTGTTTTCTTTGTCTGCTCAGACCCTGAGTTTCTCTTGCAGAAGTCAGCCAGTGAACTGTGTCTCCCCTGACAAACAATAAACCAGAGCAGTATCTGGTTGCAGCCTGTGTTGTTTTCCTTCTCACAGGTGGTACCTCTCTGGTAAGCCTCATGCATCATCCCAGGTAGGGCTGGCAATACTTCAGAGACAATATTAACAGTGGATTGCTGCCCTGCAGGGCCACACTTTTCACTTCACAGCCCAGGATGTCCCAGGAATTGCAGCAGCTTTGAAGGGAGCAGTGGAAGCGCTCTCCTGGCCCTCCAAGCGCATTGTGCGCTCTTCACCTTTGTTGACCATCTGTCCTTGGTGGGGCTGGCGTCTGCCATCTGAGAGCTGCCTCCCTGATGCTCTGAAGAGCTGCTTATGACACCTCAAAAACCCCCTCACTAACCCAGAGACAAACAGGGGCCTTTGTAAGGCACACACTTCCCTATCCCCATGGTGCTTTTGTGTGTGCACCCTTCCCAACAGCCTTTTGTGTGTTCAGACCCCAGATGGTTGCCTGCAGACACAGCCTTTAGCAGAAGAATCATATTCTAATTGTCTAATGGATAATAAACAGTACTGACTTTGCTTCTGAGGTGAATTGGATGTCTTCAAGTGGAAGAAACAAGATCTCCTGGGGAAAATTGCTGAAGATATGTATCATTGCATATCTCAAACGGGGGAGGGAGGGAAGCTGAATAAATTAAAACTCCTTATTGGGTTTGCTGAAGAAACAAGCACTGCAGAAATTGAAGATTAAACCCCAGAAAATATCATAGAATTAGCAGAGTGTCTCTTATATCCTGCTTTCTAGATTATTGCGACTAAGCAACTAATACAGACTTTTTTTCTATGTTCTGAATTCACATGGGCCATATTTGATACCTGGAATGCTTAGCAGTTTAATTTTACTGAAACAAAATGCTTTTGAAAAGACTTCACGGTTGCTAGAGTATTCCCAGAAATTTCCAGTGGCAACAACTGAAAACCTTTGAAGCTCTCTTCCCTCTCTTCTGCCCTTCAAATAAGGGAACAGAAAAATGACACATCTTGAGAGTTTCAGATGGAGTTTCCTGGAGATTCAGATGTTGGTAGTCAGTGTCTGAGCAAAAAAGAGTCCACACTGACATTAGTCAGGCTTAAGTGTCAACGTTGAGTAAGTATTCCAGGGTTGGAAAACAAAGTTGTAGGGTTTTATGTTTGGTTTGGTTTTTTGTTTGTTTGGTTTTTAATGGGATGAAAAAAGGTGTTAATGTAAATTTTTTTAGCTCTCCAAGGTATGTTGCTAGGACATGTTTTTCTAATATCTAAACAGAGCTTTTTAATCTTTTTAGAAGTAGCAATTATCACCAGACTTTTTAACATGCAAAGTAAGATTATGAAATCGTAAAAGACTTTGGTGTACTAATGGTTCCAGAATATTATATATACAAGTATATTTTTAAAACCCTCTAAATCAAAGGTGATTGTCTGGAATGTGCTTAGTAAGAGCAATAGTGTATTTTTATAGGAAGGATTTGAATAAATCCATCTTTGATACAGCTTCCAAAAGTTTTGGAAAATGCAGGATTTTTCTTCCAGAAACAAGGCAGAATGCAGGATAAACTGTGGCACTTCAGAAAAAAAAGGATCTTTGTTGGACCTACCCCTTAATTTGTTTGATAGTTACATGTTGAAATCCCATGGAAGTTATCCACTAAGCAGCTTAGGAAAGCAGTTTTGAAACAAAAGCAGTCTGTTTCAGTTTAAAATTTTCTGGGTACTATGTATGAGAAAAATGTTACTATTATTTACATTTCCAGAAATACATTGTGGGGAAATCTGGGTGACAGACCTACCCACATGAACTCATGACAGGATTTGAAAAAGCAGCTGATGTGCTATGATTCTGCACACCCAAATTGCCTGTGATCCAGAGTATGCACCTTGTGGCTTTCCACAACTGATTATTTTGGGATGTTGTATTCGCATTAAAAGAAAAAAGGAGAGTAAGACCATTGCAGCCACTTCTTGCTAACTATCGAGTCAAAACTTTCCTGTGGGAGGCCATAAAGACCTATTCTCTCACTGGCTCAAAGGACAAGAACCAATACTATCAAAAGTATCAATAACATCTGAGTTTTCTTCACGTGTGTAGTAGCTGAGGTAACAGAATGAATGCACAGGGACCAAATCAGTCCTGATTTAATCTAAATCAAGGTGAGATGCGATTGATGCATCAAAGAGACTTAAGTGAGCTAATGAGGACCCACTTGCACCCCAAACTTAACAGTGCCACTGTCCTGTCCTTTAGCAAAACAACCACATTATGTCCAGGGTCAGCACTGCCCTGAGTTTAGGTGGTGTTGTATCAGCCATTGTCCCAGACTCTATATCCATCTCTTCTAACTGAAAAATCTGTGTTTAATTTTTCTCTTGACAGCCACATTCCTACAGTTGCGTGTCATTCTTGCAATGTATTGAAGGCAGTGTGATGCAGTAATACCATTTGAAATTAAAGCTAGGGCAAGATATGATTACAGTTATTATTGGAGTTCAAAGCAGAGACCACAGAGTTTGGGATGTCAATTAGCCACCAGTCAGGTTCTGATGGGCTTCGTGGCACTCTAATGACTTAAAGGGTCTGATGTAGTTTCAAAGCAAGTTTTAAGCAAATGCCTGTATGACCTGGACTGCAGCAGCCAGCTGGAGGAGCCAGCAGGAGGCACAGGCTCTCTGGGCTTCCCAAACAGGAACTGCCACTTCAGAGACCATTCTCAGACAGAGGTTTCTGTGTTTGAATTTAACCACTGGAATTTGCTCCTTAGGTTGTGCAGAACCCAAAATAAGTAAGCAGAATGAGGTTTGGATTGTTTTCAGCACTGTAACAATGATTTCCATTGTTTATCAAGTGACTCTGTTGCATCCTCTGAGATGTCCCTACCCTGTTTACTGCTGGCCCAGGCCAGGGAGTTGTTACAGTGTTTAAGGGAAAACCTCTCCCTAAAAATCTTGTACTCTCTTGTTTCTGTGTTGGTGGAAACTTATGGTTGTCTTTGTCCAAAGAAATTTTGCCTGAGAGAAAAACTTGAATACCAGCTCTATAGAGAAACCAGCTCCTTCAGACAGTTCTTGAGACCATGAGCTTTGATGGAGATAACACACCTTCAGGAAAATGAAGGGGAAATTGAGCTGCTTTCTTCTTACCTGGGAGTATTGTGTATGTATAGTCTGATTTTTTTTTTCCCTTTTTTGATGTGTTTGGGAAAGGGACTTGACTGTGTTATAGGACATGAAGTACACAGTAAACTTTGGCAACACATCTGAGAGTGCAGGTAGCTCTGCTTTTGAATAGATGAACTTCTGACATTTTAAAATACTCTACTTTTGAATTCTTAAGTATTTCTGAATGCCATCCTTATTTGTCAAATGTGGTGTGCAGGATCTTTATCCCCAGTTAAGAATCTTTGAACTAAGGAAACATTGAGGCAAGTGCTGATTTCCTAATCTCTGTGGGGTTTTGTCCTTTGCTTGTAGGGGGATGAACTCTAAGAAGGTAAATGCTAACTTCTGCCCAATGGCCTAGGGAAGCAGATCTTGCTTCCAGCAGCATTTTTTCAGTTCATTAAGAGATGCAGTATCCTGGCTTCTTGGGTAATGGTTTTGCTAGGCTCCAAGGAGCAGTGGTAAAATCTGATTTCATGGCTACCAGGATATGGCCAGGTCAGAATGGAAACACCACATACAAAAGCTCTGTCCAGACACTGTTTTGAATGGCTGGAGCAAGGCAGAGGCTGCTGTGCTTCTCTGGGTACTTTCATACAAATGTCCAGTGTTCATGGAAGCAGAGCTTTAGGACTGGAATAGTCTGCAAGTTTAAACATCTTGTGTGGGAATTTTGTGGACTTTAGACTGCTATAGTTAAGGTCACATCTTCATATGTGAATATCTAAAATGTATGAAAATACTGATTTTGATAAAAAACTTTCAACTTTGTCTCCTCTGAGGAATGATGACTGTAGTATTGCTGTACTTAAGAGGGCTGTTAGAAATAATATGCATTACTTAAGCTCCATAAATGGAAATTGTGGTGCAATGTACAGTTCTTTACAATCCATAAATCTCAGATGTGTATTTGTTTTGTCTTACGGATTTCTAGGTGGGCTTTGTCCCCACTGTCCATCAACCTATAACCTTTTCTCTGTGGCCTCACTCAATTCTCCCCTCTACCTCTGTCTGGAGCTCACCCAAAACTCAAGTCTGGAAGGAGGAAGAATTCCCAGGGATGTAGATACACAAGATATAGCAGTGTCTAAATGGCCTTTCTTTGCAAGTTCCTCCTGCCTGTGCTGGGAGACAGCTCTGTCTGGAAAGCTGCGCAGCAGCAGGGCAGCCTGGAATGTCAGCAGAGCAGCGCAGCCTGCTACTAAAGCCCAGAGCAGATGTAGCCACCTCAAGTACAGGAGTGCCCAGAAACCAGGTGGGTAAAATATTAGTGATCTGATGAGTTATTTAGATGGATCACAGGATCAGGACTCAGTACTTTTGTGAGTGTGTGTAGGAAATGTTTCCTAATTGCTTCTGAGTGGAGTTGAGGGTGTAGGAAGGTTCACCATGCAATAATGTGGAACTTACCTTGAAGGTGAGTGTGTAGGGGAACAATAAATTTGAGCAGTTATATTTTTTTGGCCTGTTTGTTATCAGATGCCAAGATGCAACTTCAAATGATGAGTCATTCAAATGACTTGTCTCATCTGAGACACAAGTAGAAAGCAGATTACCATCTTCTTGATCTAAATCAACTTTCTTTTTCCTCACTTTTTTTAAACTGCACTTACTGTTTCATGGGCAACAGTGAACAACTTTTACTTTCAACTCTCTGCTTGTGAATTCCAAGCGACTAGAGGCAGAAGATTTCTCACCTGGCCCTCACCACCTAACCATGGTGTTTCTCAGTCAAGCATCAAGTGTGTTAGTCTCAAGATTTCCTTTCTGACTGTGATTTTTATTTTGTGAGGTAATTTCAAAGTATTGGAAGACTTGGGGGAATGTGAATAATGCACAGTGCTTATGACACAGCCTGGGTTCTGCCCTTTGTGATGCACAGCTCCAGGAACTGTACCACATGGTTCATTTTGTTGACTTTGTGTCACAGAGTTTATCTTGAAAGGTTTGCAATGTTACACAAACATGTGCCTCTTCCTCCCCTCCCCAGGTATTTTACAGGATCAGCTCAAAAGAATGGGCTGTATCTGTACCATGCTCAAGTGTGTTTTAAAATCACGTTAATATTTTAACAGGTGATCGTTTCGTATTCTTTTACATTCTCATCTATATACAAATAGCATGTTGTAGCCCTCATTAATCAAAATGACACTTTCTACACCCTCAAGTGTTTTCACATTTGCACATGAAGCATGTTCCCAAAACTCTGTGCTGCCTGATTGATCTCTGCATTGTGCACTTTTCAGATCTATGTGTCTAAAGCTGGCTGAAAAGATACAAAGCTTAACTTCTAATGTGATTTCTTTAATCTCCTTTTGTAGAATTAGTATTACAAACCATGTAGAAAGTCTTTCCAAGTTCGCTTTTTGCATCAAGCTTGGCACAGGCACAAAGGACCACATCCCATCTTACACTGGGAAACACACTGCTGGCTGCCAAAAGAAGTGTGAGGAGATACTGCTGCTTTGGGAAAGGGGGTAAGAGAAATAAGGCTGTTAAAAACTGAGGAAAGCAAAACATCCTCCAAGGCACAGACTTGCCCCACTGACTGTTCAGACATGGCTCATTCTAAGGCTCCTCTTCCCACTGAGTGCCACAGAACTGGCATTAACTGGTGGTCACATCCAAGAGGAGGATTTACATTCAGTAACTTGTCTGCTGCTAAGAGCACAGATGACTACTCATGTCCATGTATGTATATATAAACCAGACAAAGACTGCCTGAGGAAATGGGAAGTGGCAGAAAGCCTTTCCTAGGCATAAAGAACTGTGGAGCAGATAGAAAACTCCCATTCATCCTGTGCTTTCTATTTACTGAATATGCCAAAGGCTGTGGGGACGGGTCTGTGTGCAGGGCCTGGAAAGAAACTGGAGTTTAATACTCTCTTTAAAATATTTCATTTGGGTTCAGGAGTGTCTGACCCCTGGAGGCACCACTAGGTCCCCACAGAAGGGGTGCTGCCATTGTCTGACACTTTTTCTGCTCACATGGCATGTGTGAAACACAGCCATTTTTACAGCAGCTCGTATGGAGGATTTATTGACTGAAGACTCTCAAAGAATTTGCAGAATTTCCTTTCAATTTTTTTAATGGTCTAAGCATGGATATTTCTCTTGTCTGGCTCAGTTCTTTCCTAAAAGCCTGTCTGAACATTTTAGTAAAAGAAATAAAAATACAATAGAAATAAGTATCAGCATGAAAGTGGAGGGGGGAAAGTTTTGCCCTCTCCATTGCCAGAAGTACAGAGTGTAGGTAGAACAGCAGGATTTGAGGAAAAATACTTACTAATCAGTAAGGTTTTCCTCACCTTTCTCGATTTTTATTTTCTTGTCCTAGAAGAGACAGTTATTTTATGTCACCTTTCTGGTCTAAGGTCTTTAAGAGAAGATAATCTAGTTTAGGGGTGTGAAGTGCACGGTTTGAGCAGAAGCAGCATGTAACATTTCTTGTCTTGAGTGTGGACTCAAGTACTGCATACATGAGAGAATACATGTGTGTCAGCCTATGTTGGGGGCAGAGGGGAGGGAGGGTGATTTAGGGCCGAGCTTATTAAGGTTGTAAACCACAGCTTTTCAGAGTGTTATTTACTGATATTAATGAGTAGTGATCGAAGCACTTGCCCTATGACTGTTTTGTAATTTACACTGGTTTGACAGGACTTGCCTTGCTTGTAGCTTTCTAGAAGATGTGAAGCTCACCTAAGAGTGTGGGGTTGGTTTTGGCAGCCAAAAGTGTAATTAGAGTTTCACCCGCATGTATGCGGCTTACAGAGCCCGGATAACGCAAACCTCCCGGCTCCTCCCGGCAGCCCCAAGGCCGCGTGTGCTGAGTTTCCACGGCAGTGCCCGGTGCGCGGCACTAACCCCGCGCGCGATCCCCGCCCGGCTCCGGCTCGGCTCAGCCCCGCACGCCATGGGTCGCCCGCAGGGACTCGCCAGCAGGACTTGGGGCGCCTCCCTGTTGCTTCCCGTCGCGAGCGGCACGCCGGGAGATGCTGCTCTGCTTTGCCGGAGGTGCGAAGCCGCTCTCTGTGGCCCGTGGGGCGGCGGCGAGACGCGGTGCTGAGAAAGTTTGCCGGTGCCCGAGGGCGATTTTGAGCGTGAGCGGCGGGGGCTGCCGGGGCGGC